>CM042011.1:5106065-5683565 GCA_023525715.1 Cichorium intybus | reverse complement strand
AGTAAATGTTGGGATCTTGATGGATTATCATGAAGGCGAGATGCTATTTGATATAACGCTTTCCTAACAACCGTAGTGTCACCACTTATCTACAAAAAAAGTTTAAATTTTTTTGATAAAAACGGTTTTTTGTTAGATTTTGATGATGACAAGTTGTAATAATTAAGTACCTGAAGAAGTTCATCGGAGTTTAACGCACAATTTGGAAGATGTTCACTGCTTAAAATACGGATTTGAGCGTGTGTTTCACTTCTTATATTTTGAACAACTTGTCCGCCTTTTCCAATAACACATCCGATTTGATCAGAAGGCACGAGCATTCTCACAGTAACTTGTTGACCTTGACCTTCATCAAACTCATCTTCTTCAACAACAATTCTATCATGTACCTTAAACAGAGCATCTTGTGCAGGTGAAATAAGATCATTGTTATCTCCAAAACTGTTGGTTTCTTCACTTGAACTATAGATTATGACAACGCGTTCTTCACAGCCTGGTATGCTTTCATTGATTCTGATCTTGGCTTGAGTGTCTGATCTTAATTGTTTTACAATTTCTCCACCTCGACCGATAATACTTCCGATTTTTCTACTAGGGCATAAGTAACGGTAGACTGTATCTTCTGGTCCAATGGTGTATGACTCTCTTTCATCTGTTCTGTTACCTCCTTCATTTCCATGGTAGTCAGGTTGATAAGGAGACTTTTTACCATAGTCGTTCTTCTGGCCAGCCATTAGGAGAAAATACTATGAGGAATCACTCTAGATGAATGTCTGAAACAGGAAAGATATAGTGCAATGAACAGAATTAGTTTTCAGAAACCAAAAAGACTGTTTAACATGTAAATACCTTACAAGCTTATGACTTGCTATAGTTACCAGTTTTTTAGATCTTAACGAGAAAACCTACAATAACATGAGTTCGTATACCAATCAGTACAAGTAAAAGGATTGGTCAGTCACAGCCAAAAGGTTTTCAATAGAAAAAATCAAAATGCAAATCTTTTACAGAACAAGAGAACGTATAATCATCGTTCATCGGTTTCCCGAAAAGAGAAGTTCAAATTCGGCAAAAAAAAAAAAAAAAAATCGTTAGGGAATAAGGCGTTCTGTGCGTAATTCTCCCCGCAAACATGGTAAGCGCTTAATTTCGTATATAATAAACTATTACAATCGAAATTAATACATAATCGTCTCAAAATAGCGAATTGTGAGCAGAAAGATCTATTCAAGTTCAATGCATCGATCAAACGTTCGAATGAAAATACAAACCGAGTGATGTACAGTCAAAATTTCTGAATGAAATGTATAGAATTCGATGGGATTCATTGAAGAATGCTTACTGCGTGTAGAGCTGAGTGGATGAAGGAGAAGACCGAGCACGATATGTGTGAGATACTGTAGCAGTTGTGTTTCAATTTCTGTAGTAGGGTTTGAGCACCAAAGAGGGGCACCGTTACTCTAGTTTAGTTACATCTAGTACCCTCCAAATAATGAACCTGACACTCAACCCCCTTTTACTTTTTAAAATACAAATACGTTAAATTAAACAATTCTCAACCATCAATTAAAGGTGCCAAAAACTAACACGATAAGAACTTAACATGGAATAAATGAGTTTGGTAATTAAATGGGTTGATATGTCATGAAAATTAAACTGATAATGTTAAGTTAAGAACTTCAACTCGAAAATGTTTCTTTTATTTATATACAATTTTTCATATTTTTAGATAAATTGGACATGCACAAATCAAAAACCACATATAAAATAAAAATTTTGGGTTGAGTCACATTGTAATATGGAAATGAGTGAAATACCTAAATTATCATTTCATTATTAGTTTTCTTTTCTATCATATACTTCACTGTACTACTTGGTCACTCCCTCCTCCTCATGACCTCACCCCTCTGTCTCATTACCTAATTCCAGTTTTTTTCTTTTGGCCACCCGAACCCCTGCTTTTTAAACTTGTTTAGCGTTTCAATCTAACATGACATGACATATTTACAAGGTCTAAACGCTAACCGCTAATCTAACACGAAAATAAACAAGTTGATATGAGACGACATGATAATTAAACGGGTTGTGTTAGGGTCACCAAGGGCGTCTTTGAGGGTGTGCGAGGTGGGCGTCTGCACAAGGCCCAATTTTACATACAATTTATCCTGTCATCTGGTATCAGTTATAACTTTCAAGGCCAGTAAAACTTTAAAACTGAACCCAATTAAAGACAATCATGATCAGTTATTATTTCCCAATCACCGATCGAACTCCCTAATGCATGACACCAGCCCATTGAATTACTTAATCTAATTACCCAAGTCCCCCGACACAATACATTCCAATTTACCGATCACGGTCAATCCTCGATAGAGACAATCACTCAAATCAGGCATATCATTCACTTAATTCATACTAGTGGGTAGTACGCCACCAATCACCATCGAACAAGCCAAGCGTCCAAATGTGATAAATAAATATACATAGAGTGATTCAGTCTTCCAGTCGTCCAATAACATATTATATTTCCCACTTGAAGAATAAGGCTAGCAACTTAGCATCAGAAATTCATATTCAATTTGATTTTCTGAAACTTGGGACATAAATTTCCAATTTGATTGTGTTTTAAGTTCTAACATTAAAATTGTTTTTGTTTTAAGGTGTTGCTATGTTCTGTGGTCCAGCGTGAGAATTTACAAATCAAAAGCGTTCTTGATTTCTTATTGGGTACAAAATCTGATTGAGTGAAATTGATTCAGATTATTGAGCTTCAGTCAAACTTCATCGGGTTTAAAGGTTAGCATCACATTATATTATTCTAAGTTTGTTGTTATGTTTGTTCATGGCTGATTGGCTATTAAGTGTTAATGTTAATTATCTACAACTACAAGTTTGTTAAAATATCTTATTCAGAATCTTGAGCTTGGATCAATTTTCATCAGTTCATTGTCATAGGTTTATCTAAATTTTAGATTAATGTTATATGGCTTTTCAAAAATCATATTATTGTTAAATGTTAATTATCTACAATTCTGGTACAATATTTGTTGTTATCTTAGTTTCTTATTCTTTGAATATTTGTCAATTTATACGACTTTCGGTATTTTACAATTCAAATTATTGTTAAATGTTAATGGTCATATCAATATCATATAAAACTTTCAAAAATTATGCCTCCTAAATATTTATCCGGTAGTGAAAAACATAAAAAGAGAGATAAATGAATAATTAAGAAATCTCAAAGTTGGACTCTAGATAGGTTTATATAGAAAAAAACCACAAGTTTCTTCTCAAAGTGATGATATTAATGATTATAACGCGGGTGTTGATGGAGCTCAAATCGACGATGTTCATGTTCATAATGCTAACGTCGATGAAGATCATGTTGGTGATGGTAATAACGATGGTGATGGCGTTGAAGATGACAATGTTGTTGTTGGTGCAAATGATGTCAATGTTGATATTTTTGATCCAAGAACTTGGAGGGACTTACTCCAACAAGATTAAAAATTTGGTAAAGAAATGTCTTAAAAGAGATTACACTATTGATAAGGGTCTACTATCTACGGGATAAACTTTGTAAATGGTTTTCTACAACTATATACACTAGAACTCTACCAAATAAGGAGACATGTGATAAAGAATGGTTAGTATAGTCGAAAGAGCTTGACCACATTTTTTGTTTTTGTTGTAAAATATTTTAAAAATGACTCATGAAAGGTTAATTGACTAATGAAGGTTATACATATTGGCAACATCTTAGTAGTAGACTTAAAGAATACAAAGTTGGTTTAAATTATCTCACAAATATGGCGATTGGTTTGAAATGCCTGACCCGGTTATGAAAGAGCATGTGTGGCGTATCAGGAATAATGACATCCATGTGCATTATCTTGGGCATAACATCCAATATGAGTTGACACTTTCACTGGCTTATGAAATTAAACGAGAAATCATTATAATATAAAAGAAGCAAAGTATTACTCTGTCATACTTGATTGTACACCTGATACAAATCACCAAGAACAAAGGTATTTAATAGCGAGGTATGTAAATTTATCATCATTATGTTACTGTTAAAGAATCACTTTTAGGTTTTTTTTTTAAATGTTGGTGATACAACCGGAAAATGGCTATTTGATATTACACATGATGAATTAAAATCTCTTGGTCTTGATATTGACGATACGTGTGGGCAAGACTATGACAATAGATCAAACATGACAAGAAAACATCAATGAGTTAAAAAGAGGTTTTTATACATATATTCTAGAGCGTTTTATACTCCATGTGGTTGTGATAATCTTAATCTTACATTGTGTAACATGGCTAACAGTTGTAAAGCTAGAAATTTTTTTGGAGTCATACAACGTGTCTGTATAACATTTGCTGATTCTACTAAAAGATGGCAAATTTTGAAAGACAATATTAAAGGTTTGACTCCTAGGTCATTATCCGCCACTCCTAGGAAAGTCCTATTGATAATGTAAAGGCTATTAGATTACATGTTACGAATTTTAGAGAAGCTTTACTTGAAGTTGCGGGAAAAGACAACGATGCTAAAATGCAAAGTGAAGTTAAATCGCTAGCAAACAATGAGCTTGGTGAGTTTGAGTTTTTGAAAACAATAGTTATTGGTATCAAATATTAAACATTGTGAACTTGGTCAGTAAAAATTTACAATTAAAGGATATGCTTGTCACTATTGCTGTTAAAGAAGTGAATATCTTGATTAAATACTTTGAGGAGTTTAGAGAAACAAGTTCTCTAAGGAGATTGATGATGTTAAGAAACTTAACATTGAAATAGATATTGATCTAGTATTCCCTCAAAAGCGTCCCGTTCATAGAAAAAAACAATTTGACCAGAATTCAAGTTACAAGATGTCGTAGCCGAGGAAAAATTTAAAGTTAATTACTTTATATATATATATTTATCAAGAAATGACTTTTCTTAAAAGAAAAAATTTGAAAAATACAAAGAGTATAAAAAGGATTTTAGTTTTTTGTTAACAAAAATATTGAAAGAATTTGACGACAATGATCTTAAAATATGTTGTAGTTGTCTTGGAACTGCACATAAGCATGGTGAACATGTATTGCATATAAAGTCTTTGTTGACTATTCTAATAATAGCGAATAATTAATCGCCCCATTATAATGCGTAGTTACTGTTCATTCATGAGTTTTCTTATCTTAGGCTGGATTTTGATTTTATAAATAGTTTGTTGCAATTTAAAATTTATCAGTTGGCTTGGTCGGTTAGTATGTGCAAGTAGTAAAGAAGGCAAGGGAAGGGTTCGATTCTTGCAGTGGGCTTTTTCATTCGATTGGTATGTCCCATCAGAATTTTCTTGTTACAATTTTGGAACAGTACTTTCCATTTTTTACTCTTTTCAGTTTTCCCCTCAAAGATTTACTTTTTACAATTTCAGACCATATATAAATTTGTTTTACACATTTAATTCACATTTTTTTTCAAAATTTTGCAACTCTTTTTACAACTTTGCCTTTCTATTTTTCTTAAACTTAGTTATTTAGAAATATTTTTACAACTTATTGTTTTACGTTTTTTTTATATAGATTTAGTTTTATACATAATTATTTTATCTTTATGAGTTTTCATTTTTATGTATGTCTTTATTTTTTTTTCGGGTTTTACATCTTCGTCTTTTTTGCTTTATTAAGATGTTCTTCGTTTTTACACACTGTTTTCTTTTTATGAATTCATTTTCCAAATTTTTTGCCTTTTTGTCTTCTTTTTACATATTTCTTTTAAGAAACCAAAACTACGTGATCATGTATAATTAAACACAATTCAGTAATAAATTATATTTTGCTTATTATGCATATATAAGGCCTGCAACGTACGGATCATGCTACCTAGTTATTAACAGTGTCTTCTGATTTTATAACAAACATTTAGTTTTAACTCTTTTTGTTATCCTATTGATGTGGGATGACTTTTCCTTGTTGAACTCTAACCATAGATTAAAAACTCACTAATAACTTACATGTAATAATACAGAAAACACCCAATTTTAAGTATTTTTTTATAAAAAATTATACGCTTTACAATCAAAAGTAACACTAACAACATTATAATATAAAATACATATACGATAAATATATGTATCTTTCATTAAACCTTATCCAACCTATACAAAATATATACTTGTTCGTATTCGTAATTCATTCCAACCTATACAAGATAAAACACAGGGCATAGAACGCATGTAACGTTTCACGCCTTTTTCTACCATCGTTCATAGATGATCATTTTAAGGTGTTGAAATCATCACAATATTTATTATATTTAATCAATGAGGGTACTTTGACTAATTTTTTAAATAACTATTTTTATTTTTTTTAGAAGAATAATCAATTTATACATTAATGTTATCTATGTTTTAAACGAGACTTCAACCTTTAACTTGCTGAAATGAGACATACCATCATACCGTTGACCAACTGACTTATCGTAAATGTCTATTTTTATTAAATTATATAAAAATGAAATACCTAGATTATAGTGTAGACAAGTCAATTAAAAGTGGACATATTTATGTCATACAAAACTTCCCCAAAACATTGTTGTCTTGTCTCCTCCCAAAAGTGAAAACAAAACAAAATAACATAATATATTTAATTTTTGTTGCAAACGACAACAGAATCTATTCGGAAATATTTTGAAGTTGACAGTTAGCCCCAAAAGATAAAAACATCTATTTTCTCAAGCCCAGTCGGCCCACAGCTATTTTTTGTAATGAAAAGTCCATTGTGCATGTGCTATTGCTCATAACCAACAGTTTAAATGCATTTATTTTGTCAAATTATCTTCTATGCATCCTCGCCACAAAAACAAAAAACAAAAAAAAAAAAAAAAAAAACATCAAAAACAAAACGTGTTATTCTTTAGATAACAATAATTTAAAAAGCTGTAGACACTAGACAGCGTGTTTTTTTATGGCAATCTATTATAAATTTATAATCATATAACTTGCACTAATTATCTTTGTCGTTCAAAAAAAAAAAAAAAAAAATATAACTTGCACGTAAATAACTGTTATTATTATAATTCGGTACTAGAAATAAAACTTACATTATACGCTTAAATCACGTTAACCCATGAATCATACCTCTCATGCAGGAATCTCACCTCATTAAAATCACCTATCATCAACACCTCTCCCCTCCATCTACACAGTACACCTGGTAAAAGCTCTCACAAATTCTTCTTAGCAACCAACTCCTAGGAGCATACATAGATACAAATCTACATTCAAGGAGGTCCAACAACCCTCGATCAATGGACACTGACTCCATAGAAACAATATTCTTTTTGAGAAAACATATGGTATCCCAGGCAGCGGCGGATCTAGAAAAAAAAAAATTAGGGTATGCATCTATATAATAAATTTTGATCCATAATTAAAAAAATAGCTAAAAATCACTTATATCAAAATAGAAATTTAAAATTGTTGTGGTCTAGTTCTTACATTTTGATAATGATTAACAATATCTTCATCACTAACTTTAGAAAATATATCTTTCTTTATATAAGTTACTAAACAATCCTTTAATAATTGATCACCCATACTATTACGTAACTTGTTCTTCACAAAAGTCATTGTTGAAAATGCTCTTTCCACACTAGTTGTTGCCACCGGGTGGATCAACGCCAACTTTATAAGTAAACTAGGCGAATCCCCGCGCGTTGTGCAGGAACAAAATTATGTAGTTAGAATAATAATACATATGTTTTGTTAAAAAATATCTAACTCATTGTTATCTGGTATGTACTAACAATTGTATATAAGAAATAAAAAGTTGATGTATCACTAATGAATTATCTTATATCAAGACATTCGTTCTAAAAAAATCAAAAAGTAAAGAAATGATTAGTTTAATAATATAATAATAAATAAACAATAAGAAATTTCAGGATAATAGTTAAAATAAAAAAAAGAAATCATAGTATAGCTGGAATCAGTATTGTGAAAGTTTTTAGACTTATTGGTAATGAACTAACATATTTTTATTGTCAACTCTTAAACAACTAAATACTAATGTTTAACTAAAATAAAATGCCTAATTAATATGATAATATCATTATAATATTTAACTTTGTCATAATATTTACAATTACAAACTAATGATAATGTTTGTATTGATTTAATAAACATACTAAAAGCGTCTTTTTACGTACATTTAATTCTAAAAATTACATATACAATAAAATTAAAATCATGTTTCATCATCTATTTTAAACAATTAAAAACTAATATTTATTTAAAATAAATCACCATGATTCAATTAATAATATCATTATAATATATAGTTTATCATAATATGTTGATTATAAACTAACGTTAACATTATTATTAAAAAAAACATGAAAAGTCATAAGAGTTTTAAATAAATGTGATTGAAGTAAAAATACATCTATTAATAATTATAATATGTAGGTAATTGTAAAATGTAATTATATATTAGCAAACTTCATTTATTAGAAGATAATTATAATATATGATGAAGTAAGTATTTTGTAAAAACTATTCAGTTTAATCAAATTTAGGTATATTATATGTATGATTTACTAAGTATTTTATAAAATCATTCATTTCGATCAAATTAAATTATTAACTTATATTTTTATTACAAATGCAAGAACAATTATTTATTGATCGACTTTCTTTATTTTTTTCAATAATCTCTTCAAGTATTCATGTGTTTTTTTTATAAATCACAAACATAGCACATGAGTAAAATAATATTATTTTTAACACTCTCATTAATGGTTTACACTGATAAAATTTAGACACATGTTTATCAAAAATATCTCTTCTTATTACATTTATTTAACCATGGAAGCCATATATATAACAATTACTTCTAATACGTAAAGTTAAAAATGAAACAAACAATTAAAATAGGATTATCTCAAAATACAAATAAACACGACATCATTGTACTAAAAATTATAATAGAAACATGAGCGACCAAACACGATGACAATATAATATTAATATTTTTTCACGCACACTTGATAACAAAATCTGAAAAATGTGAAACAAAAGTATGAGTGACTAAAAATAGAAGTGAAGCATGATTTGAATATTTTAGTGTTCTTTTATATATAGAGCCTATTAAGTAACCCATAAATAAAGTCAATTATACTATTGATTTATCATAAGTTTAACATTGTTAGTCACACATTCATCAACAACTTCTCTTCTTATTACATTTATTTAACCATGAAATTTATGTATATAACAATTACTTTTAATAAGTAAAGTTGAAAATGAAACAAACAATTAAAATACAATTCTCTCAAAAAACATATAAACACGATATCATTGTGCTAAAAACTAAAATAGAAATTAACATACAAAAACAAAAACATAAATGTATGAATAGAAATGTTCTCTTTTTTAGAGAAACATGACAACATAATATCAATCATAAAAGTAGCAATCATAATATCAATCATGACAATCATAATGTGCAAAAAAACTTGACAACATAATATCAATCATAAGAATATGAATAGAAATGTTTTCTAAAAATTTAGAAAAACAGACTATATACAAATAAATTACATAAATTTTTTTAACCCATATAACTTTACATATTTGCACCTTATTTTTATTTTTCATGCACTCTACATAACAAAATCTAAAAAAAACATGAGAAACGAATGTGTGAGTAACCAAAAAAAAGAGAAGCAAGTATGATTTGAATATTTACATGATATTATATAAGCACAAACTAACCTTTTCAATTCTTCATATTTGAATAACAAATCTCTTCAAACACATGTATCTTTTTTGTGAGCAAAACTTACTTATATACTACTAATATAAGTTACAATGTGTATGAATAAGGAAAATAAAAAGTCATTACTAATTAATAATCATAACTTAAAAACTCTTGAATTGTAAATATTAAGTACATGTAAATTAGAAAACTCTTGAGTTGTAGTGGAAGTTTCAAATGAATGTGGTGTTAGTATATGAGTTATCTTGAATCACATCATTTCAATGGTCTCTATTATAAGAGTTATATAGATAGACATGATCCAACACTTTATGTTTGGATGATCTCACCATCTCCATAGAGAGTTCTTTAAGATCCTTTAAACCTTTAAATTTTTTTGTCATTTTTCATATCGTAGATGTAGTTATCAAGCTGATCACTGAGACGAACTAATTCAACACTTGAAAACTCACTAGGATAAAAGCTTGCAAGTTCGACAAGTTTTATATTACTATTATAATAGATTAATAGGGAAATTCAATAACCAATAAAGCATTTCAATTTTCAAGATAGCAAAAGAGGACGAATCAACAATTTAATATATCATTATCACACACAAAAGCAAAAAAGAGTTCAAATATCAAACACACAACTGAATAAAGAACCTCTTCAAATATCAGTTCAACGGACGAACATGTGGATCGAAAGAGGTCAATAGCAGAGACGGCGATCAGCACAACAACATATGAACACGAAAAACACTAACGAACAAGCAGCAACAGCAATTGCAAACGAACATCAAGCGACGTTTTTTGAGTTGGACTAACCGGTGACCGGAGAGGAGGAGATGGTGTCCACTGTCGAAGGGTTAGGGTTTTGTAGGTTTTATTTTTTGGATTGTTTTTTTAAGTTTTAGTTGGTTTTATAAAGATATATAGAAATAGAGTTTGTGTTTATCCGTAAATATGTTATAGCGTTTGAAGTTTTTTGATAAACCCCATTACCCTAACTTGATTAGGATTCGTGAGTTTTTATTTTTAATTTTTGTTGCTTTTTATTAATTATACAAATTTCATAATTAAATAAAATCTATTCCGTCAAAATAGGGGATAACTTTTGTTTTTTAAGTTAGTTTATTAGGTTGGAATTTAAATCGAGTAAGAAATTAACAAAGACCTGATCATAATTGATATGCTCTCTTCATTGGTTCACGGTCCAACTGGTTCGACCGGCCGGGTCAACCCGGTTTTTAAAACATTGATTCCATTCGACTTACAAAAATCCTTGACTCATTTATGCTTCGCCGATTTGCCAAGACCTTTCTTGTAACTCGTCGTTAAAAAATATAAATAGGTAATAACATAAATAGTCACATTTCTTAATCAATTGACAAATAATAATCATAATAATAAATGCATGAAGTTACTACATAGAACCATATATTTTTCAAAGGGACTCGGTGCAACGTGTACCGGACACTAGAGAATGCTATACTCAACATTATTTAGATAAAAAAACATGTGAAATAAAGCATGGGAAATGGATCACGACTATGAAATGAGTCACTCTTCATTGTGAAATGGGCTTGGACCACGAAATATGCAAGGGCAAAATGCCACAATTTACTATGAATGGATCACGACTATGAAATGAGTCACTCTTCGCATCAAAATAAGCTTCATATATCAACAAAGAAATCTTGTTTTGAAAAAGATTTTACAAAAGAAAAAAGTCGGCGTAAAAACTAGAAAAAAACCCTTAATCATATGGACCAATTTAGCGATAATGGCAAATGTCATTATGAAAATGATGGTTACTTAAGGAATATATAATTTTTTTTTTTACTATTTTCTGGCATGTTAATAGAGAAGTTGTTTATACAAGTCTTTTTCTTAAATATAAATATTATATGTCCATATCAACCACGTCATAAATCTTGATTATGGAACTATTATATGCGACGTTAAATTATTTCGTAATTAACTAAAATGTACTAATTGATCGGCTTAAAACAAAATTAGCCATTCATTTTTTTTCTTATAATAACAATATACCATTTATCTTTAATTTAAATATCTGTAGATAACGTAAGAATAGACAAATGAATAAAAATTATTGATGATTCCCTTAATCAATGGAGAATTCATTTGCCTTGAGAAAGCTCCAAGCTCCGTCGCATTCAAATCATAATTACTAGAAGATTGAAGCTTTTCAAAAGCAACTCCCCCACTAATTCTAATGTTAGGTTCGATTCTAAAACCACTTTTTTCTAATTATATTATAAATTATTACTCTATTTTGATTTTTTTTTTTGTAAGATCAAACCAAAAATTTATCAATATAGTCTACCTTGTAAAATGCTTTTCCGTTTTCAATTATAAAATCGATATATATGTTTTTATATCATTAGTGATATAGATGCCAATATTCGGTCTGAAACTTCAATACATATGATTCTCAGAAGAACATTCACAATACATGGTTCAATAGAAATATTAGATGGAAGGGAATACCAAGTTAACATACAATAAATTAAACTCAACTATAGTAAGATGTCAAGTCGACATACAATAGATATGAAGTTGAATGTTAATTCAATTGTTGAATGAGAAAAAAACTAGGGCTTACATTCTTAATATGATTTTGTTGTGACAGTCCATTGAATTTCATAGAGTTTAATGAATTGTATGAATTAAATGGAAAGTTGTATAAAAATGTGTTGCTCCGACAATCCATTAAACTTTATAAAATTCAATGGATTATAGATATCTTGAATAATATATAAATGTCATTATATAACATTAAATGCTAATTGATATCGTTTTCATTTTTATGAAGACTTGCTGTAACCTATTAACATGTATTAAACATCTAACAATCAAGATCAATTATTTTATAGATGAAGTATGTATATTTGATCAACAAACTTCTATTTTATACCATTAAAATTGTACGTTAATATGATTATGATTGTAATATGACTTTGTATGATGGTTAGGTTATGGAAGCATGAAGTGGTTGAAAAAAGTCATTAGAGATAAAAGCACAATCTAACACAAAGATTTCGTTCCACACACACTTATTTCCAAAGCAATACTCCCACTAATCATGGCCATCGTACATATTACCCTTCTATCCCCTTTTGTCTCCGAAAGAAGAAACATATATCAATAAATATATTAACTTATGTATCGGCAATATATACAAAGTTTGAAAAATATAAAGTTATGACAAATATAGTCAGTTGTTGCGTCTAGGGCATGACTTTTTTGCTTTTGGAATTTCTAGTGTTATATGGTCAAAAATATTTTTTTACCAATCATAGTGCGAGTGTTGTAAAGATGTATGTATCTATTGAACATATGTAGGATCCCAATAAACTAAGAATCTAAATGAATAATATGTTCTGTGTGTGATTGATATAAAAAATTAATGGAATTTTTTGTTTGTTTACATATTTATCAAAAGAACTGAAATACAAAGTATACAAAAATAACAAAACTACCTCTTCTTGAGCATTTTGTTATTCTGAGTTTTGACTGCAAGTCTGCAAGGGAGGAAGGGGGATTATGCTACTTCCGATTCATTTTCTTTTTATAGAATGATTGAATTATCATATACCAAATTTTTATATATGGAAATTTAGTTTTAGACCTTTTTAATAAAAATAAATTACTCAAAATATGCAGATATAAGAAATAACACATTTTTTTCTTACGTAAGTTTATTTCTTTACTCACGTTCTTTTAACCATTATTTATTCAATAATTATTTTTATATGGTGTCCTCGTCATTAATTTCTCAAGCCTAGATTCATCAAAATGAATAAATACTTTTTTAACTATTATCGTTGGTTTCGTTTTATAATTAACATAATAATTTTTTCGGTCTTTAAATTGCTATTGACAAATCAAAACAAGGACTAGAGGCGGAATTTCTTGAAAATATGAAGATGATTACAAGTATACTACAGGAAGCAACTTTTTTATGAAAAATAAGGAATGAAATTAGGTTCTTTGTGTTTATCCCAGGGAATGATCAAATAGTTTGTTATAAACTTTAAAATATTTTCAAGGAAATACATTCCATTAAATTTTCAAGCAAACGCATTAATGACGGAATTTTTGGGGTTTCCTACGGAATCCATGAAGCAAATGCTTACCAAGTTTGTATATTCACATTTTCCGTCCAAAAGATCTTTTCAATCATCCCTTCATATTCCATATATGGGTTTTTCCTAATTTTGAATACAAAATATGATTCACAAAATAAGTTAAAATAAGTAAATTATTATATATTTGTGTTCTCTTTCATATACATTTGTTTTGATAGACCACACCTCTAAAACGGATTTAACATAAATGAGAAATTCTATCTCAAAGTGAGGTAGTTGGAAAATGAATTAATGAGTTTTAATTCATCCCACATTGGTAAGGGAATGAAAAATGGAGTTAGTTTATAAGTCCGAAGGCTTTTATGCATCGTAAGAATTAAGCATCAAGACTCTCATTTGCACGCGCAGGGGTGCAAACGCGAACCAAATTGGGTTGGGTTCACTGGACTTTCGAGTGTGTGTCCTGCAAGTACGAATGCACTATTGGTCGACCATAAGACTTTATTTTAATTTTCAGCTACACTTGTGGGTTTAATTTTGCGTTCTCGTGTTACTGTTAGTGTATCCAACATTGGTGCAATACGGTCCTATAAGTAGCAATATATGTTGGAGTCTCCCCTCTCTCCACAATGGCTCTTTTGGAGAGACACTCTTGAACTCCACATATATTTATATGGTATTAGAGCCGGCCCGTACCCTTGTAACCTCATCGAGCCTACGTCTCTGAGGGGAATGTTAGTGTATCCCACATTGGTGCAACACGGTCCTATAAGTGTCAATATATGTTGGAGTCTCTCCTCTCCATAAGGGCTCTTTTGAAGAGACACTCTTGGGCTCCACATATATTTATAGTTACAACCAAGGTAAATCCAGTCTGGTGATGGTTCGGGTGATCTAGAAGAATCGTTTTTACACTGTTGTATCCTGGGAAACAAACACCATATCAGGCAAATTCGTTAGCACTTTTTGGTTTACATTTTATTAACAAGATGTGTGTGTGTGTGTATATATATATATATATATATATATATATATATATATATATATATATATATATATATATATATATATATATAAATCAGAATTATAAGAATGTGTGGTATGGGGATCATGCAGCGTGCCTGATGCTAACTTGGGGTAGATGGCCACACGCAAACACCGTCCCGAGTGTATGTGAGGAGGAGTTGGTGTGGCGGTGGGTGACCCTCTTCACAACCATTCACATTTCCTATTTTATCTTACCTCTGTAATATATAGTAAATCTTTATTAGTCTTTAATTGGTTAAATTATTTAGTTAAATATAAAAAAATTATAATAAATATATTTTATAAAATATGGAATGCTTGTTTTAAAAAAATACTGAATGGTCGTTTTAAAAAAAATATATCTCATAAAACAAGCCATTTAAAATGAGTTTTGTCAGCGTAACTAGATTGGGATGCCATACTTTCACATTGGGAAGCCTAGATTGTTGTGGGGAACTTCCCATTGTTCCGGACAGGGGCAGATCCAAAACAAAATATCAAATATAGCACTTATGGTTTTAGGGGGTAGCACTTAATGAGAATTAACACAATGCCAGAAAATTTCTCAAAAAATTTACACTATGCCGAAAAATTTAAGGGGTAGCCCTGGCTACCCCATGTTCTATACTAGTCTGCCCCTGGTTCCAAGGATGCACAAGAGGGAGTCAAATAGATTAACCAATAGAAACTAATCATTCTGGCATGTTGGCTTAACTAATCCTTTTATTTAGTTTGTATATCCAACCATAATGGTGTGTCAAGGTTCCATTTATTGGATATCTTTGTGGTTGCCTGTTTCATCCACGCATTGAGAAATACTCATCTTTGAGTATTTGTTTATCATAGTTTCACCAATGATTTTCAAAACGGTGGAGAACTTCTAAAGTATAGAATTTTTTCAATGTTTTCCTCATACACCACCCAAAGTGAAGCCTTAAATCGATTCTTTTATGGCGATCTTTGTAACCTATATATTTTAAAGGAACATTCATGTTTTCATATCTTTAAATTTAACAGCCCATACACGTTTTTGTTTTTGTTTAACTCATGTATCCAACTCGTGCTTTCTTTTAAAGCAATAACAATGTTTCCCAATGTGCCTCCACCGGATTTTAAATAACAAAGGGTTCATTGAAGTAAACTTCTCCCCATCACAGTTAATGATTATATACATGACTCTATTAATTTGTTGTATCATCATATGTGGCCATCCTACTATACTCACACTTTCATCTAAATTCTGCATGTTGTTAATAAACCTTGAAATGTATATAAACAGATAGTGAAAAGCGTCTAGCAACATCCTATGTTTACGTATGTTTTATGTTTTACATGGATTAGTTTAGATTAAAAGTATATAAACATGACTCTATTAATTTGTTGTATCATCACATGTTTATGTATGTTTTATGTTTTACATGGATTAGTTTAGATTAAAAGTGTTTTGAGAAGATATACTAGTTATAGATAAAGATCATGCATAAAAGATAATGACTTATTATGTAGATGAATAATTAGTTCATGTCATTTATTTTGTGATCTATTGAAGCATACATTTAATGATATGAACTTGTTACATTAATGTTTTGAAAGTAGAACAATATGTCATTGATCTTTTGAAAGAGAATGAAAAAAAAAAACAGGTGTACTTTTGGACTAGTATTAGAGTGTTACAATTTGATATTATTGTCATGGTTTAGGTATTTTTTTTTTTTTTTGGAACCAGCGAATAGATATGGTTTCACTTGAGGGTAATTAGCCCCGCAACCCAGGGCGGTTGGTGATTACCTAAGGCGCAAAGGCCTTTCCCCTCCACCTAATTCGCCTTCCAGGAAAATCCCCCACATGGGGTTAGTCGGAGTCGAACTCCAGACCTCCCACCACATGGGTATATAACCCGGGTGCATCCACCCAGCTAGGCTGGGCTTCACTTGCTGTCATGGTTTAGGTGAGTTAGATAATCTAACAGGAGGGGGGGGGGGGGTCCTAGTCTCAAATTGACGATTTAGGGGGAAGGATAATAGTTTGCTATACATTATGAATATGGGTTAGCCAACTAATAGACATGCTTATGAAGGTAGAGATTAAAGAGCTTATTTATAGCCAAGGTGTGTCTCGGTTTTTCTTTTTGTATTCATTAACCCACTTTTAATCAATCATGATTCAGTTTCAAAGTAAATTGTGTGATTATTATTGTGTTATTGCAAAAATAAAGTACCGACAACTAGTATCACAACACTTTTTAGAATGATTTTTGAAAGATTTGTTATCTTTTCAATCTCTATTCTTTCAATATCCAAGCCATCATCATGTCTTCATCAAATTTATTCCAAACAAACACCTCAAGTAAATACCTACCATTCGATGGAAGCAACTTCACCATGTAGCTTAGCAAGACCCTCATGGTTCTTGAAATCGTTGACTACAATATGTTGGAGGTTATCACTAAAGAACTTATTGTTCCAACAAGTCAAATCACTGAATCTAGATCTGTAATTTTAACCATCAAGACTCCTATCAGTCAGTGGTTTGAATATAGTCAGAAAAAGCAAATATTGATGTATGATCAAGAGCCAATGCTCTTCCATATGATGTGTACTACTTGGTTGAAAACTACAATTCTACAAAACAGATACTTGATACTCTTAAAGTAGCATATGATGGTTCAAATGAAGTTAAGGTTAATTAGGATAAATAGTATTTACTATATGCATCAATACTTCTTGCTTATAGTGGTGAATCTCTCACTCACACCTTTAATCATTTTAACTATCTCGTTAATGATTTAAAAAAGTTCAAGATATTATTTGGAATCACATTCACATGAAAGAAACCATCACAACAAATTGAAATGTCATAATAAGGAATGTCGTACTTATAACCATCTCTCTTTAAAGAAGCAAATCAGGTCATACTAAAACATAAAGGCAATTGTTCAAAGATAACAAAATCTCTAAGGAAAAAGGAATTCAAAAAATCATATTACTATTGTTGCGACTCTTTTGTTGTTTCCCATCCAATGAACATAATATAACGTCTTCAACTCTTTATATTGACAAATGGCGGGTATATTGTGAATATATTAAATCTTGCTAAACATTCTAAAAGTGCTCCAACAGGATTTCATAGCCCTCGAATCATAATGTATCTGATGTTGAGACGTTTTGGAACATTTAGACATATCCTCGTAACGTTAAATATGAAGTATTATCCGCAATACTTGTAAATAAAGTTGTATCGTGAATCGTAGAATTTCACAAATCTTTTGACAAGTTTTTATATGTTAATCAAAATAAGAATCCCGAAAATAAAATCGTTATGTAAGACCAATTTCACGAAACAAGTGATCATTTTGCAATAACATAAAAAAAACAGTTATTCTGTGATACTCTTTATCTAAATTTAGTCATAATAGTGATCAACAATGTATTAAAACCATTTATATGCGTCAAAAAAATAACAAAAAAATATTAAAATCAATATTGTGGTATCGGTACTTTAGAAATATTTATTTTCTAGTAAGGTCATTTATGTAAGAGACTAAAAGCAGAGTACGACATGAGATATTTTTATTCCAACAAGAAACGAATAAACAAGGGATACCCAAGAAAATAACCCGTCAGAAGGGGGGAACCGTTGTCGTCGATCCCCTCTCATTCTGTTAGTGAAAGTGATTCATTTGCCACCATTGTTTTCTATAGCTCTTTGTCAAAGTTGAATATTGGAAGTTTTAAATTAAGTCGGTGTTTTTATATCAAAGCAAATAATAATGAATAAATTAATTATTTTAATAACGATGAGACCGAACACTGCATGGCTTGCAAATGTTTGTATACCTTGCTTTTACAATTTGGTGCTCTTATCTCATTTCTCTATTCCTAATTATTATAAAAGATTCTGAATATAATAAAAGATATAATATCTTAAATATAGATCGCACGAGTTGAAGCGGTGTTATTATATTCTTCTTAACCATAAAATACTACAACAAGTCGTCATTGACGAGGACCTTAATTGCGAGATTTCCGCCATTTTAGCTATTGGTTGTGGAATTCAATGGTAACATGCCATTTCACGATTTTTTAGCAAAATTTCGTTTTCGAAAGTTCGTACTTTGTGATCTTTACATGACATATTGAAAATTTAGATAAAACTTTCATGTTGATCACGATATGTCGTTGTTAAGTATGACAAGGTAATTGGTTTTTATGAATATCCATTTCACTACGTCTCTACTAGACAGATACAAAATGATTAAAAACATTGGCTAATCTAGAAATTTCTTCCTACATGTGTGTATATATTACCCAATATAAAATATGCATAACGGGTTTAATTAACCAAGATATACATGCACCTATAGTTGGTATTTCTTATAATATTTTGTGTTAGAATATACATGTAAATTTACCATAACATATAGAAAAATTACTAAAAAAACTCGTTTGGCCAAAATAAGACCTCAGACCATGACCTAAAAGTTACGACCATAATATAAGCAAGCTAAGCTAACAGGGTTATTCGCTGGGAAAGAGGCTAGTCGCCGAAAAAGTGATATTGCCGTCGAAAATAACAAAAAATGTCGCCGGCTTAGAAGAGAATTTTTGCGGGAAAAGGAGAGTGGAGGTGAGAGAGTGAAGGCCGGTGGGTGTTTTAGCAAAGAGATGGTCAGAATCGGTTGGATGATCTCGGAATGCACATAAATCGCTGGTGGTGGGAGTAAATTCGCGTAACAGAAGGTAGAAGGCAGAAGACAGAAGGCAGAAGGCAGAAAGGAGGGTATATGGATCGCGGAGTAATAGCGGCGACATAAAATAAGGCTTTAGCGGCGATACCCTACGAGGGAAAAAAATTCCGCCCAATTCTCCACCGTTGGATGTCCTTCATAATGGACGGTAAATATCACACGGATCGCTGATAAATGCATTACCAACGACGTCTTTATTGGCGACACCGATTATTATCGGCAACATGTAACGCGGGTAATATGATCAAAATAATTATGTATGTGTGTGTACACACACACAATTAAATCTTCTACAATGGACATATGGACATTTTATTATTCTATTTTGTGAAAGTAATTGTGTGTGTATATATATATATATATATATATATATATATATATATATATATATATATATATATATATATATATATATATATATATATATATATATATATATATATATATATATATATATATATATATATATATGTCTGTGTGTGTGTGTGTCCTCAAAATTTCCATTACAAAAACACCATTGTTTCCAAAACATTTAATACATAGTTAGACTAAAGGGTACGGTGGAAAAAAAGGCATCGGCATCGTGGCAACCCTATACCGCCGGTATCACCGCCACGTGATGCCGACATCGGCAACTAAAAAGTCTACAGCGGCAAGTTCATGCCAGTCTCTCCCTTTCTATTCTTTCCATCTTCTTTCCATCGGCAACCGCCCCCGTCTCTCTATGCCATCTTCCCTCTGTCTTCTTTTTCTTCTCTTGTTCGACGTGGAGTCATTGCTGCCGGCAACCACTCATTTAGCCTTATAGAATACAAATTTCTGTACTCAAAATCAAATATAAAGTCAACATTTGGGTGTTACAAATATATATCATACGAACCATAGTGCAAGCAAAGTCATATTATTTCCTCTGTCCCAAAAGATCCATCTTCTAGCATATCACAACCTACCCTTAGTACATGAACCTGGAATATATGACATTAAAGAAAAAATACGTAAGATTTATTGTCTCATGAGTATACATGGGTTTGGATACAAGATCTTTCTTTATATTTCTACAAAATCATTTCATACAAATGATTCATGTAATACAATGCAAATGCATGTATGCATGATGTCACACTCGATGCAATCCCTCAGGGGTCCATTTCGTGTCCTAGTCCTTGAGGACCGTGTCACGACATGTAATTAATAGCTTACAGTTTTATACTGCATCTCAGGTCTGCTAGACAAAAGTCACTATGTGTAACGTTTAGCTTACGGTGGCCTTATCACATCTAAGGTCTCTCTCTGAAACCTGTCCGGGTCTCCTTTTTGAAACCCGCTTGTAGCCATTGCAGATATAACAAACCAATCTACAATGACCCATATGACATATACCTTCACGACAGGAGGCACCATTCCAAGTAGAATCAACCTAATCCCACTATGGGGATTTCATAATCCTAATTGGGGATTTCATTTGTCCGGACCATTCTAGACTCTTATGCAATTCCCATTCCATGTATGCATGAGGTGTTGGAAATCATGGTTCATGTAGTTAGTTTCAAAAACAAGAGTTTGCAACGGAAGCATAAAATCATGAACACAAATTCCATTTTCAAGAGGATCATGCTACATGCATGTAGAGATAAGATGAAGAACAAACATAGTTTAAGTTCAAGATCATAACCTTTGTTCTTGGGTTTGGTTTGGATGATTTTGATAGCTAGGAATCAAATTAGAATCCCTCTATAGTTGATCCACCACAAGCTTGAACACCCTTGAATGCTAGTTCCACAACTTGCAAGATTTGACTCCTTTTCTTATGAAACCAAAAACCAATTTTTTTAAGAACTTAAGGAGAGTTTTTGGCTGATTTCTTGAAGCAAGAATGATGTACAAACACCCTCAAAATCGTTGCCATCATATACCACACAAAGGAAAAGAAAAGCACATGCAACTAGCTTAAAAGAAAGTCCCATTTGATTTCTATAATCAAAAGCTAGAAGACACAAGGCATCTTCCTTTTCTTTTAAGTTCTTAATGCATTCTTTTCCTTCCAATATGGCTGATTTTATGATGACAAATGAAGTGCTAGTTGGTTGTTATTATTTATAAAACTTAGATAATAAAAGCTTATAAATAATACATCTTCTTATTTCTTAAATGGGATAACATTTAACCCATAATCATATACATAAATAAACCATCTAAATATACAATCTTAATTGTATAATTATATATATATATATATATATATATATATATATATATATATATATATATATATAACAATATATATATATATATTTTATTTAATTTACCAATTAAATTAAATAAAAGGCTTACTTATAAATCAATTAAATCGTTTAACAATTTAAACAATTTAATTGTTACACTTAATTAATTCATCACATATGAATTACTAATCAACCTTTAATTTTGTAGTTATTATTATTTACCTCAAATAATAATAACCTACAAGATTAAATTGCAAGTTTAGTATCATTTGATGTTAAATCAAATTTAACGTTCTAAATGATCAATTGGTGTCAAACTTGTTGTTAGTGTGACCCTATAGGATCATGTATTATTAGTAATATCATTTTATGATCATCCTTGGGCATATAGAACTAACAATCTCCCACTTGCACAAGGTTGCATCATAGAATGATATCGACAGTGGTAAACGTCTAGCAACATTTCACTGCCCCCAATAACACATGACATTGTGCCATTCAACAACATTCAATTCTTCAGAAAACACGAGGCTCTAATTGATGTATAAGGTTATCTATCAATTATCCCTTTGTCACAGACATCATGTTGAACATGAGACATGGATCTTAATCATTCTCATTTTATGTTCAACTTTCAAATAGGCGCCTTAGATGTCTAACTCTCAACACATAAGAGGAACAAATCCCGTCTTGACTACATACGCCCCTCATATAGTTAGTACTATGCATGAGTATGGCCTTTATGGTTGTCTGTATTTCAAGAACAACAGTAAACCATATCAAAGCATAGTACACTCTACACTTGAGTCCCAAATATGTATCTCAGGTCAAAGGATACAATGATAATACCTTTATTCAAG
Organism: Cichorium intybus; assembly: GCA_023525715.1. NCBI lineage: Eukaryota > Viridiplantae > Streptophyta > Magnoliopsida > Asterales > Asteraceae > Cichorium > Cichorium intybus. The sequence continues at coordinate 5,660,838 of CM042011.1, read as the reverse complement.
AATCACTTATGATGATGATCCATGGAGTGATCTTGAAACGGGTCAAGTCCAATACTTGTTCACTGACAAGTACCTATGAATTTGGTTGCAACCTTTTGCTACTTTTACCCATAAAAGTCAACCAATCCAATTCATATTAGTCTTACTTCATAATTGCTCCCACAACTATGATCGACTATGGACGTTTAGAATAACTAAATTATTCAAGGATTAAACATGCTAATAAAACACAATAATTATGAATGAAACATCACGTCACATATATTACATAATTCTTGTCGTTTACATAAGTTCATATTCATAAAACATTAAACACAAATCAAATCCATTCATTAGAAAAACGGAGTCCTATACCCTTAGCATGACTTTCATGCTTAGTTTGGGGTAAAGGTTTCGTGAATGGGTCTGCCAAATTTTGATCTGTATGAACCTTGTGAATACTTATTTCACCATTCTTAACTTCATGTCTAATGTAGTTATACCTTCGGTGAATGTGTTTGGTTTTTTGATGCAATGTAGGTTCCTTTGCTTGAGAAATAGCACCTAGATTGTCACAGAAGATTTCTATAGGGTCCCGAATGGAAGGAACAACCCCTAGATCTTCTATGAACTTTCTCATCCATACAGCTTCTTGAGCAGCTTCCGAAGCAGCAACATACTCTGATTCTGTAGTGGATTGTGCAATAACTTCTTGTTTGGAACTCTTCCAAGACACGGCTCCTCCATTTAAAATAAAGACATACCCAGATTGAGATTTCGAATCATCCCTATCTGTTTGGAAGCTTGCGTCAGTGTAACTCTTTACCTTTAAGCTTTCTTCCAAACCGCCGTAAACTAAGAACATATCTTTAGTTCTTCTCAAGTACTTAAGAATGTTCTTTACAGCAGTCCAGTGGGCTTCACCTGGGTTCTGTTGATACATACTAGTCATACTTAAGGCACATGAGACGTCGGGCCTAGTGCATAACATGGCATACATGATGGATCCAATTGCCGAAGCATATGGGACATGTTTCATCCTTTCAAGTTCAGTCCTAGAGTTTGGGCACTGAGACTTGCTTAGGATGGTGCCATGAGGCATTGGCAAGAATCCTCTTTTGGAGTCTTGCATCTTGAACCTTTTCAAGATTTTATCAATATATACACTTTGGCTAAGTCCAATAAGTCTCTTAGATCTATCTCTATAGATCTTTATGCCTAATACATAAGCAGCTTCCCCTAGATCCTTCATTGAGAAACAACTCTCAAGGAACGCTTTGACACCTTTTAAGGTTGGGATGTCATTTCCAAATAAAAGTATGTCATCTACATACAATACTAGGATTATGACAATGCTCCCACTAGCTTTCTTGTAAACACAGGAGTCATCCTCATTTTTGATGAATCCAAAACTCGTAATCTTTTCATCAAAACGGATGTTCCATGTTCGAGACGCTTGCTTTAATCCATAGATAGATCTTTTAAGCTTGCACACTTTGTTTGGATGCTTGGGATCGACAAAACCTTCAGGTTGTTCCATATAGACATCTTCCAATAAGTATCCATTAAGGAAAGCGGTCTTGACATCCATTTGCCATATCTCATAATCATAGTATGCGGCTATGGCAAAAAGTATCCTAATCGACTTGATCATTGCCACTGGAGAAAAGGTCTCATCATAGTCAATACCATGAGTCTGTGAGTATCCTTTAGCGACAAGTCTAGCCTTAAAAGTGTGAACATTTCCATCCACGTCGATTTTCTTCTTGAAAACCCATTTGTTCCCAACAGTCTTACAATTGGTGGGAAGATTAACCAAGTTCCAAACTTGATTATCGTGCATGGATTGCATCTCAGTGTTCATGGCCTCAAGCCATTTATCAGATTCAGGATCTGATATTGCACTCTGATAGTTGACGGGTTCATCAGAATCTATCGTATAACATTCTTCTTCCATCAAAAGGTAACCATACCTTTCTGGTTCAATTCGAACCCTACCAGATTTGCGAACACCTTGTGTTACAATTTGTTCCTGATCAACCGTTTGTTCAGGTTCAACAATTTCTTGTTGAATGCTAGATTCAACTTCTTGTGTATCAGGTTGTGGTTCCTGAAGTTCCTCAAGTTCCACAAACCTCCCACTAGCCTCTTCCGTCAGAAACTTGTTTTCTAGGAATTCAGCTTTTCGAGAAATAAATATCTTATTCTCGATGGGATTGTAGAAATAGTATCCAAGACAATCTTTCGGATACCCTACAAAGATACATTTAGTTGAACGGGGTTCTAATTTGTTTGAAGCTTATTGTCTAACATAAGCTTCACAACCCCATACCTTGAGATAGGATAAAGATGGAACCCTTCCATGCCATATCTCATAAGGCGTTTTATCTACCTTCTTAGTAGGTGTCATGTTTAGGAGACGAGCAGCTGTTTGTAAAGCATAACCCCAAAAAGATAAAGGTAGAGTACTTCTACTCATCATGGATCGAACCATATCCAATAGTGTTCGGTTCCGCCTCTCAGACACACCATTATGTTGTGGTGTTCCAGGTGGAGTAAGTTGTGAAACAATTCCACAATTCTTACAATGATCCATAAAGTTTGTACTTAAGTACTCACCTCCTCTATCAGAACGAAGAACTTTAATTGTTTTGTTGAGTTGATTTTCCACTTCACTTTGAAACGTTTTGAACATTTCAAACGTCTCATGTTTATGTTTAATCAAATAAACATATCCAAAACGACTAAAGTCGTCAGTGAAGGTGATGAAATATCTTTCACCATATCTAGTCATTGGCTTGAAAGGACCACATACATCCGTATGTATGATTCCTAACAAGTCCTTTGCTCTCTCATTGGTTCCGGAGAAAGGAGCTTTAGTCATCTTGCCATGTAAACAAGATTCACATATATCAAATGAGTCATTCTCATTTGCCTTCAAAAGTCCAATCTTTTGAAGTTGGGATATGCGATTCTTGTTTATATGCCCAAGGCGACAATGCCATAGATAGGTTTGACTCAAATCAAATTTGGGTTTCTTGGTGAAAGTGTGGTATAAAGAGTCATGGTTAGTCTTTTCATCAAGGTTTACTTCATAAATTCCATTTAAAGGCCTAGCCTCAAAATAGAATACATTATTTTTGTAAACACAAATATCATCATTATTAAAGGAAAGATCAAATCCACATTGTCTTAATTTAGCAACTGAAATAATATTCCTAGTCAAGCTAGGAACATAGTAAACATTCAACAATGTCACACACAAGCCATTAGGTAGTAATAAATTAAAACTTCCAATTGAATCCACCGCAACCCTTGCATTGTTTCCAACCCGAAGTACTACCTCGTTTGCCTTCAGTCGCCTACTCCTTTTGAACCCCTGCAACATATTACATATGTGAGTTCCACAACCAGTATCAAATACCCATGTGTTAGGAGATAAATTATAAAGTTCTAGGTCTATCACATAGATACCTGAAGTGCCTTCACCGGCCTTCTTTTTCTTCAACTCCGCAAGATAAGTAGGGCAATTTCTCTTCCAATGCCCAGCTTTGCCACATTTAAAACATGTGTCTTCTTTGGCAACCTTTGCCTTCTTCTTGGGCGGATGGGAAGGTTGGACAACTTTCTTGCCCTTACCTTTGAAAGCTTTTGCTTTCCCTTTGCCCTTGGAGTTGGTGGGGTGTTCTGGTCTAGTTCTCTTTGTTCCACCTTCCTTGATCATGAGAACTTGAGTGGTTTTCTTAGGCAGATTCTTTTCCCCGGTAATTAGCATCCCATGTAATTCCGGGATAGTCTTGTTTAAACCATTCATGTTATAATTCATGACAAAAGGATCAAAAGACTTTGTCAAGGAGTTAAGGATCATATCCGTTGCTAGCTCATCGGGCATCACAACTCCAAGACGTGCCAAATGATCAATGTGACTCTTCATTTTGAGCACATAAGAGCTTACCGACTGCCCATCCTCCATCTTGCAAGCATGGAAAGCCCGAACAGTTTCGAACCTTTCCGTTCTTGCAAGTTGTTGGAACATTTCCTTTAGTTGATGAATCATGTCATAGGCAGAATGATTCTCCAAATCCTTCTGAAGGTCGGGAATCATGGTTGCCAACATGAGGCATGATGCATCGATGGAATCATCCATCTTTTTAAGCCATGCATCGTGTGCTGGCTTAGGAATGGCAGGGGGCTCTTCTGGAAGTGGTTCATTGAGAACATATTCTTTCTTTTCTTGTTTGAGAACAATTCTCACACTACGGTGCCAATCCAAGAAGTTGGTATGGTAAAGTTTTTCTCCTTCAAGGAGAGACCGTAGTGAGGTTTTGTTAGGAGCCGAGTGTGTGTTGTTTGGTGCCATCTACAAAATTTTAACAAGGTTCTATTTAGTAAATTATGATATTAAGTCCTTAATAATTAATACCCTTTCTTGTTTCATAAACTTTAATTAATTAAGGTCTAGAATCCAAGTTGCATCACGAATAAGTGGTTAGGTATCCTTTATCCCGCCTATTCGAATCAACAAGGTAGGTAACGGTTTACCAATTATATCCAAATATAATTTCTAGAGTTATGGGATCCCATTATAACATTTATAAGTTTGGCATGTTTGATCCCATCTATGCCTTGGATTTCTAATGCTTAGGTGACCTTTATCACAAGAGATTTCCAAACGAATCATCCTTACTTAAACGGACGTGTAGTTTTGACAACTATTAATGGTTAGGTGTCCTTTATCCCATCAATATTGCAAAACTAATTCTTGTATCACAAGAAGACTCGAAGTGGTTAGGTATCCTTTATCCCACAAGGAAATACAAGTGATACATGAGTGTCTTTAAGAGGGACGGCATTGATTTGTATTTCATAAGGGATTTGAATGTTTTACAATTCTAATTTTGAAAAACATATGGTATCATGTAAATTGCATGCATCCAATGAACATGGTACCATTAAATCTTATTTTGTTAATTGGTTCCTAAATCATAAAACCTCCATTTTATTGATTCTTTGTTTGTGGTCAAGATTACAATTAATATCCTATATTAAGTTTGAGTTTGATCACATATATAAGAACCAATTTATAATCCTAAATAATTACCATTATTATTTAGGTTTGGAGTTTGTAAGAGTTTATAAAATCTCCATTTTATATCTTGTTACAATCATTTTCAAAACTTGACTTAATAGGTTTTAAACAAAACCCATTTTAATAAAACCCATTTTATCACATCTTATGTTTTAAATGTCAACTTTTGAAAATACAAACTCCTTGATGATTATGTTTAATTATCTAGGTTGTCTAGCATGCAAAATCTTATTTTCATCCACAACATAACATAATAAAACATTCAAACATCACAAGCATGCATGGGTGCATAAACACAAGCCAACTAGTTTGATATTTCATGTGAGCCACACATGAAATATCAAGTCCAAACCTAGGGACAAAAAGGTGACAAAAACTCAACCAAATGATCTTCGATTTGGCTACAATTTTGCCAAGCTTCTTATATCACCAAATGACACTTGAACCACCATTTCTTGACATCATAAAGTGAGATGTGATTTTTCTTCTTGGCCTTCAAAACTTGCGACCAGCAGGGGGGACAGGAAGAAAATTTGTGGTTTTTTGTTGCATTTTTCAATTCATTCTTGGCTAAATTGATGCTAATACTTGTTGAAACTTAATGTATATACTAGATATTAAAGTTACCAACAAGTATATCACCAAATGACCAAGATATGAATTTATAAAACACTTTCAAAACATTTTTGAAATCTGGACAGCAGCTCTTCAGAAAGTGCTGCTGTTGGGTGCAATCTTTTCTTACTTCCTTCTCTTGTTACATTTTGTGAATGAAATAAAATACAACTATTCTAACAATTACAAAATTGAATAAAAGAAGTAAATAACTAATTATGATTACAAACCATTTGAATAAATGAATAGATTACAACCATATCAAACAAAAACACAAAACATGCATCATATGGTCCTTGGCTTGTTTATGCACCATTTTATCACATAAAATCATAAGAAAACCAACACTTTGTTTTTCTAATGCAACAATTTATGTAACCAAAAGCATGCTAACATAAGATATAGTTGGTTACATAAAATCATAGATAATATACTTGCATGTTGCCAAAGAAGCCATGCATGAAACTTTCATTTAAGAAGATGAACATTCATGGCTTCCAAAAACCAAGTTTATCCAAATAAACTTATTATCTAAACATGCAATATAGCCATGGCTCTGATACCAATTGTTGGAAATCATGGTTCATGTAGTTAGTTTCAAAAACAAGAGTTTGCAACGGAAGCATAAAATCATGAACACAAATTCCATTTTCAAGAGGATCATGCTACATGCATGTAGAGATAAGATGAAGAACAAACATAGTTTAAGTTCAAGATCATAACCTTTGTTCTTGGGTTTGGTTTGGATGATTTTGATAGCTAGGAATCAAATTAGAATCCCTCTATAGTTGATCCACCACAAGCTTGAACACCCTTGAATGCTAGTTCCACAACTTGCAAGATTTGACTCCTTTTCTTATGAAACCAAAAACCAATTTTTTTTAAGAACTTAAGGAGAGTTTTTGGCTGATTTCTTGAAGCAAGAATGATGTACAAACACCCTCAAAATCGTTGCCATCATATACCACACAAAGGAAAAGAAAAGCACATGCAACTAGCTTAAAAGAAAGTCCCATTTGATTTCTATAATCAAAAGCTAGAAGACACAAGGCATCTTCCTTTTCTTTTAAGTTCTTAATGCATTCTTTTCCTTCCAATATGGCTGATTTTATGATGACAAATGAAGTGCTAGTTGGTTGTTATTATTTATAAAACTTAGATAATAAAAGCTTATAAATAATACATCTTCTTATTTCTTAAATGGGATAACATTTAACCCATAATCATATACATAAATAAACCATCTAAATATACAATCTTAATTGTATAATTATATATATATATATATATATAACAATATATATATATATATATTATTTAATTTACCAATTAAATTAAATAAAAGGCTTACTTATAAATCAATTAAATCGTTTAACAATTTAAACAATTTAATTGTTACACTTAATTAATTCATCACATATGAATTACTAATCAACCTTTAATTTTGTAGTTATTATTATTTACCTCAAATAATAATAACCTACAAGATTAAATTGCACGTTTAGTATCATTTGATGTTAAATCAAATTTAACGTTCTAAATGATCAATTGGTGTTAAACTTGTTGTTGGTGTGACCCTATAGGATCATGTATTATTAGTAATATCATTTTATGATCATCCTTGGGCATATAGAACTAACATGAGGCACCACTTTTCTTTTGTTAATAATCTCACACAAATGTCTTGCTAATATATACATACATATTAGGAATTTCTAGGTGCCATAAGGTTTTAAAAACTATCATTAACACATTTGTTATTTCATACCACATTTCAAAAGTATATCTAGTAAGTCAAATGATTTTCATGTCATATATCACATAAGAAAATTCCTCATGTAACTCACCTCGAATTAGTGAATTACCACTATGCTTCAAGAACCTCCTTTTCTTTACTTTGATCACCAACCTTTCCAATACCTATAATTATACAATCAATGTATAACTATTTAGGTCTAAAATTTATAGTCATAGCACTTTTCATGGGTAATATGTTCTCCTAGTCTATGGGTTCTCATATGGTCTCACAAATCTATTACATTTGGCATAGGATCGTTCCCTATTCAACCATAGTGTCGGCACCATTGCATGGTCACACCGTTATCCATGAATGTTCATACTTTGCTTAGTTATATTCAAGAGTCATGATGCTATCTATGACAATTCATCCATAGCGTCACTATCTACGAGGTTCCGACGCTATCCAAGCAGATTCACATTGTCTAGCTTGTTTTTCGGTCCTTTTAACACTCTTAAGTCATACTTTTCTTGTGCATCTACCTACTGCCTCACTCTAACTGAGGATTCCTTTATGTATTCTAACATGCAATGCTTTAAACTTATACTTCTTTAAATTTACAATATGCTATCCAAGTCTACAAACATAAATTCATAAGAAATTTGAAGCTTATCTTAATTCTTATGTCTTCCTTGTACTTTGTTGAGCTTGTATAATGCTCCCCCTTAGGTTTACTTCCAACTGTAACACCAAGATAGTCCTTATATGTAAATATAAATAAAAGGGGGTAATTTGGTCATTTTACCATAAAAGGGTAATTTGGTCATTTGACCATGCGAAGGACCAAATATGTAAAAATATTGTTTGCTTGTGGCAAAAATATAAGAAATGAAAGTTTATTGTGATAAAATGTGAGAAAAGTGCCAAAAGTTCAAGAAATGGAACTTAGGGACTAAATTTGTAAAATTGGCGGTATAAATAGGAGAGTTGACTCTCCTATTGTGGCTGAACATTTGAGAACTTACGGGAATGATTTTTGAGAGAAAATTCTGGAAATCCACAAGAGTTGAAGCAAGAAATCAGAAGCAAACTTGGAATTGAAGATTTCTAAGCCAAATAAGGTTAGTAGGTTGACTTTTTAGTCAAGTTCTTGAAGTGTTCTTGGTGGGTTTTTATGGGATGAACTGAAATCTGTAATTTCAGTATGATCCATGATGTTTATATGATTTCTAAGTTTGAAACATGTTCATATGATAAGAACATGCATTTGAAACAACAGAATTTGATGATTTGGTGGATTTTGGGGTTTTTGGTTCAAGAACCCTAATTTCTGCATTGGTATGATTAAGTTGATTCCAATGGGTTAAAATCAGGTATTAATGAATGGTTTTAGTCATGGAATGAACCCAAAATGATTAAGAACCGAAATAAGAACTTAATGTGCAAAAACAGGACGCTACAGTGCAAAATCGGGCTGAAAACTGGACTGTCCAGCATGAGCACGGGTCATGCTCATTATGCACGAGTCGTGCTTCATCTGCAGACCAAATTATGTTGCTATTTTATGCTTACACGAGTCGTGCTCTTATAGAGCAATATATTGCATGAGTCGTGCATCCATTCAGGGGGTTTTAAAGTTTGAATTTGATGCTAGACATGTCCAAATGACTTCAAACTTTAACTATAAGTCCATGATGGTTTTAAAAGTCCTAGAAAAATATTAAATTGAGAATACGGCTCTCCGGGGGCACTGTAGAACCATATGTATGCCTCGGGAAAGTGTATAACTCATGAAAAGATGGTAAATGGAAAGTTTATCATCTAGAGATGGTTTGTAGTTGTATAATATTGGACTCTTATGTATTAGGGTCAACTGAAATGGTTATTAACCTATTACCATTTGGCATATAAATGAATATATAGGTAAGGGACAAATGGTTGTGGTGTATGCAAAGGCAAGAAACAACCGAAATTAAATGCAGCAAGTATCCAGGTGAGTAATCTCACTTATATCATATATGATATGTGTCTATTGAACTGTTACAGGTTGAAACTGTTTTGGGGGACGAATTTGACATTTTAAAGATGCTTTGAAAAGACAATACCAGATAAGCCGTGAGTCTGAGAAAGACAAGAACGGAGCTGTGAGTCAATAATACGACAATACCAGATAAGCCGTGAGTCTGAGAAAGACAAGAACGGAGCTGTGAGTCAATAAAAAGACAATACCAGGTAAGCCGTGAGTCAATGAAATGACAAGAACGGAGCCGTGAGTCTAGGCAAAAGCGGGGCAAAATCGTGAGCCATATATGACTATGATATTAGATGTTATATCCAACTGGTGCGGCCTATACGGCTATGATATTGTTATATGGAAACGGTGCGGCCTTATGGCTATGATATCGGGTTATTGAAACCTGTTGGTACGGCCTTAGGGCTATGATATAAATGTTGAAACTGTTTGGTGCGGCTTATATGGCCATGAAATACGGTGCAGTCAATTGTGACTAAGAAATATGGGACAGAAATGGTTAGACATGATAAAATGTTCAAATAACTGATGTGATTTGATAATCATATGATATTATGGTTCAGCCTGTAAGGCTATGAAGTAGGATGTGAAATCCTAAAAGATATACGATCAGCCAGTAAGGCTAGGAGTTTGGATCCGATATCCAGATAGATATATACGGTTAGCCGGAAGGGGCTATAAAGTGGGACTTAGTATTGAAAAGATGAGTTAAAAGAGGTTTATCATATATAGAGAATTATATATGAGTGTATTTCTTATATATGTTATTTGCAGATATGATTACTCACTGAGCTTTATAGCTCACGTTATCTGTTAAATGTCCCTGCAGGTTAGCATGATCCTGATAGGGGAAAGGTTACAGTCCGTGACTAAGGAAGTGGGACGTATAGATGCTGTCAGTAGCAGCCCGGCTTTTAAATAAAATATACCCTTTTGTTATGGTTTTATGTATTGAAACCCATGTTTTAAATGAAAAATTTTCAGGGGTGTTTTTGTATTAAAAGTCGGGTGTTACAAGTTGGTATCAAAGCCGTGGTTTAAGTGAACTAGGTGTCTATAGAGTAGATTCCTGGACTTAAACCTTGAGATAGTAGACATGATGTGTATATATATATATATATATATATATATATATATATATATATATATATATATATATATATATATATATATATATATATACACACACACACACACACACATAGAGAGAGAGAAAGAGATGATCAAGTGGGGACTGCAAGGACAATCTTTTATCATATGATTAGGAATTTTTTAAGGTGATATTTAATTAAAGTTATCTTTAAAATCTCACGAGATGATATGACATTTTGGCAATTATTTGCGAGATTTTGAAAATTGTAGGATATGTTAAATGATTTAAGGATAAAAATGGTAAAAAAAAAGGAAATTGGTTTGAGGATTCCTACTCGCCCCTGCTCACCCTTTCTCTCTCTCTCTGCCATATGTCTAGTCCTCATTGGGGGGGGGGGGGGGTTCATTTATTATTTTCCCATCCAATTTGTTTTTTTGTCCATATGTTTTTCTAAAACCTGTTGGAGTACATTATATGTTGTGTTAGTGACTTAACATCTAAAGATGTATGAAGCATTTTTTTTATATTTGAAGTCTTAGAGTTTTGAGTACAATTTCAAATGCTCCTTCGGATCATTACACAAATATCAACTAAAGACGTTCCTTACATACCTGGTGTATGTTAGTATGAGCAAGTTGTTGCAACCACTTCACGTGTGTATATGACGTGTGTTATCATTATTCGTTGTAGTCCTCCATCGACTCTTTTGATGTAATGTATATATAGGAGGAGAGAGAAACGGTTAAACAACATCTTGTATGCTCAGGTAACTTTTACATTTGAGTTGTGACTATTTTCCCAATCAAAATACGTTATTTATTGATAGTTTATCTTGGTTGTTCTTACATTATGATTTTAGTCTTTGTTTTGAATTAATAATTGGTATCAGAGCAATATTTGTTCATCATTTAGGGATCTTGGTCGTTTTTCATCATACAGATATGTACTAATTCATAAATCTGTTTTGTTTTGCTGAATTTTCAATTTCATGAAATCGTTGAAAAATATTTTTGGGATTCAGTGGCTTCATTAAATCAAGGCACATACAATGTTGCAAACAATATCTGCTCCAACACAAGAGCTCCGATTCTCATCTCTAAGGAGTACTACTGATGGGCTATTTTCATGGAAGACTATATGTATGCTCAAGATCCATATGTTTGGAGGTCTTCCGAGTAAGGTCCTCATATACGAAGTGATACTTATCTCTCATCAATCACTTCATAGTTAAATGTTCTAAGGTGTGATAATACTTGTTGAAAAATATTAGTTTGCTAATGATAAGCGTTCTCATCATGAGTTGAGTTATGGCCTTCCTCCAAACATTTTTGTTCACATACATTCTAAACATATGCACAGGACATGTGGTATAGGTTAAGGGACTTATTTGATGGAACTGGCAAAAAAACATAAAAATAATATTACAAACATTTTCACTGAATTTTGTGATTTTAAGCAAAAAGCCAATGAAACTCTAGATCAAACATTCGAGAAATTTAGCATTATATGCAACCAGCTTGAGAGATATCAATTTTCAAAAACCTCAAAAGAAATCAATGTTACTTTTCTTCATTCTCTACACCAAAGAATGGAAACTTGTGTCAATAATGATTAAAGGACATGAGAATATGAATTTGTATAGTTTATTCAATACATATGGAGTTCTCAAAACACAACAAGAGGTTATTGCTTATGTGATTAAATATACGTCATTTGGAGGTCCATTGGCTCTTGTTTTGAACGAGGGAAAAATGAGATCAATATCACATTCAAAGTATCCACAACAAGTTTTTCAATTTGAACCTTTGGATGTTAAATTAGAGAAAGTTGATGAAAGTGATAGTTGAGGGGATGAAAGGGTTTTTGTTATGAATAGTTGATGGAATAAGAAGTTTATAAGAGAACCAGTTTCGGGAACAAAATTTATCAATCCAACAAAAAATATTCTAATTATCCAGTGTTCAACACAAGTTTTTAGGGAATGGGGAGTACTTCATGAGAATAAGTTGACTGGAGATTTGCGTTACTATTGCAACTATTGTAATGTAAAGAATCATTTGCCTCAAGATTTCATGCTAAAAAAGAATGAAAAGGAAGTCAAAGTCAAAGATGTTGTACTATGTATCGAAACAAAGGGTTGCCCTTGAACAAGAACAATCAAACAGCTATGTGTTATTAGTCGTTGGTGATCAAGGATATATGGATGTGTGGTCCTCTGGTTCCGGGGACGATGAGATGTGAAGACCAACCCATGGTTGTATGATAGCAGTCCATGATAGGTTAATAGCTTTTAGTTTTGGGAACTCAACAATTTCTAGTGATATATGTTTTACGGCTGCCAACCCAAAGGAACCATCATCGATAAGGTAATATCTATACTTCGAGTTAATAATATTTCTATTTCGAGTGCCCAATTTGTAATTAAAGAAATATAATGTGTTTGCACAACTGGTTGCTTAACTACTTATGGCATGAATAAATAAACAACCTACATGATTGAATCGTCTATATCAATGAGTGATCATGATTTGGTTTGGATTGTGTGACTTAGATAATTGGGTTCAATTTGGCTATTTGGCTCTTTGCGATTGAAGTCTCCTATGGAATTTTGAATTTTTGATTTGCGACTTGTCTTCTATTTTCATGAACGATCTATCAGGATTTGGACAGTTTACAGGTGGACTTGTCGCTTGTGTCTTGCTGGTTCGTAGTTGCTGCATGCAATCATATCATTACTTTCGGGCCTCCAGTTCTGGACATGAATCATTGAATCGTAGATAGTGTTGGGCCCCCTCCATGATATGGGCTATGTACGATCACCCACCTCACACACCCTCAAAGACGTCCATGAAACTTTGGTAAGGCTGATAGTATTTTATTCTATTATGCCATCAAACTCATAATAATAATGTGGATGAAAGCCAACCCGACCCACTTCCACCTAAAACTCTTCAAGTCATGTGTTGTCCCAACTTGATTTGAAATATTGAATCACAATATATATTTTTATTTTTTTTGCTAAATTATACATAAAGCCGAAATAAGTAATGCTCGCTACCGCTAATAGTTATGTCACACAAAACAATTTGTAATATTATTCATGTGTAAAGAACAAATTGTCATTAAAAAAGTTATCCAAAATAGAAACTGGCTTTTAGGGTTTTTAATTTTTAGTTTTTAAGAAAAAAAGGAAATAATAAAATTGTTTAAGAATTAAAGCTTTTATTTTATAAACAATTACTCCAAAAACTACTTCAATTGCCTTTTAAGAGCCTTTAGGACTACTTTTGTCTAATATTTTTATACAAATAAAAAGTACATCTCTAATCTTTAATTTATCCCTTAATTTTGTCAAACATACTTCTAATCTGAATCGCATAGGCATGGTCCTGTTTTATCGCATTTGACAATCATTTAATAGTTGGATAAGAAAAACAAGTTGATTCTATTTGTTTTCAGAAAAAGGATAGAATTAACAACAAAAAAGTCGGTTCTTTCCATATAATATATTTGCTGTTTAGCCGGTTTCTTATATAATTCTAAAAACATAGAAGGTGCATTTACACTTTTCGTGAATGTGGACTTTCAGAAATAATTCTATTAAAATGTTCCGTTGAAATAATTTTATTAAAATGTTCCGTTGAAAAAAATAAAACAACAAAATAATTGATATTTGACTTTGTTAATATTGAGTATTTAAATGTAGTGTTTATGGGCTCAAGACGTATATATGCTAAGGAGTATGTGTATTTTCTATTATCGATTTCGAATACATTTTAAAAGAAATAATTAGTTTCACAACAACTGTATTTCATATTTTGGATTAAATACCAACATGTTAAATTCAAATTAATATATTTATGTAACAATGACGGAAAAAAAAAATACATAAATACCACGAAAGTGTTTGGAAACCTCAAAAGGAATAAACTTTATTAATGCAGATGTCTTCAAAGTACTGCAACTAACTTGTTTTATTGGACGAGTTTAATTTGATAATGTTTTTCAAACTTTCAAAAATTAAAACCGATAGCACTCTATTCAAAGGAAATAGCTATCTAATCACGATTTGTAAGAATCATAGAAATTAGGGGTGAGCATATGGACCGGGGAACCGGTTGGAACCGGGAACCGAACCGGGAACCGGAAGTACCGATCGGGCCGGAACCGGGTCTCAATTTTTTGGGAATTTTGGAACCGGGAACGGGATGGAACCGGACCGCGGAACCGGCCCAAAACCGGGAACAGGACCGGGGTACCCATGTAAAGCAACGATTTGAATTCTATTAAAAAAAACAAAACATCGGCTGTTTTTGCATTCCTCACGTCGCATAGGAGACTAATCTGAAAACTAGCCTGACCTTCACTGGATCTCGAATAAATTAATATGTGGGTTTGCTGGGTTTGCATCGATAATGATTCGTATCGAGATTGCACCCTTGTGAAGGTAACTGATCATGCACCAACTTACGTTATTAGTTTCTTGATTCTTGAATTGCGCCAAAAATCTCATAATTATATGTACGCGTGATATAATCCCAAATAGGCCAGTTTGATTCAAAATGCATGCATTCATAAAACATTATGTTCAAATATATATCAAGAATCGGTACTTGGAAATCTTGTTAATTTCAAACAGTTTAAGCGTCTCAATTGACTCTCAGAGTCTACTTGTATAATGATTGACGTATATAAGTTACATTAATATTTTTTGAACGGCAAGCAAATATAAGTTACATTAATTAATAGAGTGACGACAGAAGTTGGGTCTTTAGAAAAGTAAATTATTTAAAAGATTCAACCCTTTTCTAAATTATTTTATAAGGTTTGAAGAGAGTCTAGATTTCAGCAAAAATACGAAAAAGACAGAGGAAGATTTAGAAGTAATGTCCTAAGAATTATTGATTTGTTAAGTATCATATATTGAATTCGGTGGTAAAGTTGGATTGGACTGTAAGTATAAAATTATATAAAACTCAATGACAAACACTACAAGGAAAAAAGCATTTATATAAAATCATCACTCAATGCTAGAGCTGAAAACTAGTCTGACCTTCACTGAGTGATTATTATAGCCTTTTGAGCTCTTTGAAACTTCAGAAAATAACACGATGCTTGGAATGGTTAACCTATAGAAAAGAGATATTTTTTCTTCTTTTAACCCTTTTGATGCAGTGATTATTTATATTTATAAGACTTTCAAACTACAAATACGTTGCTAATTCGCGTTTACCGATTCCAGCTTTTAGGAACCGGCAAGAACCGGAACCGGTAGAACCGGCGGTCCGGTTCGGTTCCATATTTTCACCATATTCCGGTTCCCGGTCCGCATCCGGATCGGGCCGGTTCCAGCCGGTTCGGTTCCTTTGCTCATCCCTAATAGAAATCATATTATCTTATATTTAAAAAGCATTAATTTAAATCCAAAAAAAAAATTCAAATGGCTTTAATTTCGGTTGAAGGTTAATGATCTTTTTAAATGTGTCATATCAGTTTTTACAATAATTTTATGTATTATTAATGTCATAAAATAATAATCAATAATACATAATTTGTTTTTTAGGTCACTTATGTAAGAACCCGCAAAAAAAAAAGTCAAAAAGGGTAAAACCGTCTTTTGTCACGTTGTACGACTATTACGTGTAATAATATGTATTAATATAATGAGGAATAAAAGTTTATGAGAAATTTGAAGTTTTACCGCGTGAATAGTAAAATTTGACCAAAAATGGCAAAATGGTCATTTGACATGGAAATGACCAAAATGTCAAGAAAATTTCAAGTTAGTAGTTAATGGAACTTGGTTAGTAAATGTATGAACTTTTGGACCACTTTTGAAAGAAAGTTGAGAAGAAAGGGACCAAAAGTGTAATTACCTATTAAAACTTAATTAAAATAGAGAGTTACACTCTCATTCTCCAGAAGCTTGAAGAACATTTCAGAAGTCACGGGAGAGAGCTAGAGAGAGCAAGAGGGAAGAAGAAGAATTAGAAGTTCAAGCAAGGAATTGAAGGTTGGAATTGGTGATTCCAAGGTAAGAACTCCTTTGTTTTAACCTAGTTTTTGGGTGTGTTCTTCATTTGGTCTTTGGATGGAATTGAAACTGCAATTGCAGTTATAAATCATGTGGGTTAAGTAGCTAATGCTTCCAATAAGCCATTAGTTAAGAACTTAACTCAAAAACATGGAAGTAGATTGCTATAATTGAGAATTTTCAAGTTTGGTCAAGAACTTCAATTCTTGTATATGATGGATTCAATCGATTTCAATAGCTTAAAACTTGTTATTAGTCAAGGGTTTTGGTCCTAGAACAAACCCCATACGATTAAGAACTGAAATAAGGACTTAATGGGTGAAAACTGCGTGCTACAGTGCACAAATCGCGACTGATCAGGCCACTGCCCAGGCGCCAGGCGCAGTGCACCCAGGACCAGGGCGGGGTGCGCCCAGGCGCAGTGCGCCTTCAGTCAGGGACCAAAATTGTTAGAAATTTCAAAAATTCCAAACGCTAGAAACCATAGCTAGACATGTCCGATTGACCTGAAATTTTAGCCATAACCCTAAAATGGTATAAGAACATGTCGGGAATGGTCAAATCCGTAATCCGACCTTGCGGAAAAGTCACTGTAGCGGCAGTGGCGAAAAACACTATTCATGTCAAAACTAAATTTTGGAATTTGAGCTAGACTTGTCCAATGAACTCCAAATTTGAAAAACAAGTCTAATATGGTGTAAGATTTCATGGAAAAGAGTCGGAACTGAAATACGACCCCTCGGGGGTACTGTAGCAATATACGCGTATTTCGGAAAAAAACCGTAAAACGAGTTTATTAATGGTTATACATTTGTTATAACCTGGAGTTGTGTCATATGAAACTTTAGCATTATAGAGTTAATTGTATTGAGTATTTATATATACTACTTGTATAGGTGGTGCTTCAAACGTTGTTGAGCACGGGAAAGGAAAAGGCGTACGCGAAGCCTAGTGAACTGAACCGTAGTAGAATCAATGTGAGTTTTATGAGGATTTCTATAGTACATAGCAAAAATGTTATTTTCAGAAAAGTATGATTTCCAATGTTTATAAATACTAAAGTTTGAAAAATAGTTTTGAATGAAGCTCTATATAAGGGCTTAGTGTTTTAAACAGATTGTTTTAAAGTATGGTTTACAAGGTATTTTGAAAGAAGCTCCTTATGGGAACTAAGATGTCGAAAGCAGTTTTTGAAAGTATTTTTAGTAAAGAGTCATAAAATGTTTGAGTAAGAGTTGTTTACAAATTGTGTCCCATTTTGACCAATTTGAGATGAAATGAAGTAAGAATTAAAGAAGTATGAGCCGGTTGTCAGGACTAGGATCACCCACAAAATCGGGGGATCAGAAGACACTACTGGGATGGTACCTCCCGTCGCGAAGCAGTTTTATGAAAGAAAGTTTTTTTTAAAGTTTGAAAGTAAAGAAGAAAAGTTATTTTGAGATTTATGAAATAAATCAGTTTTGAGCAGTGTACTTTTGATATTTCAAGTTTTGAATAGAAAAGTTTTGGGTCTAAACCCATATTACTCACGAGACTTTATGTCTCACGTATACTATGTTTTTTTTTTGAAATGCTATGTACTTAGGTGAAGGGAGCGAAGGTTGCAGTTGGGACCGT
Source organism: Cichorium intybus (assembly GCA_023525715.1). Taxonomy (NCBI): domain Eukaryota; kingdom Viridiplantae; phylum Streptophyta; class Magnoliopsida; order Asterales; family Asteraceae; genus Cichorium; species Cichorium intybus. The sequence goes on along the minus strand of CM042011.1, from coordinate 5,642,638 downwards.
TTTGTACACTGTAAGTTTAAATTATGGTTATCTGTATTGAGTCTGTAATACCCCTCGAGTTAAGTTTGTAAAATAAATTAAAAATTTAAGTGGCTATTTTATAGTCACGAGTTGTAAAATATGTTTGAAAACTGTATTTATACTTTAAATATGGTTTGAGAAAAGGGGTGTTACAACTTATCTTTTAATTGTATTCAATAAGTCACTAAATTTTTTTTCCTGTAATTTCATTACATCATTATAATAGATTTTAACCGGATAAACTGATATTGAATCCTGTGTTGTCCATTGTAACATTCAATATAGCAAAATTTATTCATTCAGACTATTCTGACACTGGCATTTCATACACAGTGACATCGAATTTGACAGAATTATTCGATTGAAATTCACTCTAATGATGTAATGATAACACAGAAAAAAAGTTTAGTGATTAATTGAATACAATTAAAAAATAAGTGACCTAAAAAACAAATTATGTATTATCGATGTACCAACTATGACAGAGCACAAAGAAACTTTGATATGCCTTTGAACAACAAAGGATGTTATTTTTTCGTGTATTTCAATTACTTGCAATAGGTAAAAATATATTGTATTTATATATTTATTTTTTCATTGATTTGTGTGTCTATGTTTTATAGTATGTAAAACTTATATTATTTTGTTTCTACTAATTTGTATGGGCGTTTTGAGGATGTGCGAGGTCGGTGACCGTACAGAGCCCATGTCTTGGAGAGGACCAAAACTACCTACGATTCAATGGTTAATGTCCAGAACTAGAGGCCCGAAAGTAAGGATATGATCGCAAGTGACAACTGCGAACCGGTAAGACGCAAGCGGCAAGTCCAACTGTGAATTGTCCAAATCTTGATTGATCAGTAGATTACAAATCGCAAATCAGAAATTTAGAATTGCATCCTAGACTTCTAATCGCAAAGAGCCAAATAGCAAAAATGAACCCAATTACCTAAGTCGTGTAATCTAAACCTAATCACGATCACTCATTGATATAGACGATTCAACCAGACATGTTGTTTATTTATTCACGCCATAGGCAGTCGAGCAACCAATTGCCTTACACATAGGCATAGACTCACAACGTGATTGCAGACGTCCGACATGAAAAATAAGGCAAGTCACAAATCAAAATTTTGAATTCACTCCCGGACTTCTTGCTTGAATCAAAAGTTAGCATTAGCTTCGATTGAGTTTTTGAAACTTGGGGCATGTACAACGTAAGACAATTTATGACATTTATCTGCACTATCTTGGCCACAACATCGAAAATGAGTTGGTACTTTCACTAGCTAATGAAGATAAACGAAAAATCATTAAAAGGATAAAGGAAGCAAAGTATTACTCCGTCATTGTTCGCCGCTCATTGGGAAAGGCATGTTGGTAATATGAAGGCTATTGGACTACAAGTTTCAGATTTTAGAGAAGCTTTACTTGAAATTGGAAACATATAATGATGCTAAAATACAAAGTGAAGCTAAATCACTAACAAATAATGAGCTTGGTGAATTTGAGTTTTTATTATCAATAGTCATTTGGTATTAAATATCATACACGATGAACTTGGTGAGCAAAAATTTATAATCAAAAGATATCTTTCTCGATATTGCTATTAAAGAAGTAAATATCTTGATTGGATACTTGCAGGAGTTTAGAGAAACAATATTCTCTAAGACGATTGATGATGCTAAGGAACCTTCCATTGAAATGAATATCGCTCCAATATTCCTTCTAAAGCGTCTTTTTCATGTAAAAAACAGTTTGATGAGAATTCATGTAATCAATATGTCGTATTTTCAGTCGAGGAGAATTTTAAAGTTAATTACTTTTTATATATTGTTGATCAAGATATGGCTTCTCTTAAAACAAGATTTGAACAATAAAAAGAGTATGAAAAGAATTTTGGTTATTTGTTTCCAAAAGAAGTAAAGGAATTGGATGAAAATGATCTTAAATTGTGTTGTATCCGTCTCGAAGCCGTACTTAAGTATGGTGAATGATTAGATATTGATACCAATGACTGGAGTTAAAGCTTCTTGGCAAGCTCTTACCGAGTGAAACTACCAGCCCCACCGATATTTTAAAATATATGAAAAAGTTGATTGTTTTCCTAATGAAATTATTGCATATAGAGTCTTGCTAACTAATTTAGTAACAGTGACATTTGCAGAAAGAAGATTCTCAAAACTAAAGTTGTTAAAGTGCTACTGACGGTCGACAATGTCATAAGAAGACTTAATAGTTTGACAATGATAGCTATTGTGAAAGATATAATGGAGAGTATTGATTATGAAAAGTTGATGAACAACTTTGCTTCTAAGAATGTTAAGAGAGTCTCGCGATTCACGTAACTATGTAGGATTGTATATTCTGTTATTGTAGTTTTGTTTTGATTGTTTTTATACCAATTATCGAGTTATCATAATATTAATGAATTTTGCATATATATATATATATATATATATATATATATATATATATATATATATATATATATATAGGAACTCATTTTTATTTTTCGTATAGAACCTTCAAAATCAACGAAACATCTATGCTAATCTGTTTGTAATATAAAACCTAGTTAATATAAAATTAGTAAAATATAAATGTAATAACTTTTCGTATTTAAAATTATAAGTTTATAATAATAAATTAATACAAAAACTAATTAACTATTCATCTATAATATTTTAACAAAAAGGAATATTAAAGTGGAACCTAAAATGTTTGCAAGACTTTCATAAAGTTTAGCATGTACGTGACTTGCAAATGAAGCCCGTATGGCATATTGGCATTTGGCCATTTGCATAGGAATTGCAATTTGCAATGCTGCTTTGCAATGACCGCCGCAAGTGCTCTAATAGTCTAATTCGAATGATTACAAACGTTTGAGCCATCATTTTTTCTACTTTACCAATCAATTCGTGGTAAATGGAATATAACTTGAACAAACAAATTCTATTAATCAATTAAAATAACGAAATACAACAATAGTAAGTATACGACAATTAGAAAGAAAAAAAGATAAAACAGTTGCGGCAAATGGTTGTTAAGAAGTTGCATGTGGGTATAGTAGTTGATGGGACCCAGAAATATTTATAACAGATTTTCCGCTCGCAACCCTCCAAAATACCTTCCGCTTTCAACTCCCCAATATAATATATAAACAAACGTACAAATCACAATTACGTGTTTTATGATAATATCAACCGAGTGATAACTTTTTTTAACGGCAAGCAAAGAAAATACATTAAAAAAAGGCTGCTAAAAGGCTAGCATAGTTTACAAAGCCAAAACACCAAAAATACAAGGTAAAACACAACTAAATTACAAGGTAAAGCACCACTATATACTAAAATGCTAATATGAAAGATTGAGTAGTGCAAAGGGTTCATAGATAGTTGTAGATGTAAAGATCTTTAATCACTAAATTAGCAATCTGAAAACCGAGCCGAGTAATTAATAAATAAATTTATATTTAGAATCTTGTAAGAACATTATTCAAAATAAAAAGCATTATGTTTTTAGACTATGAAAGTAATATTGATCTTATTCAAAACTATATACAATGATTTCAAATAGATAAAGATTTAAATCAAACTCAACTTTTTAAGTATCATAGTTATTCCTAATTAATGGTCCATACCTACTCACTTTTCCATTGACAAAACAAGTGAAGTATAGAATCCAAACCGAATTTGAATTCCAACACATACAAGAGTATAAAAGTTACATTTAATCTTAAACAAATTAATAAAATTACTTTATTGGATTTTACTAAAAAAACGTTCTAAAAAGTGTAATAATAACAGTTTCTAATGCCGATAAGTTTTATAACTAGAATTTAAACAACTCAGAAAATTTTACTCCAATCTAATTTTGCTACATTTAGTGCAATACATATGTAATTTGCATATAAAATCAATAAATATACATATGAAGATATTAATATTGTGTAAATAAATTAGTAGATTTTGTATTTTGAATTACTTCATTAAGATTTAACATGGACTATGATTTTTTCTTTTATTGCAATGTACGTTTAATTGATTTTTATTTAACTAGAAGTAAGACAAAAAAGGTAAATTAATTAAGTTTGAAGTGTATATGTTTGGCACGGGTTGTCTCTGTTAGAATGGCGCCATAAAGTAAACCATCATAGTGTGGTCCAAACTATTAAATATGCGAATCCAAGTATCCAACAACACCCTTCCAACTGTGTCAGTTTTGACCGTTCCCTAGCAAATCATTTAATATTATCCCACAATTAATGCCACAAATATAGTAAATAGTTGAAGCTTGTTACACCATCTCTATGAATGTATTATAATAGTACTTCTATTTATATCATGTTAACATGCTGTTTTCTACGTTAATATGATAATATATAATTGTTTAAAATGATATATGTATCATTTCAATAATTACTTCATAATGCATAAGGCTATTGGGTATAGGAAAGACGCCGGCCTCATGATGTCTATATGGCAGAGTGAAGGAATGGGTAACCACGAGTGGTTGGATATATACTCTAGCTGACTTAGCTATTTCTTGGGCGAGCAAGAAACAGACATGTATAGCTCACTCAACGATGAAAGCTGAGCTTATTGCCCTAGCAACAACTGGTAAAGAGGCAGAGTGGATTAGAGATCTATTCTTGGATATCCGATTGTGGGATATTCCCATGCCAACTATACCCGTGTACTGTGACAGTGAGACCACACTGTCTAAAGTATACAATGCGGTAAGTAATGCGAGGTCAAGACACGTAGGTCTGCGACATAATTTTGTGAGACAACTAATTGAAAGTGGTACCATCAAAGTTGTCTATGTCAAGACAAGTAGGAACTTGGCAGATCCACTTACCAAACCTCTGACGAGAGATTTGGTACAATCTATCACGAGAGTCATCGGTCTAAACCCACAATAGAATCATTCAGTGATGGAAACCCAACTTGACATCTTTGCTCCTAATTCTCAAGTTTAAAAGGTAACAACGAAGTCACTGACGATAGAAGGTACTATCAATTCTGATAAATCCATGTGAGGTAGAATAGTACGTCGTTGCGGGGAACGAGGTTGAGCTAATCTTAACAAAGTTTTGGAGACATCTAAGCAACGAAGATGTTGTAAAACTTTGCCTATACGACCTAGAGGTGGTGTCGCCTCAAATGAAGATCAGTGGTTTGTCTTCTAGAGGGTCTTGAAAAGGGTTTATAGCTTATGGCCATATTCGCGCTCAGTGAGAACGCAAAGACGGCAGATGATGTGTGGGGATAATCCATAGAGGTCATAAGGTTCTTGGTTTAAACCTATAAGGATACCATTGAATCGCTCTCTTCTTGTTTATTCACAATAACTGTTGTCCGCATATAACTTCGCTCTCTCTCTCTCTCTTTCTCTCTCTCTCTCTCTCGCTATATATATATATATATATATATATATATATATATATATATATATATATATATATATATATATATATATATATATATATATATATATATATAGAGTTAGGTTCTTTTGAGAACTCATATATTCATGAGATCTTGAGAACTCCTAGACTATAATTTTTTTTTTCAAAATTGTGACTTAATGCATTAAGTCGCTTATATATAAGACATTTCGTCAAAAAAAATCTTAAAAAAAAGTTAATTTTTTTTTAAGATGCACATATGCACAAATGTGCACATATGCATATTTGCACAAAAATGCACATATGCACATTTCGTATATGCACATTTTTTATTCAAAATTTTTTTAAAAATGGTCTTAAATATAAGCGACTTAATGGATTAAGTTATTTTTTTTGAAAAATAAAAACTGGTTTAAGAGTTCTCAAGATCTCACGAATATTTGAGTTCTCACAAGATCCTGACCCTATATATATATATATATATATATATATATATATATATATATATATATATATATATATATATATATATATATATATATATATATATATATATATATATATATATATATATATATATTAATAGCAATGTTTGCTTGTTAGAGAGTTCCTTTGGCTCGAGTGTTAACGATTATGTGTTGTGTTGATGATTTTAGTGTCACATAACATTTTAGTTAATGGAAATAATAAGTTTTTCAATTGGGTCATACTTTAGTTCATATACAAGTTAGAAGGTGCGAATTGCGATAGTGCACACTTGTATAAGACTAACTTGATACTGGTACGACCTAATTGCAGGGTCAAGGGGGCTGCGCCCCAAAAACAAAGGCAAATCGCAACATCAGCATCAGTGTTGACTCGTCGCAGTCGTCGATGCGGTCAAAAATACAATATATAACCTTACTGCTCACTAGCTAGTGGTAAATAATGGTCGAACGTAGAGTTCGTGGTTGATATTTTGTGATAACAAACTTGACCGATCTATAGTGTCACTCTATAGATGGTTTTTGTCCATACACTTGGAAATAATTGAAAATGTCGAAAACTCACAATTATAACTATCAAACAAACTTGCATCCAATTTCCAACCAATCAACACCAACCGAATCTGATCCAAGGTATAACTCGAAAATCAGAAACCGATTGAACTTCAAATAACCAAACAAACGATACGATATTGAAACCGAAATCAAAACCGAACATAAATTATAAACAAAAATCAAAACTTGCATTCAAACCAAACCCACACTGAAAGCCGAATGTTTCTGACTTCGGGTAACAATCCAGATTCTCGCAGTCAACGAGTTTCTACAAATCAGACTCGTTGAACACACGAAGAACAAATACCGAAAACAAAGAAATAAATACTAAAAATATCAAACTACCAACTACCGATCAATAAACTACGAAAATCTAAGTCGAATAAGCCTGAGTTTCACTCAAAGGTCGAGTCTTCGCTCCCGAATCACGATCAGGAGGCCTCTATTTATATTTTATAGTTGAGAAAAATGTCTGGACGCATCGCGTAAAGAGCTTATCCGCAGCGCGTCTTATCCATAAGCCCCGTTTCTTCGTATTTTGAATTCAAATTTCATCCGGTGTTATAACTCACCGAGTCGCGCGTGTCTTCTAGGCTCGCGACGCACGTGCTCCTTCAACTGAAAGTAGACTTCATCCAAACTTTTGCCATTTTGTACGCTTTTTACCCTGTATTTCATATAATTCGCACAGAACACACTAGACACAAAACGTGAGTAATATCGCAGTTTAAGATATATATTTTACTCAAAAAAATGCTCAACGACGACAAAAATACTTGATATTGCCACGCGTTGTCAAGTGTCAGCACAACCTGACGCTGATGCTGGCAATGACATTGACACTGACACTGATAAAGGGGCATTGACTCGTTATCGCTGATGCTGGCATTGATGCTGATGCTGATGTTGATGTTAGCACTGATCAGGCGCTGATGCTGGCGCTGATCAGACTCTAACTACCGCTGTAACCGCTCCTACTTTCTAGGATTCCTTTTTTCTGATACAAATGATAAGATTAACGTTTAAATTGAGATAACGAAGAACACACGAATTCTCTCAACTCTCTAAAACCGTGAACTCTTTATTGTGCCTAATATCGAGTTTGATTATTTATGAATTATCCTAGGTTTGAATTTCGTGAACCCAGGAATAGGGTCGAAATATCAAATTCGGAAAGTGATTTACAGGATTGTTGAATCAGTCGAATCAGTCTGTGATTACTTAAACGACTCTTGTTTTACTATATCCCCAACATGTTGATTGACTAAGACATGTTAGATAATAACGAGATTCATAATCATGGTCATGTTTCCTTAGTAGAGAGTCCATTTGGTTTGGGTCTTAACGATTGTGTTTTGGTTGACTAAGACATGTTGGATATATAATTCAAACCCGATTCAACATCGTTTATCTCCAGACTCGCTATTATGAATTTTGGGGATAGGGTCGGGAATTAGAAGGACCACAGTTTGAGAGTATTACGACATTTATACATTTTAATATTTTTGTAATATTGATCAAAGATTAAAATGTAATATGCAAGATAATGTGTTTTAGGGATACATGTCAGGTATCTTGGACGATCTGTGTGTAAATCGGTTTAGTGACCAAGGATTACAAATCAAAACGGAAAAATAGAAAGTTTGAGCACCTTATGCCCCAAATTTCATTTGGTTTTAAAAGAATATTATGTCAACCTATTTCGTTAGGTTTGGAACGTTATAACTGATATAAGAGCAACATGCTATGGAATTGCAGCAAGGTAGAGGCCCACACATCTTTTCGTGTAATAATTCAGCGTGTGTAGTGCAAATAAGGACGCTACAAAATCACAAGAAGTTTTAATAACATGTTTTTTTTTTTTTTTTTTTTTTGTGGGAAAGAGACACATGCCTCGACCAAAGATCATATATCATATTAATAGAATAGTGACAAAGAAAATTTATGAAGTTTATAACGAACATTTGGCATGAATAAAAATTTGAGTAATTTAAATATTTCATAAATTTTTAGACATGAGCTATTAACAAAATTTCAGTAATAAAACGAATATATATTTATACGTTTGGTATATCAGACAATATTAAAACGCAACGCATGTTTTTCATGTCATTAAATCCTTCATTTTCAATTTCCACTTTTTCGACCCTTAAATAAACTATAAAAAATTATTTCTAAGTTAGTGAGCAATATTCCTCAAAAGTTTTTAAAAATCTTCAAACTAAGCTATACTTTTTATTTTTATTTTCTCTTGTAGACAAAACCACAACCCCACCATTTTTTTTAAACAACAAACAACTCCTATACATTATACATGCGAGGATTTAAAAATACCACGGAATAATAGCAAAAGCAGGTTAGGCTTTTGGGAGTACCCCGTGATAGGGGCTCCGTGATGCCACATAAGCCAGCCATCACGGCGTGCACACCGCCCCGTGTGTGCCGTGATGGCCGTGGTCGTGGTCCATGGTGATGCTGATCGCGGTCGTTCACGGCATTCTCTCTCTTCTCTCTCTCCTCTCTCTCTCTCTCTCCCCCTCTTTCTCTTCTCTCTCACATTTTTTATTTTTTTTTTAATTAAAATAGATGATGTGGTGTGATAAAAATGTGATGTGTATAAAGTGGGTAATGTGATGTAGTGTGATGGGGTAAAATCCCACGTGGCGATGACGTGGCGCCCATCACATTTGGGCAATGTGATGGGTACTCCCACTAGCCTTATGATTAATAGTATAAAAGGAAATAAAAACATGCTACTAATTCTTATACAAAATTATAGTTGATTTGACTTTAAATAAAAATTCCATACATACAAATGCAGAATACTTAAGAGAATCAAATTTTTTATAGAAGGCCCGCTACAACATTTTGAATATTTTTCAAGAGGGGTACCCTACTACCCTTTTACCCTAAACCCCAAAACACTCCTATTTATATGCTTCACACTTCCACCAATTTTTTCATAACAACCTTGCCGCCTCATTCATCTTCCTCACAAAGAACCCACATTCTTCACTCAATGAAATCCATGGCTGTTTTGGGGTTTTTCTTTGTGGGTTTTCTCTCAATTGCCTCCTGCGTCAATGGTGATGGTGGTTGGGTCAATGCGCATGCCACCTTTTACGGCGGTGGTGATGCCTCCGGCACAATGGGTATGTTCTTCTTCATCTCCAAATCCATTTTCTCTTTTTTTTTTCTGCGATTAATCGACTAAAGTTTTGTTTTATTCGGACAGGTGGTGCTTGTGGCTATGGAAATTTGTATAGTCAAGGGTACGGTACAAACACAGCAGCGCTAAGTACTGCTTTGTTCAACAACGGTTTGAGCTGTGGTTCATGCTTTGAAATCAAGTGCGTGAATGACCATCAATGGTGTTTGCCGGGCACTATTAAGATCACCGCCACCAACTTCTGCCCACCAAACAGCGACGGTGGGTGGTGCAACCCTCCCCGGCAACACTTTGATCTCGCTCAGCCCATCTTCCAACACATTGCTCAATACAAAGCTGGAATCGTCCCAGTTGCTTACAGAAGGTAAGAAACTACCAAATCCCCCTCAACCAGAAGGGTATAATGGTAATTTACTTATCCTTGTTTATTTCTTTTTTAGGGTACCCTGCGTCAGAAAGGGTGGAATTAGGTTCCAAATCAACGGCCATTCCTACTTCAATTTGGTGCTAATTACAAATGTGGGTGGTGCCGGTGATGTGCATTCCGTCGCCATTAAAGGGTCAAAGACCGGATGGCAACAAATGTCAAGAAACTGGGGGCAAAATTGGCAATCCAACAATTACCTCAACGGGCAGAGCCTATCTTTCAAGGTCACCACAAGCGATGGTAGAACCGTGGTGTCTAACAATGTTGTCCCTGCTGGTTGGTCTTTCGGGCAGACTTTCGCTGGTGCCCAATTCTGATGAAAAGACATTTTTACCCTTGTTTGGTTATACGTTTTAGTGGTCACCTTGGTATTACTATTGTCCCTTTTAGCAACTACAATAGATACTACTATAATGACTAGGGGCTTATTTTGACAGGGTCCTTTTAGTCATTTTGTTTTTTAGGGTACCTAGTTAGTTTTAAGTTCGGTACCCTAATTATTATGGTTTGGGGTTTGTTTTTTTGTGTTTTAGGGCAGTGGTGGACTATTACCACCCGCCGTGGTCGTAATTGACGTTTTTGCCCTTATTGGGCCATTGGGATCAGCTTAATGCTGATATATTTTCGTTTGTAATGGTTTTGATTTTGTGAGGTCTCAAGTTAGTTGTAAATTTACTTTTTTATTGGTAATGAAAGGTGACTACACTACTAGTACAATTGGTTTTGTTGTAATATGCACATCTTACAATATCTACTGCATACGGTACAACTGTTGATGGGCGCTTGTTGAAGCCAGCTATATCCTAGGTCTCTGATCTGTGTACTTGCCATAATATATAATCATGAAAATGACCACATTTACAAAATATATTTAACATTTTGATTAGACTTTTGAGAAATAGCAAAAATAATAGTAAGTTAGAAATTGGTGAGTTGATTTATGAACACACAAGAATTGGGGCACCGAGTACTCCTTTTGATGATGTTACGGTTGTTTATGGACACAAGGGTAACAAGAAGTTTTGAGGGAGAATAGTTCTACCTCTTGAAGCAACAACTATTTTTAGGCTTAGGAAGTGGTCATTCCATAGTTGGAAATCACAATTCAGTTTAATATAACTACCGTCACCTTAGAGGCTATAATTTTGTTGAATACCCTCATTGAATATTTAGATTTTATGAGACAAAACAAGTTAAGGCATATTGAAAAGAAAATTGTAGTGCATTATGGTTAAGACTACCTCATAACCCAAATTGAAATTGACATTACCTCAAACCAATAGAGAAGAAAAACGGGTTAGTATCATTATTGTGCAATGAACAATGAATCTTGACATTATTTAGTCACCTAACTTAACTTTTTGTATTATGGGTCTCAGACTTTCAAAATGTATGTCATTAAAGTTATTCTTCGTGAAATGAAACAGTCACCCGGTAACATAGTTGACATGGTCATTGTTTTCAAAATTTGTTCGTTATGTAGGCCATATGTAAATGTATGTGGATAAAATTAATATATAAATCAAAAGCTTTTTTTTCCTGAATTCTACCTATATACACTGACTTCAGTTTTGTCGTAATTGAAGAACATAAGCTACAATTAGGATTTTTACCGTCAATGCTAATTGTAAGTGTCCACACTTTTCTTTGCAATTTTCTAACTTGATTGTATTGTTATCGTGTTGGTAATTGTATAATCTTCGTTTGTTAGAATATCACATATCAATCCTAATGTCGTGTATCTCAAAGTTGATTTAAATTCAGTAGAATATTTGTACGTTATCCCTTCACATATTCTGATGGAAATAACTACTTATTTGCTAATATATATTTTTATGAATATGTAACATTCCTTGAACGTTTCATGCAAGAACCATGTGAAACGCTTTACTAATGTATTCTTAATCAACCTCTTTACTCTGGTTTTCGATACATTGCAAATGGAATTGATTACATTGCTTTTATAGAGATTGCCTAGCTTAATTATGCTCAAATATCCACTTATGTTGAGCACATTGGTGATGCTTTGAGTAAGGATTTGAAGAGGACAATGACAAAGTGATAGGTCCAGATAAACACGAACGAAATATAGAGATATAGATATACAGAGGGGAAGAGAATCATGATTGTCTATCAGATAACTTGCCACTTGATTTTCAATATGACCATGAAATATGTTACATAAACAAGACAAGCACTGGCGAATTCTTGAGTAAGCTATGTTCTATTGAAAAACTAAATGCAATTAAGGAGGAACAAACCATGACTCTAATGAGAAGGTGAGGCTGATATTGTTATTGAAGTTTATTCCATATTCAAAGAGAATTTACCTTGTAAAAACATCGGAAAAAACAGAAGCCTATGTTAGGGATGAGATTTGACAACGCAAAACAACTTAAACACATGTTATGCAATTATGTTATAGCTAGTGGATACCAAACTTGTTACAAAAAATGATACTACATGACTATTTGTGATGTGTTGTCAAAAGGATTGGAGTTTTAGACTATGGGCTTCATGGATAGGAGATGCGAACTCTTTCTAGATTCAATATTTGTAAGGTAAACACAATTGTAACATACATATGGATTGATAGTCATTATTCCAAGGAAAATTTTCATGGAGAAAAAGAAATAAGCATTAAATAACTCAGATTTGGAGGTTATAAAAGAGTTTGGGATTGAGGTTTTTTTAGGTAGTGTAGGGAGGCCAGAGAACATGTTATTGAGGGGACTCTTATAGAATAATATGCTAAACTATGGTCTTATGCTGAGGAGATTAGAAGACCAAACCTAGGTTCTACTGTGAAAATAGATGTATTGACGATGCCAGATGGGTAAAATTACTTTATTAAGTTTTATGCTTGTTTTGATGGAGTTAAAAAGGGATGGATTGATTGTTGCTTCTTAACATGTATTGCAGTGAGGAGTTGCTTTTGTGCTGTGGGTAGAGATGCATATATTCAAATCCTTCCAATTGCTTGGGCTGTTGTTTGTGTTGAAAACAATGAGAAATGGAAGTGGGTTTGTTAACTGCTAGTAGATGACCCGGAACTCTAAATTGGACAAGATGTGAATTGACGCCTAACCAACATAATGTATTCTTCTTATATTCCCATACCATATGTAAGTTAGAGTGTGTTTTATTTAATTATCCTATCTTTACTTCAATCATATTTTAGGGACTAGCTAGTTGAGGCAGTAAAGGTGCTATTTCCTAACATTAAGCATATATAAAGTGTAAGACACATATGCTAAACTTCAAGAAAAGGTTTAGTGGTACCTATTTTCAAGATCGTTTTTAGGGATCATGTATGTCTACCACTCAAAGCTCTAAAGTTGTTGCGAAAGGTATTGAGTTGTCAAGTCCAACTGCTTATTTATACTTGATGGAGAAGGACCTTAATGTTGGAATAGTATCCAAGGTCATAACTAAATTAGTAAGGACTTTCCATTAATAGAATAGTCCTTTTTGGGTTGTCCTTAGTGGTCCAAATGATATTAATGTTAATTGAGAAAGATAGAAATAAATAGTTTATTAATTTATTGTATGATAATAAAATAATTAGGAACTAGTTTGAAATTAATTAGAATTAATTTGAGATTAATTAAAAGTATAAAGACTAAACATTAATTGTTCAATAGTTGGACAATGGATAATATTGGTTGGGGAAAATATGAAACAGAATTTTGAAGGGTTTATCTTCAAAATTCGTCTACCCTAATACTAAAAGTGATATGGTTTTGAATTTAAAGAAATACATATTAATTAACCAATTATCCTCTATCAAGTTTGAATTCAAATAAGGTTTATGTCTAAACACATTTGCAAGTTATAAATACCCTCTCCTGGTCCTTATAAGTCTGCGCCATTTTCCAGAGCTCTCAATCCTGGAATTTTCTCTTCTCTCTCAAGTAGAATCTATAATCCATCTCTAGGGTTTTATAGCGAACTTTTTTGAAAATACCTAAATAACTTAATTGTTTGGACTTTTCGGTATGAACCATTAGAGGTACTCTAATTTGGGTACCATCTTCCTTGGCTTTGGATTTGAGCTGCAAGTGTGTTCCGCAAGCAAATTGGTTTTGCTAAAGGTTGGTAATCTTAAACCCTCTTGTAGTTGTGGATTATCATTAAGTGGCTTTCTTGTAGCATTTTAGTAATTGTTACTAGCCTTAGAAATTTTTTGTATGTTTTCCACTTCCATGTTTGCTCATTCTGGGGTATAAAAAACATATCACTTAAGACATGGTAAACAACATTTTTCCAAAATATTAGGTGTTGTGCTGTAGTGGAAAATGGCAATTCTAAGAGTTTAATGCTTTTATAATAGAGGCTAGAAAGAAACCCATAATTACCATGCTCGAGATGTAAGAACCCGCGAAAAAGTCAAAAAGGGTAAAACGGTCATTTGTCACGTTGTACGACTAGTATGTGTAATAATATGTATTTGTACAATAATAAAGTGAGAAATAAAAGTTTATGAGAAATTTGAAGTTTTGCCGCGTGAATAGTGAAATTTGACCAAAAAGGGCAAATTGGTCATTTGACATGAAGATGACCAAAAATGTCAAGAAATTGTAAAGTTAGGAATTAATGGAACTTTGGTTTCAAGTTATGGTCTTAGGACCATCTTTGTAGTAAAGTTAGTAACCAAAGGACCAAAAATGTAAATAATTTATAAGTTAAATATATAACTCTAAAATAGAGTTATTATCTCTATTATGTGAGACACAATCCAGAGAATTCCAGAGAGCACGAGAAGCAGCAAGAGAGAGCAAGGAAGAAGAAGAGATCAAAGGAATTTTCAAGGAAAATCAAGAGAGGAATTGGAATTAGTGATTCCATTGTTGAAAGAGGTAAGATTTCATTTTCTTTAACCTAGTTCTTGGGTGTTCTTGAATTGGGTTGAGTAGAAACTGAATTTGCAGCTATAATTCATGTGGGTTAAGTAGCTAATGCTTCTAATAAGCCATTAGTTAAGAATTTAACCCATAACATGAAAGTAGGATGCTATAATTGAGAATTTTCAAGTTTAGCCAAGAACGTTAATTTCTGTAATTGAGCTATTGAGGTGTTTTTAATAGCTTAAAACATGTTATTAGTCAAGGGTTTTAGTCCTAGAACAAACCCCATACGATTAAGTACTGAAATAAGTGCTTAATGGGTGAAAACTGCGTGCTACAGTGCACAAATCGCGACTGAACAGGCTACTGCCCAGGCGCCAGGCGCAGTGCGCCCAGGACCAGGGCGGGGTGCGCCCAGGCGCAGTGCGCCCCTAGCCAGGCGCAGTGCGCCTTCAGTCAGGGGCTGGGCAGGGACCAAAAATGTTAAAATTCTCAAATAACTCAAACGCTAGAAACCATAGCTAGACATGTCCGATTGACCCGAAATTTCAGACATAACCTTAACATGGTATAAGAATATGTCGGGAATGGTCAAATTCGTAATCCGACCTTGCGGAAAAGTTACTGTAGCGGCAGAGGCTAAAAACACTATTGATGCCCATGATTTTTAGAATTTGAGCTAGACTTGTCCAATGAACTCCAAATTTGAAACACAAGTCTAATATAGGATAAGATTTCATGGAAAAGAGTCGGAACTGAAATACGACCCCTCGGGGGTACTGTAGCAGTATACGCGTATTTCGGAGAAACCGTAAAATGAGTTTATTAATGGTTATACATTTGCTATAACCTAGAATTGAGACGTATGAGACCTTAGCATTGTAGAGTCAGTTATAGTATGTATTTATTGAGTATTTATATATATAATACATGTATAGGTGGTGCTTCAAACGTGATTGAGCACGGAAAGGGGAAAGGAATACGAGAAGCGTAGAGACTCGTAACAACGTCAAGGTGAGTTTTATGAGGATTTTCTAGTACATAGCAAAAATGTTATTTTCAGAAAAGTATGATTTCCAATGTTTATAAATACTAAGTTTGGAAAATAATTTTGAAAGAAGCTCTATACAAGGGCTTAGTATTTTGAGTAGATTTTTAAAGTGTGGTTTGCAACGTATTTTGAAAGAAGTTCCTTATAGGAACTAAGATGTCAAAAGTAGTTTGATAATATTTTTGATAAAGAGTTACAAAGTTTATGAGTTTTAGTTTATTACAAATTGTGTCCCATTTTGACCAATTTGAGATGAAATGAAGTAAGAATTAAAGAAGTATGAGCCAGTTGTCCGGACTAGGATCACCCACATAATTGGGAGATCAGAAGACACTACTGGGATGGTACCTCCCGTCGCGAAGTAGTTGTCTAGCTTAGCATACCCTTGTGCTTGAATTTGTTCCAAGTCACGAAGGGGAGACAGAATGAGCAAACCGAGTGGGCAGATCTGTTCTGTCCCGTGAGGGGAGCTAGTTGAAGGAATTAATTAACTTAATTCATAAGTTTCAGTTGGTCACGAGAAATGAGAAAGAAAAGCAGTTTTAAGAAAGAAAGTCTTTTTAAAGGTTGAAAGTAAAGAAGAAAAAGTCATTTTGAGATTTATGAAATAAATCAATTTTAGTAATGTACTTTTGAATATTTAAAGTTTTGAATAGAAAAGTTTTGGGTCTAAACCCATATTACTCACGAGACTTTATGTCTCACGTATACTATGTTTTTTTGAAATGCTATGTACTTAGGTGAAAGGAGCTAAAGTTGCAGTTGGGACCAGTTTGCACTGTAAGTTTAAATTATGGTTTTTGGTATTGAGTCTGTAATACCCCTCGAGTTCAGTTTGTAAAATAAAAAAAAATTTTAAGTGGCTAATATATAGTCACGAGTTGTAACATATGTTTGTAAAATAAACTGTATTTGTATTTAAATATGGTAAAAGAAAAGGGGTGTTACAGTTTTGGTATCAGAGCCATAGTTTAAGCGAATTAGGTTGGAATACCATCCTAGGCTTAAACTAGCAAGAGTAATAGTAGGTTGCCTTAGTAATATAGAAGGCATAGATTGAGTATGACTGTTATAAAAGTGCAGTCAATATAAGGAGATAACATGCTACCGCTTAAGAAATACTATATAGAATTGCGTATTAAACAGATAATTTGTTCATCTATATAGTAATGGAAGGCAGAAGACAAGCTGACAGGGGTGAGGGCAGTCACACTTCCTCAAGAGGAAGTGAACCATATGTTCTTCGAAACGATGAAGCTGAGCCAAACCCACCACCACCACAACCTGTCACTATGGAGGCAATCCAGTTGCTAATCAGTAATCTACGAACTGAACTGAGGCAAGATGTGAACAACATAATTGATAACAGAATGGGTGAACGTAGTGCCCAATCATCACAAGAAGTCTCCAAGAAGACGACTGAGGAAGCAACTAGTGGAGGTGATAAGAAGGAAGAAAAGGGCTGTTCTTTTAAGTCCTTTATGGCTTGCAAACCGCCCGAATACCATGGCAGTTTTGAGCCTAAAGTGACAATGCGATGGGTCCGAGAGATAGAACAAGTGATGCAAGCAAGTAAATGTGCAGAAAAAGACCAGGTCAACTATGCCTCCCGGCAGTTGAAGGATGATGCTTTGGTGTGGTGGAACACCAAATACGAAAGTTTGGGAAAAGATGTGGTATACGGTTGGTCATGGGCAGAGTTTATCACGTGTCTCAAAGATAAGTTCTGTCCCACGCGAGATTTGGAGAAAATGAATGAAGATTTCTTAACAATAAAGAAAGGAGATATGACGGTGGATGAGTATACAAAGAAGTTCTGTGACATGCTGCCTTTTGTGGGAGAATCCTACCCTACGGAGCGGTCTTGAATTAACCGCTATGTCCGCGGTTTGCCATGGAACTACGAGTTAGAAGTAAAGAAAGCCGAAACACTTGATGGGGCGATCAATGCTGCCCGAACCGTGGAAGATATTGGAAAACGAAGGAAGGAAGAAGGACCTGGTTTTGGTGATAAGAGGAAGATAGTTAGTAGTATCAGTGGGAACCTAAAGAAGAAAGGGAAAATGAGTACAAGTCAGAGCCGACAAGGAAGTGTAAAGAAATGCGAGAAATGTGGAAAAGAACATGGTGGCGAGTGCCGAGCGGGATCAAATGCCTGCTTTAATTGTGGAGGATTCGGTCATAAAGCAAAAGATTGTAAAGCCAAGAAAGCCAGCGAAGTAGAGTGCTTCTCATGCCATCAGATGGGACACTACAGTTTCAACTGTCCAAACAAGGGAGGAGAAACTATGGTGTCAACAGCCCAGAAGAAGACCGAACCCCAGAAGGTGAAGACTCGAGCCTTTCAGATCACCAGGGAGGAAGCAAAGGAGACTCATGATGTGGTCTCAGGTATTCTACTAGTCAACTCGACACCTGCATATGTCTTGTTTGATTCCGGGTCTACATATTCATTTGTGTCCCATGGGTTTGGAGTTAGATTAAAAGTCCCATTAGAATTGTTAGACCTAGTCTTTGAGGTAGAAGTGGCTGATGGGAAATTTGTGGAAGTTCAGCATATGTACCGAGATTGTGAACTCGACATCAACGGCAAGAAGTTTCGACTTAATCTCCTTCCTATTGGAATTAAGTCTTTTGATGTAATCATTGGAATGGATTGGCTCGGTGCCAATGATGCGAAAATAGCTTGTGGACAGAAGAGGGTATCCGTTAAAACCCTAGGAGCTAAGGTGTACGTATATGGGGAAAGAAGAACGCACGTGCCGAGTATCATCAGTGTAGCTAAAGCTCGAAGATGTATCAGGAAAGGATGTGTATCTTTCCTGGCCTATGTGATGACTGAAGACAAAGTGAAACAGACGTATAAAGACATAGAAGTGGTAAAAGAGTTTCCAGAAGTTTTTCCAGATGAATTGCCAGGCTTGCCACCAGAAAGGCAAGTTGAGTTCCGAATAGATCTTGTCCCAGGAGCTTCTCCAATAGCACGAGCACCGTATCGGTTAGCACCAACAGAGATGAGGGAATTAATGTCCCAGTTGCAGGAGTTACAAGATAAAGGCTTCATCAGGCCTAGTTCTTCTCCGTGGGGTGCTCCAGTTCTATTTGTAAAAAAAAAGGATGGATCAATGCGGATGTGCATTGATTATAGAGAATTGAACAAGATTACCATAAAGAACCGTTACCCGTTGCCCAGAATAGACGATTTGTTCGATCAGTTGCAAGGAGCAGATTATTTCTCAAAAATTGATTTGAGATCGGGGTACCATCAAGTTAGAGTAAAAGAAAGTGATGTAGAGAAGACGGCGTTTCGTACACGATACAGGCATTACGAGTTTTTAGTAATGCCATTTGGTCTTACGAATGCACCAGCGATCTTTATGGACTTAATGAATCGGGTCTGTAAACCATTCCTAGACCGGTTTGTTATAGTGTTCATAGATGACATTTTGATCTACTCAAAGAATAAAGAAGAGCATGCGAATCATCTGTGGTTAGTACTCGAAACGTTGAAGCGGGAACAACTATATGCAAAGTTCTCCAAGTGCGAGTTCTGGATGAGAGAGGTGCAGTTCCTTGGACACGTTGTTTCTATCCAAGGTATAAAAGTTGATCCATCGAAAGTTGAAGCAGTGATGAAATGGGAGCCACCTAAGACGCCAACAGAAGTTAGAAGTTTTCTCGGTCTTGCCGGGTATTACAGGAGATTTATTCAAGATTTCTCCCGTATAGCAGTGCCACTTACACGACTAACTCGGAAGGAAGAGAAATTTAGTTGGCAAGAAGAACAAGAAAGAGCTTTCGCTACATTGAAAGAGAAGTTGTGTAACGCGCCTGTCCTTACACTACCAGATGGGACAGAAGACTTTGAAGTGTACAGCGATGCCTCGCATCGGGGTCTTGGCTGTGTGTTGATGCAAAGAGGGAAGGTTATAGCATACGCTTCCAGACAGTTGAAAGATCCAGAGAAAAAGTACACAACTCATGATTTAGAGCTTGCAGCGATCGTGTTTGCCTTGAAGATTTGGAGACATTACTTGTATGGTACAAAGTGCAAGCTGTTCACGGATCACAAGAGTTTACAGTATGTGTTCACTCAAAAAGAGTTGAACATGAGACAGAGTAGATGGCTAGAGTTGATCAGTGATTATGATTGCGAAATTGTGTACCATCCGGGTAAAGCGAATGTAGTAGCTGATGCACTGAGTAGAAAAGTTCCTGAGAAAAGAATCAAGGCAAAATCAATGCGAATAGAACTGGTGTCCAACATAATAGAACAGATTAAAGCAGCTCAGCAGAAAGTGGAAGAAAGTGGAGACTTAAAAGAAGAAAAGCTGGGAAAAGACATACAGTTTGAAACCAATAGTCAAGGCTTGAAGACCTTCAGAAACCGTATTTGGGTACCGAAGACAGGAGGATTGAGAAAGCTGATTCTAGAAGAGTCGCATAAGTCAAAGTATTCCATTCATCCTGGGAGTACCAAGACTTATCAAGATTTGAAAAGATAGTATTGGTGGCCTGGAATGAAGAAGAGGATAGCTAAGTACATCTCCAAGTGTGTCATTTGTGTGCAAGTTAAGGCGGAACATCAGGTCCCGCATGGAGATGCTCAGTCATTGCATATTCCAGCCGGAAGGTGGGAAGATATAACCATGGACTTGGTTGTCGGGTTACCAAGGACAAGAAGAGGTCATGATAGTATATGGGTCATAGTAGACCGGTTGACCAAGAGTGCATTGTTTCTAGCCATAAAAGAAACTACTCCATTGGAGCAGTTAGCTCAGTTGTATTCAGATGAAGTGTTAAGAAGATATGGTGCACCGTTGTCTATCGTGTCAGACAGAGACCCCAGATTTACCTCTAACTTTTGGAGAGCTTTACAAGATAAAATGGGGACAAGAATTCAGCTAAGTACAGCGTATCACCCACAAACAGATGGTCAGAGTGAACGAACGATTCAGACATTAGAAGATATGCTACGGTCATGCGTGATGGAATTTGGAGGCAGTTGGGATGAACATCTGCCATTAGTGGAGTTTGCATACAACAACAGTTACCATTCTAGCATTAAAATGCCACCCTTTGAGGCATTGTATGGTAGAAAGTGTAGAACTCCTTTATGTTGGTTGGAAGCGGGTGAAACTAAGCTTACAGGACCAGAGATTGTGAGAGTAACTAATGAGAAGATTGGAGTAATTAAAGCCAACATGAAAGCAGCACAAGATCGACAAAAGAGTTACTCAAACTTAAAGAAGAGACCATATGACTTGCAAGAAGGAGACTTGGTGATGATAAAAGTGTCGCCATGGAAAGGAGTGATCAGATTTGGCAAAAGAGGAAAGCTGAGTCCAAGGTACATTGGACCATTTAAAATCCTAAAGAGAGTTGGGTTACAAGCATTCAAGATAGAGTTACCACCCGAACTTAGTGGAATACATGATACCTTTCATGTATGCTACTTGAAGAAGTATTTTGGCAAAGAAGAGTTAGTAATACCCTATACCGATCTGAGGGTGGAGACTCCTAGCAAACTAATCGAAGAACCCGAAGCGATCCTAGAAATGCAGACTAAGAAGCTAAGGAACAAGGAGATTGACCTTGTACTCGTCAAGTGGAAGCATCCTTTAGGGTCAAACTTGACTTGGGAAACGTTAGCCGAAATGAAGAAAAGATATCCAAATTTCACGGATTACGAAAAGATTCCGAGGACGGAATCCGTTTAAGGAGGGGTGACTGTAAGAACCCGCGAAAAAGTCAAAAAGGGTAAAACGGTCATTTGTCACGTTGTACGACTAGTATGTGTAATAATATGTATTTGTACAATAATAAAGTGAGAAATAAAAGTTTATGAGAAATTTGAAGTTTTGCCGCGTGAATAGTGAAATTTGACCAAAAAGGGCAAATTGGTCATTTGACATGAAGATGACCAAAAATGTCAAGAAATTGTAAAGTTAGGAATTAATGGAACTTTGGTTTCAAGTTATGGTCTTAGGACCATCTTTGTAGTAAAGTTAGTAACCAAAGGACCAAAAATGTAAATAATTTATAAGTTAAATATATAACTCTAAAATAGAGTTATTATCTCTATTATGTGAGACACAATCCAGAGAATTCCAGAGAGCACGAGAAGCAGCAAGAGAGAGCAAGGAAGAAGAAGAGATCAAAGGAATTTTCAAGGAAAATCAAGAGAGGAATTGGAATTAGTGATTCCATTGTTGAAAGAGGTAAGATTTCATTTTCTTTAACCTAGTTCTTGGGTGTTCTTGAATTGGGTTGAGTAGAAACTGAATTTGCAGCTATAATTCATGTGGGTTAAGTAGCTAATGCTTCTAATAAGCCATTAGTTAAGAATTTAACCCATAAACATGAAAGTAGGATGCTATAATTGAGAATTTTCAAGTTTAGCCAAGAACGTTAATTTCTGTAATTGAGCTATTGAGGTGTTTTTAATAGCTTAAAACATGTTATTAGTCAAGGGTTTTAGTCCTAGAACAAACCCCATACGATTAAGTACTGAAATAAGTGCTTAATGGGTGAAAACTGCGTGCTACAGTGCACAAATCGCGACTGAACAGGCTACTGCCCAGGCGCCAGGCGCAGTGCGCCCAGGACCAGGGCGGGGTGCGCCCAGGCGCAGTGCGCCCCTAGCCAGGCGCAGTGCGCCTTCAGTCAGGGGCTGGGCAGGGACCAAAAATGTTAAAATTCTCAAATAACTCAAACGCTAGAAACCATAGCTAGACATGTCCGATTGACCCGAAATTTCAGACATAACCTTAACATGGTATAAGAATATGTCGGGAATGGTCAAATTCGTAATCCGACCTTGCGGAAAAGTTACTGTAGCGGCAGAGGCTAAAAACACTATTCATGCCCATGATTTTTAGAATTTGAGCTAGACTTGTCCAATGAACTCCAAATTTGAAACACAAGTCTAATATAGGATAAGATTTCATGGAAAAGAGTCGGAACTGAAATACGACCCCTCGGGGGTACTGTAGCAGTATACGCGTATTTCGGAGAAACCGTAAAATGAGTTTATTAATGGTTATACATTTGCTATAACCTAGAATTGAGACGTATGAGACCTTAGCATTGTAGAGTCAGTTATAGTATGTATTTATTGAGTATTTATATATATAATACATGTATAGGTGGTGCTTCAAACGTGATTGAGCACGGAAAGGGGAAAGGAATACGAGAAGCGTAGAGACTCGTAACAACGTCAAGGTGAGTTTTATGAGGATTTTCTAGTACATAGCAAAAATGTTATTTTCAGAAAAGTATGATTTCCAATGTTTATAAATACTAAGTTTGGAAAATAATTTTGAAAGAAGCTCTATACAAGGGCTTAGTATTTTGAGTAGATTTTTAAAGTGTGGTTTGCAACGTATTTTGAAAGAAGTTCCTTATAGGAACTAAGATGTCAAAAGTAGTTTGATAATATTTTTGATAAAGAGTTACAAAGTTTATGAGTTTTAGTTTATTACAAATTGTGTCCCATTTTGACCAATTTGAGATGAAATGAAGTAAGAATTAAAGAAGTATGAGCCAGTTGTCCGGACTAGGATCACCCACATAATTGGGAGATCAGAAGACACTACTGGGATGGTACCTCCCGTCGCGAAGTAGTTGTCTAGCTTAGCATACCCTTGTGCTTGAATTTGTTCCAAGTCACGAAGGGGAGACAGAATGAGCAAACCGAGTGGGCAGATCTGTTCTGTCCCGCGAGGGGAGCTAGTTGAAGGAATTAATTAACTTAATTCATAAGTTTCAGTTGGTCACGAGAAATGAGAAAGAAAAGCAGTTTTAAGAAAGAAAGTCTTTTTAAAGGTTGAAAGTAAAGAAGAAAAAGTCATTTTGAGATTTATGAAATAAATCAATTTTAGTAATGTACTTTTGAATATTTAAAGTTTTGAATAGAAAAGTTTTGGGTCTAAACCCATATTACTCACGAGACTTTATGTCTCACATATACTATGTTTTTTTGAAATGCTATGTACTTAGGTGAAAGGAGCTAAAGTTGCAGTTGGGACCAGTTTGCACTGTAAGTTTAAATTATGGTTTTTGGTATTGAGTCTGTAATACCCCTCGAGTTCAGTTTGTAAAATAAAAAAAAATTTTAAGTGGCTAATATATAGTCACGAGTTGTAACATATGTTTGTAAAATAAACTGTATTTGTATTTAAATATGGTAAAAGAAAAGGGGTGTTACACGAGAAATCATGATTTATGCAATTTACCATCATATAGTCTAGCAAAAGCTTTACAAAGTACTAATATAGTACAAAAGGCCATTGTTTCGGGTCACATGCACAAAATGTATCTAACATGTAACCAAAATATAATCTTCCCAATACCAGCTGTCTTTTAACTACCTAAGATATTACCATCAAAACTATATAACTAAAGTTAATCTCTTTTGGCTCTTATACTAAGCACAATTAATAGCCTTGACTAGTACACAAAAGAACGCAACACAACACATGACCAAGACTTTGTCACTTTTAGTTTAGACTTCACCACCTACAATTCAACAGTCAATTCCCTAACCTCCTTCTACATCCTTTATTTTTCTTTAACTAACAACTTCTATAGTTTTTCTTGTTCTTTTACCTTATTCCTAAATTCCCACCATAAAAAATTATATTCCATATGCTTTGGGGTTTCATCCTTAACAATCATTACCAATTGGTAGGTATACCTACATGAAGAAGTAACATTTATGTATATGGTTCACATAATAACATTACACATCGAGTTAGGGTTTACGTAAAAAGGATTGCATACTGTGTAAAACAACACTAATAATGTATAATGGACACCAAATACAACTTATTAAGAGTTTACTTACCAACTAGTTAGGGCAATTCTTAGACATCCTTCTTGGATTGTCGTCCGACCAAAGTGTTTACTCCACTAATGCTAAATGGCAGTCACACAACGGGATTTCCTCCGATTGGGAGCTATTGATGGTGAGTACTTTGTTGTTCGTACTAGATAAAGATGTCACTGATCAGCTTTCTATTTAGGGGAACAATGAAACGACGATAAATTTATATAGGGATTGTAAAAGAAGCTTATTAATTAAGCCATGTAGTAAAAAACCATGTTAAAAATCATGTGGTCAAGAGAGCTGTCATGGAGACATCCACTCTCCATTCTAAGGCTAAGGGGTGTGGTACTATACCTCATCCATCTTTTTGGCTGCCACCTCAGCGGCACATCTCCAGTTTCTCATCCCTCACTTCCCATTTCACTTAGGAAATGCTACCTCTTACTTTTTTAATACTAAAGGTTATTGTAGCATAAAAGTGAAGAAGCAAAGGATTTTAAGAAAAATGAGGTGTCTACTTCTCACCGTGGAATGGGCAAAATTGAGGGCAAACCGGGGAAAGAGAGATAGGGGGTCCCTACCTCATCGCAATCTACATGGGATCACCACACCTTCGTTACACTCTACACTCCATGACCTAACCAATGAAACCAGATACAAAATCAGATATTTCCCTAATTAACATGTAAAATAATAGTTTAGGGATTTAGAATACAAAAAAAATTAAGTTGGGTGAGTAAATAATGCCAAAACTCATAATTCATTGGGCGACAGTTACAATAATCAAGTAAAAATCTATTGTTGTAATTAACGTTTTCTTTTTCACCTAATAACATATGCAACTCGTCGCCGCTAAACTTTCACCCGAGCTTTGTATCATCTAACTATCACAGGGTATAACTAGTCACACCACCCAACTATGGTCAACATGGGCTCACCGCACCCTCACCATACTACACACCCGACGACCCGACCGTTGAAACCGAATACAAAATCAGAATTTTTTCTAATTAACCGGTAAAATAATAGTTTGGAGATTCAAATATAAAAAATTAAATCGGATGAGTAAATAATACCAAAACTCATAATTCATTAACCACGATGACCATAACCAAATAAAAATCTAGGTTGTATTGTAATTAAATGTTTTCCTTTTCATCGTAACAAATGTAATTCATTGCTGTTAAACTTTCACCGTAGCTTTTCTGTATCATCAAAACTATCACATGGTAAACTAGTAACCCCTCAACTCAATGTCAAATCAGCCATGATCCAACACATTTAATGTGAAAGCTTAAGTTCGTTTATTCACCGACATTCTTGTATAAAAGCTATGCTCGTCTTTCATGAAAAAAAAAAAAAAAAAGAATTTGTTCATTCCATAGATTGAGAAAATCAAAAACTGTTGTCGCCACTTGCCACGTTTCAGAAAAAGTGGTCCTTGTATGCATTTGAAAAATAGCCATCAAAACCAGGTATGGCGTGAAAGACCTAAAGGGAACTTGGGAAGAGTGAAATGCGTCAATCCCAGTAGTAAGGAGAATCTTTGACCCAAAATCTCTTTTTACAACCATATATTTTTCAAAAAACAAGGCTTATTATTATCTTTTTTTTTTCTTTTAATTTTGATATCTGACTTCTGTCAAACGAGGTTTATTATGTTCGTGTTGTATGTTACGTATATTTCATTTAATATACATTGACCAGTTTGAATAAAATGATGATTTATATAAACTTTATAAATTAAAGAGACACGAAAGGACGATAACGCAGCTTTTGGGTGCTGTTATTCACACCCTAGTGATAGGTTCCATCATGATATTAAAATGTCAAATCCAATTTGGAGGTGAAACTTAGGCTATACGTACCAAACATCGATGCTCTTTTTATTCTTTTTATTTTCTTTCCCACATATCAAAATTACTTAAATGAAACCATGTGACTTTTTTTTTATTGGGTTTTATTGGTTTTTATAAGTAATCGTGTATGGAGGTTTTATTTAGAGTAAATTACATAAACAATTCCTAAAGTATTCCAAAACTAATATAGGGTACCCAACTATCTATTTTTCACTCCATGAGTCTCTTAAGTATACATATCCTAACAGATTGGTTCCTGAGGTATCGAAATAATTAATAGGTCCATAAGAAATGACTTTTTTATCCTTTTTAATTTATTTTTTTTCTTTTTCTATAAATTTATTATTTATTTTATTAATAAACAAAAAAAAATATACCCTACCAACCGGATTTTGGGTTCACGTCGAAGAAAGACGTTTGATATTCTAGCCCTTAACGAGAATGATTGAATGAAAACATTACTCGCGGCTCCTACCGGATTTTGGGTTCTACCGTATCCTTATATATATATATATATATATATATATATATATATATATATATATATATATATATATATATATATATATATATATATATATATATATATATATATATATATATATCCTATCCTAATAAATAAGTAACTCAAAGCCACATGTCATCTCCTCATTGAATTTGCCACATGTCATTTTCTCATAATTTTAAATTTCTTAAAAAACTAATTGGTTTGAAACGTTTCTAACTCATTAATTATCGGTTTAATTATCATTCAATTTCATATTTAATTGTTTTTTAATATCATATTATTTTTTAATACGTAGAATGATTTGGGAGACAATAGAGAGACAATTGACGTCATAAAATCTTGAAGAACGATTCCAATCATAATTGTGAATTTGATTTTAGTACCGGAGTAGCGGTGGCATTCTCATAATCAATTATATTTATCAAAATACAAAGTCGTAATAGTAAAAATCAAAAGCAAGATGTCACGATACACAAACAAATTTCTTATGTAAAATTATTAATGTTTAGATATTTTTAATTAATATTTTTTGTATTATCCCGTGTAATACACGGGTCTTACAACTATTATATATATATATATATATATATATATATATATATATATATATATATATATATATATATATATATATATATATATATATATATATATATATATATATATATATATATATATATATATAGTTAGGTTCAAATGAGAACTAGTTATCTTGTGAGAACTTAAGAACCAAATATAACCATAAGATGGACTATATCAACAATCACGATTGGCTAATCTAATCATCCACTAATCTTCGTCCGATTACTAACTATATCAAAAGATGATACGGAGAAGGGTAACAAGGTAAATTCAATTTAGATCTAATAGCGGAAACCGTATCATAAACGGTTTTCACTCCATAATTCAAGGAAGAAAATCAGTCTACTTCAAACGAAAATCATCAAGCGCGAAATCGTATCACAAACGGTTTTGTTCATTTATTTTGTATTTAATTACACCAAAATAAATTGGTAGGATTGCGTTTTTTGTCTCACAAAATCTCTACCGTCGCAAATGAACCTAACCGTGTGTGTATATATATATATATATATATATATATATATATATATATATATATATATATATATATATATATATATATATATATATATATATATATATACTTGTTTCTTTCAAAATAAACCATATATTTAAACTTTTTGTATATTAAAAGAAATAGTCTAATTAAATTTGAAAACATAACTTAACAGAATTAAGAGATATATAATTGTATATTTTAATAAAAAAAATAAAGCTAACCGCATACGTGAATACTATATTGCAATCTTTATTTTATATATAAGTTTTAATAAAATATTATTACAGTGTCACATCAAATTAAATTTATCGTTAGACACTTGCATTGTAATGACAATTTAGATATAATCATTGGTTTTCTAGGGTGTATTTAAAATTTCCCGTTTGGATGGTTTTCTGTTGACCGCTAGCATGTGATGCCGGCGCATGATACGCTTTATTGTTTACTATGTGCGGGTCCCACATCTAGGGTATTTTATGGCTTGCTATTTTAGGATGGGCTTAAGCCCAATGAAGCTTTCTATAAATATAATCCAATGGACCAAAATCAGTAGAAACTTAAAAGAACGTCTAATGGTTGGGTTTATGGGTACAATTTATGAATTCTTGTGGTTGGGTTAGTTTTAAAGTTTAATTTTTCTAACAAATACTTGAGGAGTTGAGGTTGGTTCTAACAAAAATCTATAAGGAAATCGAAGATCATTTTGTAGGTGACGTGATGTTGGTAAACATCAGTTACAGGTTAACTATTATTTTGGTTTGCGACTAGCTTGGTATGCAAAACAAATTAATTAAGGTGTTAAATGTCATGAACGGTAACTATAATATAAATACATTAGTTAAACTAAGGTCCTGTTTTGCAGCATCTGAATCATTCAGATCTGAACATTCAAAGGACTGAACAATTCAGAGGCTACGAATAAAAACACGTTGTTTGGCTAGACATCTGAATAAACTGTGCTAAATGATAAAAAAAAAAAGTATTTTACCCATCTCAACATCAATTCAAGAACAAATTTCATCATACAAATGTGATTAAATAAGAACAAACAACATCAAAACAAGATCAAACACAATTTTCCTGACATCTAAACCCTAAACAAGATAAAAACCAACTATTTTTTATTTTGAACACTAAACAATATTAAAAACAACAATCACATATTTCAAAATTTTAACCATAAACATCAAAAGAACTACATATAGAACATTTTCCTGATTTCCCAACAAAGAACAAACATATAATTCTCAGATTTTTAAGACATAAATATCAAAAAACACATGAAATCAACTCCATATTCAACATGTACATAAGAAGAATTATTAGCTACACACATTAGGAAAATATAGCAGCTATACACATCAGAAAACAAAGAAAAAAACAAACTTACTAGTGTTCAGTTCAGCCGGAGCACCACCCACCATGAAAAGGCAGAGGAGTAGCAGAAGTCGGCGAGGAGACGTGAGCAAGAAGCAGCGACGAGGAGACATGAGCAAGCAGCATCAACGAGAAGTAGATAAGACGTGAGCAAGCAGTGACCGACGATTGATTTCTGGAAGAGAAGCAAGGCGGGGACGACGATCGGTGGACTGTGGTGAAAGAAGGAAGTATGCCGACGACAACTCTCTTGGGGGGGGGGGGAGTGTTTATGCGAAGAAATGAAAGAGAGATGTAAGTTAGGTTAAAAGGGTAAATTTGTAATATTTGGAATAAAAAGTTCATTCAGATTTGTATTTCCCTCTTAATGGTAGTGTTTTGCATATCAAACGGTCTTAATCATTCAGAGTCTCTTAATCATTTAGATTAAGAGACCGGCTCAAATACACCCTAAATTGAAAGCAAATGATAAAGTTGAGGGCTAAATATGACATTTCTGAAAGTATTAGATGAAGAAAGTGTAATTAGGACAAATTCTAGGAGGCATATCTGTAAATTGAAGTCCCGTTACCAAGTTGCTCTAATTACGCATCGGGTCATCTGCTCTATGCGACCAAATCCATTTGTAACTAAAGTCTATCCCGTTTCCACTCATATCGCCCTTATATCTAGGGACGATGGGTCGTCGTGTCTCTTGGGGGTATGGCGGAAAAAAAGGAATGAGATGTAGATGGAGAGGATGCTGCATATCCAGTCGTGTTTCGACGGGAGATGGGTCTCGATGACAATGGAAATGCAATGGCGATATCGGAGAGTAGACGGAAAAACAGGGGAGAAAGAAAGAGAGACGTCAGAGATAGAATGGGAAGGATAACAAGAAGGGGGTTTCCATCTTGTCATTTGTGCGTGTTTACCGTGATGACAAAAACGGAAGACAAACGAGAAGAAGGTGATGGTGAGGCGAAGGCGAATCATTTTTTTGTTATGCTTTTGAAGAGACGATCAGGTTTTTTGATGTGCCTTTCTAGTGAGAGATGTTAGCATGTATGGCTGGGTTTTTAGGCGATCGGTTTACCCTACCACTATTGCGGCTTTATCAAGAACGTTAACATGAAGATGTTGGTGGTGCGGGACTCAAAGCAAACAAACGATTACATGGGTGGACTGACTGGTTTTTTGCATGGAGGGGTTAAATCAATTTCCAGAAACGGGAAGTTAAGGCCGTGTATGAGTCCCCTATATAGCTACATGTTTCGGCCAAATATCCGAATATTCGGTTCCATTATGGGATTGGTAGATTCAATGTCACAGCACAAAATCATCCCATGCCATGATTAGGGGTAGTTCCCTTCCATCCCTCTCATTACACACGCCATGTTTCACTCATGGAAGCAGTTCCTTCCGAACCCACCAAACCCACGATGCCACATCATATTTTTGATTATTAAGTTTATTTATTAATTAAAAAAATTAATTTAACATTTAATTTAATATTTCAAATAATATTAAAATGCAATAAAAATTAAAAATAAGCGACCATTACAAAACAAAAAAAAACCTAAATACTCGAAACTAAATCTTAAATCCGGGAAATTTAAACCTAAATACGGAAAATTAAAACGTAAATACAGTGTGTGTGTACCTTTGCACCTCCAAACTAGGAGTATATTTTGCTACTAAACCCACTTAGACTACAATCGAACCCGATCTAAATTTTTAATTAAACTACTAGGAGTATATATGATTTCTCCTTCCCAAGAGAAATTATATTTTCTTCTACTTTTTCCTCCTATCAATTCTTCTACTCATGTTAAAGAGTGACAAGTGTATTAAAATATTATTAATTTTATTAAATATGACACTTGTCATCATTTAACATTGATAAGAGGTTGGGTAGAAGGAAAATGTAAGAGTATATATGATTTCTATTTTTCCAAATACACAATCCATTCAAAACAATATTTTACACACACTAGCAACTCAATTCAATCATATATTTTATTTAAAAAAATCGAAAGAAATTTATTAACATTGATATCATTTTGTAGAGAAAAATTTATGTATTCTAAAGTCTTTTATTCTATTTTTAAATAAATATTATATCATCTTTTTAATAAAATAAAGTTTAAGAAAAAAATAAAATAGAAATATTAAAAAGAAAGAAAAGAGAAAGTGTGCAATCTAATTATATTTTTGATTTTTTAATTATATTTTTGGTTAGTTAATGCCATCATGTATGATTACCACACCACCATATATGGTGGAGTACCACCTCATTACTACACCAACACAACATCATGTTGGTATATCAATCACACCACATCATTTTTTTAATTAAAAATAAATAAATAATAAAACATTACATTGCATAAACACCACACGACATCCATAGCTATACACATTTTTTGGCGTGCATAATGTGGTTGGGTACCAAGGAGGCTGTTATTGGTTGTTGTCATCCGTGATGAGGAACACGAAATACCACACCACAATCCACCATGAGACACACATTCTAGTGTATACGATCGTGGTTGGCTTCCACCTGGCTACGAACAGCCTTTGTCCTAGGTATATCGGAAGACCTAAAGACTTGTGACCATGAATAAGAATAGTCTTAATTGCTACCAAATACACAATTAAGCATGTCAAGTTGATATTTTTAGTTACGAAGATAAAAAGAAAAAAAGATAAATGCACGGTATGCGAAGATGCTTAGAAAAGAAAAAGAAAAGGTGTCACTTACATACCTCCAAAGCTTGTGTGTGTTTACTGTTAGGTGGGGGAAATAACAAACAATGCATACCAAGGGGTATAAAAGGAAAGGAAGGAGCTTTGGGTTGATTGCTCTCCTACGCCGCTTACAGCCAACAAGTATAAAATACGAAGCTAACATCAAACAAAGAAACATAAGAAAAGACATACATATTTTTGTATGTATAAAGGTGAGTATGAAGTTTTAGATAAATGTTTCATTTTAAGATAGTAAATTAAGGAATTTAATTTAATAAAAGTGGCTTAATTTAGAAATCCAATTCATAACTATGTTTTATCTGTTGAGGTGTGAACTCTAATGGTGTCCAAAGAAGATCAACAATCAGTTGTGGATCCATAGTCAAAAGTTAGTCCAATAGTTCTGATGGATCAACACTCCTGGTAGATCAGTAGTCTATCAGACATCTTAGCAAGTCGGATCGATCGGCAATCCAGAGTGTACCAGGAGTCAGCGGCTCATCTAGCCTTACCCTTTGAATTATTTGAGGCATAGTTTGCATAATCATCCTTACCCTTTGAACTATTTGATGCATTCCTTTTACCCCAAAATTCTCTTTCATTTAATCGATCCGGATAGAAAATCATTCACTTTGCAAACTGCTTGACCTGTCAATAGAAACCATTTGTTTCATCTTTTCATTAGAATACAATGTTTCATAAACTTCATTTAGAGTAAGAGATTCATGGCAATAAAGAATAATATCACTAAAGTTAAAGTATGAATCTAGAAGAGAACGTAAAAGGGTCAATCCAAGGTCTTCCTTATTGTACATGAATTTTGTGTAGCAGAATCTTTTGTTTTAAATGGACATTATTCGTGAGATATTTTTTCATGTATATTTATTCAATCTTTGATCAAACCAGAGTCGCTGTTCTTTCATTGAATACTTCTCAGAGAATCTTATTGTGGAGATGTAATTAGATTTGTGCCAAGACTTTACGATCCTTTTTTCTCTCATCAGAAGACCCAATGGCTTGATATATCTTTCCTCTAAAAGAATCCAAGGACCAATTGTGTCAAAGCGTCTCGCATCTTCACTCGCCAAAGTGGAAATCGAGTGCTACAATCCAAGAACGAAAGTTCGTATTTGACGGTTCTTATGGAAATATAGTTATATTTATAAAATTTGTAGTAGGTAGGCAAAACGATTTTAAATGCTAAAATGGAAGATCATATGTGAGGATGTTTATGGCTTAAAAAGGATTTTATGGCTAGTATATAAGGCTCAAGAGAAACATTTTAATATAAAATGGTACCACGAGTTTGGAAAGGATCATGGAGAGGCTGGTTCTTATAAGGGTGTAGTAAAATCAAATTTATTAAAAAGCGATTAATATAGGCCGGTAAAAGAACACATTTGAGAAGAACAATTATATGGCTAAATAAAAATCGATTACAAGGCTTGTTCCCAGCCTTAAGAAAATCGATCATGTGAGGTTTTATGGTTGGAAAAAGTTTCATGAAATTGATTTTGTGGGTTAGATAAAACGTAATGGTGGCTTGAATATTTGGCTTGTATTGGTTTATGGGCTTAAAAAGAATTGATAATTTGAGCCGGTAAAGAGGTCAGGATAATAGATTTACGTTATGGTATAATCCTGTAATGAAAACGATAAGTGATGGCCTAAAAGGCTTTAATAATAAAACGATTTTGTGACTTGTTTAAAGATTTCATAAATAGACACAACCGATCCTGAAAAAAGTCGAATATGATATTGGTGCGGTGAAAGTGGATTAAATCGACTAGGGAAAAACTTATTTGAAGAGTATTGTAAAAGTTGGAACAACCTAGGCAGTCGATCTGCTTGAAGAAGAAGAAACACTTACGATCAAGGAGAAGCGAGCAAACTGGTACGTCTTGATCTTGAACGACTTTGGGGCCACTTGTTAGGACCAAAATGGAAACCACAATGACCAAGAAATGAACCACAATCACAATGAACATCAGATTTATAGTGGAAAAACTCAAAACGGGAAAAAACATTTTGAAGAACACTATAGTAATCGATGATGATCGAAGGGTAAGAAATGCTTAAGTTTGGTGTTGAACGGAAGAAAAACAAATTAATAAAAAATCTATCATCCCTGTGTATAAGAATAATAAACGAGTGGGCAAGGAAAAAATGGAGAGCTGGACAACAAGGAAATTGGCAGCACACATAACAACGCCCTCTTAGTGATGGTTTCTGGAAAGTGTCGCAATAGAAATCCCATACATGCATTTGCTTTGGAGCATCTTCGACATAGTTGATTATGAATGTATACATTATAAGACCATACTAAAATTATAATTAGCCTCTGAGCACCCTGCTCCATTTTTTATGTCTTATTGTTATTGTCGGTTTTCCAAAAAAAAGAGATTATAATAAACAATACAAGAAACATGCCCTACATGGACGACAATTGTCGTCGTTATAGGTCAATAAGCCGTCGATATAAACCTCTATGACCATATGTCGTTGCTATAGGCTTCGTCTCCACGAGTTCGTCGTTATAGACCTCTTTTGTTGTCTCTATAGAGTTCATCACCGTAGGGTCATTACACGGACGACATGTCGTTCCAAGAACTTAGTTGCTACAATTTGTCAAAAAATTATTATTTTTAAATTCTATAGACGGCATGATGTCATCCTATAAGTAAATCTATAGCGACATCTTGTCGTTTCTATAGATTGATCTATAGCGACGGCATGTCATCCTTATAAGTAACTCAATAGCAACACCATGTTGTTTCTATAGATAGGTCTATAACGACGAGTTGTCGTTCCTATAGGTTACTCTATAGCGACAATATGTCGTTTCTATAGATTGATCTATAGTGACGACTTGTCATCCCTATAGCTATTGTCCAAATTTTTTTAAATGTATTTTTCTGATTGTTTTGCAATTTTTTTAAATAAAAATAATAAAATGCTAGTACAAGTGGTTTACCATAGGGGTGTAAATGAGCTGAGCCGAGCTCGAGCTCGGTTAGGATCCTCGGCCTGTTTAAATTCATTGGGCTCGAGCTCGAGCTCGGCTCGTTTAAATTCACAAGGCTCAAGTTCGAGCTCGGCTCGTTTAAGATTTACATGGCTCGAACTCGACTCGTTTAAGCTCGTTAGGCTCCTTTAATATTTATTAATAAATAAATTAATATTTTATTGATAAATTAATATATAAAATAAAAAATAAAGAAATTATTATATAAAGATATAAAGGCTCATTTAGGCTCGCGAGCCTAAATCGAGGTTGATATTGAGGCTCGGGCTCGAGCTCGTTTAACTCGAGCTTTTAACGAGTCAGGCGCGAGTAGTTCACGAGTAGCTCGACTCATTTACACCCTTAGTTTACCAAAACATTTAGAATATCATACAAACATTATAGTTTCATACAAACTTGGTTCAATTTGTTTAAAAATTTCATACAATTTAACATCTATTTGCAAGAACTTTCCTTATCACCGCTTTGGTCATCACTTTCATCATCATCTTGATTGTTTAGAGGTTGTAGTTGTGTTGGATCAAAATGGAATTGAGTCAGTGGTATAGGTTATTGGTTTTTTAGATGTTGTTTTAAAATCGATTGCATTTGTTGAGTGAATTGTTGACTAAGTTGTTGAGCCATTGCAATGAAGTTTTCGATATTTTAATGAAGTGGTTAGTGCGTAGTAAGATGTCATATGATTCACTCTCCTACCAAAACTCCATGTATGCCCACGCCTTTCTGCAAGGCATGTATGATGCATTCAACCTCATCGACTTGCGACTTATCACCGTCGACCTCCTCTAACATTTTCTTAATACTAAACTTGAATGTTATCCAGTATTAAACAAAATAATAAATGTACGTTAATTTTTTATTAAAATTTTGGAACTACAATTTCTATAAAATGGATAACCAACTTGTTCACTTATAAATATAACAATCACAATTCCCATATGTTAATATCCCTACCATAATACCATCATGCTTAGGATACCAACCTACATACCATATAGTCAATCTACTTTAAGTAAAAACATACATATAGTAGAAGCAACAACATTAAAATAATAACAAATATAGTTTAAATCACAACATACTTGCAATATATGAAATCCACTTTCAATAGTAAAGTAGACAATCAACTTTAAATTGCATATTAATACTTTACACAAAATAACAACATACTAGAGCATACTAATGCAAATTTCTACTTTCCTAATAAGTTTGCACATGATTGTTACACCATCCACGACCTTCCTTATCATGACTATTTTCCACGTTTCTACATGTCTAGTCTTCGTTGTTTTTTTATCTATAAAAATTAGGATTTAGTGCGATTTCAAAGAAATGCTAATAAATCCTCAAATAATACTTAAAAAATCATACGTCTTTATATTGTTTTGTGCACAAAGTTCACTCATATGAAAACTTGTATACACCTTTTTCCTCTATTTTTTGTATTCTTTTGGGAGTGCCGTTTGTACTTGTCAGAGGTGAACAACCTATGAATGACTTTCCCCCACGCCTTTACACTCTATCTAAAAGGGGGATGTTTCTTTGTCGTCTCCACATCCCCATAACCTCCAACTCGTACAAAATGTTTTTTCATCGTGTTTTCCGCCTCTTGTAACTATTGGCACAATCAACCTCAATTTCGAGCATAACCCTATTCAAATACGGTGTGTTTGGGAAACAATCAAGCTAAAAAATTATTGCAAAAGAAAGGATTAGAAGACATCTAAAAACATAAAATTAAAATACAAATAAAACATTGTGTTACATACTTACATGAAGTCTTAGATAAATGTAACGCCCATTTTCAAAAAAAAAAAAAAAAGTGAATAGTACTCCGGCGGCGTGAATAGTGCTCGCAACGCGACGTGAATAGTGCTCGCGACGCGAAGGCCCGTCAGAAGCTTCTCGAGAAGTGCGCGATGAGGTAAGTGCTTACGTAATGGTTACGACGCGACCGGGGGTCCGTCGCGACGCGAAGAGGGTCCAGAGGCCTATAAATAGGAGCTCCAAGCCTCATTTTTGGGCAAAACAAATACTAAACACTTATATACTATAGAGGAGTGTGTTAGTAAGGAAGAGGTGCTATAAGAGAGGGAAGTCAATAGGTTCGTGTAGCGATCGTCGTCTCGACATACGGAAAGTAAGTTCCAAACCTTTAGTACAATTATAATAGTATTTTGCATATAATATGAAGGGAACGACTGCTAGTCATTTTGACTTATATCAAATAACCAAGTTCGAGCCGGGAGATAACCCAGGCTATGGAGATTTTGTTCCGAAATAATGCTAATTGATTTACTTACGAGAACGGTGCCTAGGCCGGTTACATGAGATCTGGTTGTTGGATTTTCCGAAAGGCTAAAATGCTGAAAGGATCCTGCCATCCCATCTAATCTTCTACCTGGCCGTTCTTTACTTGATAAATCATGAAGTGTTATTTTGGAACTATTAAAAAGGGTGAATGGAAGATTTATAAATGATAGATTTTGTACTGTGATAGCAGTCAAGGTTGGAAGAGGATACAAGGCAGAAAAAGACAAAAGCTTTAGTCAACAACCAGGTGAGTAATCGATACCTAAGTGTTACTTTTCCTGTGGGGCAAAGTTACCGGTTCATGTGATTGGGACCACCTTTTCGTGGGGTCACATACTCGGTACTCGTGGTTGAGACCACCTTTCCTGTGGGGCTACTGACTATTGTTGGTGGTTGGGACCACATATATACGTTGTGACGATCGTGTAAGCAGTAATTGTGGTGGGACCACATACAAGTGTTGTGATGGCTTAATCGGCCGGCAATTTTATCACTCACTCAGGGGATGCACATTGAGTCCTTAGGACTCGATATTGTTGGGAACCATGATATGATGTGGAAGCTGAAAATTCTATGTTGTGTATTTTTTTGTAACGCTTATCGATTATTCATTGAGCTTGTATAGCTCACCCCTGTGGATACTAACTGTGCAGGTGATATAGACCCTACTAAAGGGAAAGAGGTGCTTCGGGGTTAGAGCAGATAGTAGCAGCCCGGCTTTGAGGAGATTTCGTACTCCCAGATACTACTTGTGTGCTTTTGGCTTGTAATATATTCCCCTGTATAATATTTTGTTGAATAAAATATGTTTTAAAGCGTGTAAAATAAAGGGGTGTGTTTATATTAAAAGCCGGGTGTTACAATAAATATCTCTTTTATATTTGTCTAGAGCAACATCCTAACTTGGATAATGGAAAGGGACTTTTCTTGCAACCTCATTGGAGATCCACTGTATAAAGCGCTGGTAATTATCTACAACAAACATAAATTGTTTCCCCATGGCCTATTGTTGTTCTTCTAAAACTCTTCAAATAGGTTCAATTTTTTCAATGTTGACTTCTTCTTCCAGGTTTGGCTATATCGATACAAGTAAAGTGTAAGTAAGCAAGCTAAACATATATTCAATATGAAGACATATATAGAACAAAAACAAGTTACTTACATGACTCCCAAGTGATGGAGATCTTATGTGGGCCTTAGGGAGGTTCACCCCAACCATCTCCACCGTGACTTCTCGCAACATGTGTTGTCATTCCTTTATATGACAGAAATAATAAACATACTTTTAAAAATATTATAAAATCAATTTAATACATTCAATCAGAATAATTCATTCTAACAATTTAACAAACATAATTTTAACAAATTAAAAAACATTAAAAAACATAATTTTAACAAATATTATAAGCAACTTAATTTTATATATTGTAACAATCATCCAATAAACATAAAAAACATTACATTATATTCAATCAGAATCACCACTAGAATAATGTCTACATGATCATCATCGTTGCCATCCTTATCATCAACTATTTCGCCTTTCTAAAGGGTAAGTATCACTGTCTTTTACATCATCATCAATGAAACCTTCATCCTCGCATCACTTGATTCACCAACTTCACCCAAAGTCGCCTGTATAGACAGATAACCTAAGTCGACAACCAAGTTACAATAATGATTGATCGTCCACAACAGCGGCAACACATCTCTCAACAACCATACTTGATTCACCAACATTACCTACGCCGACAACCAAGTTATTATTATATGATTGTGTGTGATGCAAGACATCTGTATCATTAACAACACTGATACTTGGATAAGTTTTTTGATAGTTAATGTCTTACATAACCTCCAACCATTGGGGTTTCAAGAAGGATGATCTCCTCCAGTTGACCATAAATGGTAGGGATGAGCTTTTGACCCAGAGAACCGGACCTGACCGGGAACCGAACCGGAACCGGAACCGAATAGGAACTGGAACCGTGTATTTGCTTCGGTTCTCAGTTCTCCATTTTCCATAAAATTGGATCTCGGTTCTTCGGTTCTCGGTCCGGTTCGGGCCGAGTCAGGAACTGAACACATTTCTTAATAGCACACTACCTTGTATAACCAAACCGGAACCAGACCGGTAGGAACCGAAAGCGGGTTATTCGGTTCGGTTCCCAGTTCTTCGATTCCTATAAAGTCGATTCTCGGTTCTTCGGTTCTCGGTCCGGGTTCGGACCGATTCTCATCCCTAATAAATGGTGTACAATCTTATCTTAATGTAACAACAACCATGCTCTCAGTAGTGCGTCATAGACCGTGGCGGTGTACCACAAGTCTAATACCGTTAACTATGCAAGTAGTGTAAGAAAAGTCGTTCAATGGGCGATGTGCCAATGCCTTTATTTTGTTGGTATAGTCCACATACATTTGTTTTAGTAGATGATAGACATGGAGAAAATATAAAAGTCATACTTTGGATTTATATATATATATATATATATATATATATATATATATATATATATATATATATATATATATATATATATATATATATATATAACTATATTATGTATTTATCTTATCACTAAACCGTGAAGAAAATTTATTTTTTTCATCACTTTGAGGATGTTTGGATTTATATTCATGTAGGTGGGAGAATGGTTCAAGTTAGTTTATAAGAATACCAAAAATGAAAATATTAAAAATCAAAATACTTACGATAATTAGCTTTTAAATTCATCGTAATTGTATAGTACAAACTATTGCTTAATGCTTTGCTAGCCTTTTCAGAAAGAGCAATGATTTTCTTCTTGGATATTGGTAGACATTGTGATGAAAACAAAAAAAGCTGCCTCTTCAGAATGCCAACATCCACATTTCTATAAAGACAATTGAATTTGGCTTGAATACCCTCAAGATACATGGATCAATATTAAACGCTTCATTTGCAACATAACCTTCAGCTATTAAATCTTCGGTATTGGCTTTGCCTATAAAATAAACTTTTTGTTTTTCATGTATCTTTCAAAAGGATACATCATCTAATATATACAGGTCCTCGAATGATAGTTTATTCAGATAAATATAGAACTAGATGCATATTATGTCGAAAAATATTTAGGGGGGATATATCAACTCCAAATTGCATAATATCTTTATGACCCCATTATGTGCTTTATACGTTTAAGACTAATTCATGATATTGAATGGATTAAAGCCACCGACAACCAAACCCAAGTGGACGTTCTTTGGTTTCTTGGCAAACTCAGTATCTATTGTCAAATTCTTGCCATGCCTTCCCATCATCCAGATGATGCATCATACCATCATTAGAACACCCAATATTATGCCAAATCATATCTTTTGTAGTGAATATGGAACTATACCTTAAACGAATCTTGTAAGTCAAAGGAAGGTAACATAACTCCTTTTGTGTTTTTGTCAAACCATCTACTCTCGTTACAAACACAACAGTTCTACATTGAGATATTCTGCTTCCATGCACTGATAGATTGGTATCCTAACCCAATTTTGTCATCTTCTTCTTAGCTTCATAGTGTGAAGCTTTAATATTATTTTCTTTGGGGAACATAACTCATAGAAACTCTAAAAGTTGGTCAAATGAATTGTCTATCCATTCGTTGATGAGTCTAATGTGTATCCGTTTTGCCAGAACATTTTGGGAAGACATCCACGAAGAACCAATATATAACTTGATGTTGACCTCTTTAGAAAATGCATCAAATTCTCGGTCTAAACGACTTCCTTCTATATTTATTTTTCCTCCAAGTGTATTTTGCTCTGACATAACTTCATTTATTGCATCAAACATCTAATGCGTTTCTGTAGTACGTCTTCTTATAGCCCAAATATTGTCTAAATCGAAGAAGCATATTCCTTACTGTGATAAGTCCATGTTGTATATGATTGTAGAAACCCACCATCATGTATGTGGGCATAAACCGTAGTCACAATTTGTAGATACATATTCACACAATCTCCACACAGGAAATACAATTTACCTTCATCATCAACATGGTTCTTGCCAATCTTTATAAAATTCTTAAGACTTTTCAATAATTCTCGAGACCTCTGATTTCACAATTTAATCCAACTCTTATCAATTGTCATTACTTTTTTTTTTGTTATTAAAAGTTAGATTGTATGCATACTAAATATATGACTAATTTGTTTGTACTTAGTTACTGAAAGTTAGACTATTTTTATAGGACTAGTGTAAGCTAATGTTGATGGTGATTTGATGTATGCACAGTATACAACTTGTGTGTGTGTGTGTGTATATATATATATATATATATATATATATATATATATATATATATATATATATATATATATATATATATATATATATATATATATATATGATCTTTTGAGAACCAACTTCATCTCGAGAACCCGAGAACTTTCAAACCGATATTTTTTTTCAAAACACCGACCCCATAGGCCTCTTAGACGCTCAAAATGGGCCCGGGGTGCTGAAATTTTTTTCCGAAAAAACGACTTTATTATTATTATTTTTTTAAAATTTGTACATGTGCAAAAAAAAATTTGTACATGTACAAACTTTTTTATACGTGCACTTTTTTTCAAATTTTTTTTATAGATGCCGTTCTAACACATATTTAAGACGTTTTGTAAAAAAAAATTTGAAAAAAGTGTACGTATAAAAAAGTTTGTACATGTACAATTTTTTTTTTTTTTTTGCACATGTACAATTTTTTCAAAAAAAAAATAATAATAAGTCGTTTTTTTGGAAATTTTTTTCCCGAATAGGCTTATATTTGAGCGTTTTAGAAGCCCCAATTTTTGATTTTTCGAAAATGTTGAGCGTTTGAGAGTTCTCGAGTTCTCGGGGTGAAGTTGTTTCTCAAAATATCCTAAGTGTATATATATATATATATATATATATATATATATATATATATATATATATATATATATATATATATATATATATATATATATATATATATATATATATATATATATATATATATATCCAAAACACTTAATAAAAAAGCGAATTGGGGAAAATCCAGCAAGTGACCAAACTTCAAAGGATAAAGTGAAACTTTGGCAGATTTGAAAATCATTAAAATATGGTCCAATTTAACCACATATTAAGCAATTCATGGATGTTTTAAGAAGCTTGATCAGTACACAATCTACCCTATAAGATCTACAAGCATAAAGATGTTATTTTGGAAGCATTAAACTAAGAATGAGTAAGTAAATTTGAAGAAAAACATAAACCAAAAACGGGTTGGAGAGATTGCAAACGAAGAGGACTCGCCGGAGGTGAATCAGATGTGACCAGAGTCGCCGGATGTCAACCAGAGCCGCTGGAGGTGAAGGCACACCAAAAAATACATACCATTAGAGAAAAGGGAGAAAGCATAAATGGAAGAGAGAAAACCAAAGACTATACCTGAGATTCACCGGAGTTCGTCGCACCTTGTCGCTGAAAATTGCCCACAGGAAGAAAGAAAACGTAAAAGGAAAAGGAGGATTCGTTGTTGGTTTTAGGGATATACAAAAGGTATGACGAGGACATGTTGTCGCCATGGGTCTTCCCCATATAACGTCGTGGTGTTTTAATGACATAATTAATGTAAAAAAAAAAGGAAAAATATTTTTATTTTTAGAAACAATTTCTCGTTCTCTTTGTTTTTCAAAAACCTATCTAAAATAATTTCATTCCCGTCTAACATATTCCGACGACATGTCGTCACTGTAGGATAGACGGTCAGAGTTTGAATGTCAGCTCTATGGAAATGACATGTCTTCACTATAGTTGTATCTGTCACGACAACTTAAGTCATCTCAGTAGGTTTCGTCGCAATATGAACGGTAGTTACT
Source organism: Cichorium intybus (assembly GCA_023525715.1). Classification (NCBI taxonomy): domain Eukaryota; kingdom Viridiplantae; phylum Streptophyta; class Magnoliopsida; order Asterales; family Asteraceae; genus Cichorium; species Cichorium intybus. The sequence goes on along the minus strand of CM042011.1, from coordinate 5,599,067 downwards.
GTATATTAATTTATAGTTTAGATAACATCATTTATTGTTTGATTATAGGGAAATCTCCAATAAAGTTCTATTATTTTAAGTCAATTTATCAAAAAGTCCCAAAATTAATTTTATTTACAGAAAACGACAACATACTAACTAACGTATTCAGTTTAACATTTTCTTCCGGTTTACCAGGTTTCCTAAATTGGAATTCTCCAAAAAAAATCCAAATATTTTAGGTCTGTTTATGAAAAAGTCCTATTATTTTGTGTATAAAAAATTCAAATTTGAGACTTTTTCATAAACTGACAAAAAATAATGAGATTTTACTGAAATTTTCCAATCTAGGAAGTCTGGTAAATTGGATGAAAGGGTTTAACCGAATACGTTAGCCGGTATGTTGTCATTTTCTGTAAATAAAATTAATTTTGAAATTTTTTTCATAAACTACCCCAAAATAATAGGACTTTACTGGAGATTTCATTGATTATAAACATATACTATATGTTTTATATATTAATTTTAAAAATGGAAATTCAATAATTTGTTTTTCATGTAATTTGTCACATATTCGTCGACAGGTATATATTTGTGTGGAGGAGGTACGTGTGTGTATATGTATGTATGTATGTGTGTTGATGTGTATCTATGTATGCTAAATCAAGTGGTTTAATTATATATTTGAATAAAGAAAGAAAAAGCAGAATCTTTTGGCAATGTGGCTAAGTTATTTCTAACAGTAGCTAAAAACGTCCAGACCCGAACTTACCCAAACTAATTACTGAAAGTACTCTTCACTCCTCACCCCCACGAGTGTCTGCAGTAGTGAGTGATTTATGACTTTTGTTTTGAACCCTTTTCCTGTTTCTCTTCAAAATGATCTGCCATTTCCAAGACTTCTTCCTCACAACATGACGTTTTAATCTCTCTCTCTCTCTCCCTTACATTCGCTCCAAACAGCTAGCTAGCAACATAGAAACTACTGTAATAATCATCATTATCGATCTTCTTCTTCTTTGTTTTTTCATCAATGGGCATGATTTTTGCAGACTCTTTTTGTTCATTGTCAATCAACAATGATAACCCTCCAAAGATCAACGATCACTTCATCTATGGCCGTCTAACTACTTCTTCGCCATCATCGTCTTTCTCTTCTTCTTCTCTGGATTTCCCTTTTATGATCCCTACCACAACCAGTACTACAAGCAATCATGATCACTGTACTTCAAGAAACTTTCATGAAGTCGACGAAGATCATGGACATCATGATAATGAGGAAGAAGAAGATGGAGGGAGAGAAGAAGACGACGACGACGAAGAACATATTGACCTTAATCTTAGTAGCAGTTACTCCTTAAATAGTAACATTGACAGCCATCATAACGGTACAGTGAGACCACCTGGACAGTCAAAGACAAGTGCAAGAGGCCATTGGAGGCCAGCTGAAGATGCTAAGCTCAAAGAACTTGTTGCCCTTTATGGTCCCCAGAACTGGAACCTTATTGCTGAGAAGCTTGAAGGCAGATCAGGTACTTATACACTGTGCTGGTTTAAGGTTTCTTGCATCCTATAGAAAAAAACGTGTGTTTGTGTGTGTGGTTTGTTACACAAAAAGGTAAAGATGTGTGGGTGTTTGGGCACTCCTTTCTTTATGTTTCCTTGGTAATTAGAATGAAAAAAGAAGTGGGGATTCGAGCCTACATATACGTGTTTCTTTTCTTGTGAAAAAAATGCAAGACTCAATGAACGTCTGGTTTCTTGATTCTTGTTTCAAAATTTTGTGTGTTTTCTTGTTGAAAGAATTGCTATTTTGGGGATTTTGTTGTTTATTGACGTGTTTATTTAAAAAAAAAAAAAAACAAAAAAGGAAAGAGTTGCAGGTTGAGATGGTTCAATCAACTAGATCCAAGAATCAACAGAAGGGCATTCAGTGAAGAAGAAGAAGAGAGACTAATGACAGCACACAGATTGTATGGAAACAAATGGGCATTAATGGCGAGGCTATTTCCGGGTAGAACTGACAATGCTGTCAAGAACCATTGGCATGTTATCATGGCTAGAAAATATAGAGAGCAATCTAATGCCTACAGGAGAAGGAAGATGATGATGATCACTCAAAGTCAAGGTCAAAGTCAAAGTCAAATATTTGTCACACCACCACCACAACCACCAACGGCCGTCTCAGCCACAGCCACTGGTAATCTACCTTACAGTGGAGGTCTCCACCAACTGCCACCGTTTGGTCTTACTTCTGGTCAGCTACTCTTCACTTTTTTTGTGGTGCATATTGCTGTTGGTCACTGTAGTTTTGCATGATAATATTTACACCATAGTGAAATCCATATGCAACTATTAGAAGTCCAGAAAATTCGCTAATACCCAAGTGGATAACATAAAGATTCGCTGTGACATTATTAATGAATCTGGAATATAACATGAATAAACACCCAATAATATTAGTTTATATATTTTCCTTTCAAGAAAAAATTAGAGTCTATTTAATTATCATACATATAAAATTGACAAAATAACCATTAACACTGGTTTAAAATTTAACTGTTAATTGTGTCGAGAATGTAAATGACCAGAAAAACAATACCCTCAGAAAATTTATATCTCATCAAAATAAAATATTATATTCAATATAAAATTTCACAAAAGTCTTTAGTAACTTAAAAGTCAAAAATACAACTTAAAAAGGACCTTGGGATCTCCAAAATAATAATTTGCACACAAACTTGCATGATAAACCCTAGCTTCGTTATTTGTGTCAAGAAGCCCCTCAGTTTGCTTTACAAATTGTTTTTCAGGTCCCAGGAACAACGCCGAGTTGATGATGGGCATGTTCCACACCAGCAACCATAACAACATCATGTCGTGGGAAAACTATTCATCATCATCGTCTTCATCATCAAACACAAGTCGGATGATGAATACTACTAACCCCATCAACTTCCATCATGATCATCATCCTCCTTCATTGATGACTGCACCCATGAACCAGCAGTACTACTACAACCACCATCTTTACGGCAGCAGTTACCCACCAACAGCTGCGGCTGCACAACCATCACAAGAAGTTTCAGGGAGCCAGCATCTTTCTGATGCTAATAATAACCTTTCACCACCATTTATAGATTTTCTTGGAGTTGGAGCCATATGATACCTAAATGTAGCATAAGCCTTTAAACCTTGACTGCAAGTAAAATCTCAGAGAAAAAGGTTTATCTTCTTCTCTTTCCTATACCACCCACCAAATCTGCCAGAAGATCTGAAGTGTTGACTGTCTTCAATGAGTTATTAGCCAACCAGAGGAAAACAAAATTTTCAAAAAAGAGAGGTAGGACTAGACGAGTAGTGGTCTTTTTAATGTAGGCTTGTGTGAAAGTGAAATTATAATGCGACGCTTTATTGGTCCTATTAAAAAAAATCATTTATAATTATTTATTATTCTGCAAAATACAAACCGAAGCATTTCAGCCAAGGTACCAAGGAGAGGTGAACAAATGGATATTTTATTAGACTCATGAGTCATGAGTAAATGAAAAATTTTATCCTAAAAATTATTACAAGTTTACAAATTTTGTCATTTGCATAAGTTTTTTGATGCACTCCATCCTATTAAACCCTACTCTAATTCTAGGTTAACATTATGATTTAATGATTAGTTTCCTTTAATTATTACTTTAACTTTATTATTAATTATTATATTATCATTATTACATTATTAAATATAATTAAACAAATAAAATGGATTATACAATATTTATAGATAAAAATAAACAAACTTTCTCAGCCGTATTCCTTTTTCACGAGAATGGGCCTCAGTCCATGTTTTATTTTAAACGAGTGGGACCCCGTGCTCCGCACGGGTCCGTTTGTTTCTCGTTTGAAAAGCCGCCTTACTAATCCGTTTTGCCTTCAGCATCTTCTCCCGGTTCCCATAAAAGCTTAAATCATCTAACAAAGATGTTTTTGCAGAATAGCGCTTGAAAATTTCAAGCATTTCCAAACCTTGTTTTAAACCAACCTAAAAAAACCCATAATTTATTAATTCAATATTAAAGCAATAACAAAAATCACCAATAAATACAAAGTTAAAAAAAAGAAAAAGAGAAAAGAGGATACCTCTTGAGTGTCTATTATTGGTAAAGAAAGTAAGTACCTTGCTATTATGGGTAAAAAACAAAGTACGTTGTCTATATTGGTAAAATGAGTGAAGTATGTTGATACTTCAAGTGATTTTTACTCTTCTGTTAATTAAGTTGCCCAAAGTACCTGAATGTAAATTGCAGCCTTAGTTTGTTTTCGAAGTCTAAATTCGTCTCTAGCAGTAATTGCTCTCAACCCCGTTTGCAAAATGACAGCGGATGCCCTTAGGGTTACATAAGATTTGCTAGCAACAAAATACCTGAAGTCCTTCTAAATCATGACTGCTGCTGCTTCCCTTCTCAACTGCTCAAATTGCTTGCAAGCTGACAAAGCTGTTACAATATACAAATACAAATCAAGTTTTTTATAAAAGTTGTTAACAAAAATAAGTATTTTTTAAAGATTTTGTAAAAGATACCTCGCCAGCAAGCTTGTAACTGAATGGCAGCTTTGCGTATCGAAATATATCCTTTCGTGCAATATAAGTACGCATTTGTCTTTGAATAATTTTGGCTGCATTTCTAAGAACTTCTGCCCTTCTTGCATCAAGTTCTGCCATCTGTCCAGCTCTTAGAAACACCTTTGTCTTTCAATTTGTGTTACAACGGCTTATTTTTTGACCCGCCGTTTCAAAGTAGAATAGCTTAATAAGAAAAAAGAAATTGAAAGTACAATGTTGTAACTTGTAACATAAATAAGTAAAGGTACATTGTTATTTCTTGCATTTAACCCATCTTGAAATAATCATATTTAAAAAAAAATCGACTCACCTATCCAAATGGCTAGTTGGTGCATGAGTGGCCTTATCAAGAGTCTTTTTCATGGCTGCTCTCCAACTGAAAGGAAACGTACCACCGTGTAAATAAGTTCAATCAAACATTAAAAACCTAAAAATTAAAAAAATTAAAAAAAACCAAAAAAAAAAAGAATGTATAAGGATTGATTATATTACCCAACCAAAACTCCTGGAGAAATCATTTCCTGTCCCAAGAGGTATAATTGCGGTTGGGGGGACCGGGTCCCGCCCCTGGTTATGAAGCTCTCCAAGACATCCAAGAACCCAACCCACGGTTCCATCACCTCCTGCAACCTATGAGCTTAATGGTTTAAGCACTTAATTTGTAAGCAATACCTGGTTGTTTCTTTTTGACTTAATCTGGACACACTGACTTAATAGGTTAAGGCAAGAAATAGTGTATTAAGATTGATTAATATTGTGAATTTTGTTTATTTAGACAAAAGAAACAGCAATTTTGGTGCTCTTCTTCCCGGGAGTTCTCTAACACATTTGACATTCCAGTTAATCTATGCTCTTTTAATAACCAAAAAACTTGTTAGCATTTGACAGGCAAAATTATATAAGTATGTTGCTCTTATGTAATAAAAATAAATTGCATTGCTCATATTGGTGACCAAAAGAAAGTTTGTTTCTATTTTCTACATTAACAACGACTAAAATCATGAACAATAAACTTTGATTTAGAAAAAAAATTTTAAAAATAATAAAACCTCGTTGAAGCCCAAGTAAGTTATAATAAAGTAACTTTTATAGTTACGTTGTTAAAAAGTGAAACTGTAATTTAATAAAAATAATAGTAGTTTTTAGAAGTAACATGTGTCCTTAGTTATTATATAAATCCCGGCCTCCTTAAGGTCTTGGGTTGAAATCCCGTTAGGGGATTAGGTGAGTTAGTATTAGGATTAGGTGTAATGAGATTTGCCGGTTCAAAAAAAAAATAAAAATAAATAATGAGTTGTGTAACAATTTTTTTTCCATTAGGTGAATAGAATGAAACAAAAAAATTTGAATGAAAATTAAGAAAATGGAAGTAATCACAAACACGTGTTATTCATTCCAATGAAATGAACAAAGAAAGATAAAAGTGAAATACTTTACCTTTACTTGGATGTTTGCATTCAAAATATTAAACATCTTTGCTACTTTATGAAATCTGCAGACATGTTATAAGACATCAAAATCTAGATATATATTACTTACAACTAAAGATACCAGGTAACAAAAAATGATAATCCCGTGCTTATACCCTCGACTCTTCTATATGCTCACCGTTGTAACAAACTATAAAATATAAATACCTGATTTGCCCCTCCACTACCAGATGCTCTTTTATTTAACTGATTTTCCCATCTTATCCTTTTTAGGATAAATGAAGATAATTAGAGGTTATATATGCTATATTACTTACAACTAAAGATACCAGGTAACAAAAAATGATGATCCCTTGCTTATAACCTCTACTATTCTATATGCTTACCGTTGTAACAAAATATAAAATATAAATTCCCAATTTTCCCCTCCACTACCAAATGCTCTTTTATTTAACTGATTTTCCCATCTTACCATTTTTAGGATAAATAAACATAATTGGAGTTGCACCAGTTTACATGAAATGCAAGTAGAAACATGTACATATATAACGAAAAGAAGTGCAATCTTGATTCTGGAATCCATTACCACCTCCTCTTGTTTTATTTGGTAGTTTCTCGACATATATACAACATGCTCTACCTGAACTAAGTGAGCCAACATATTTGTTTAAAGGATCCCATTATACACGTTGAACATAATGGAAATGAGCATCGAGAATTTGATGGACAGATCCTAAAGTAAAAAACAAAATTAATTAGAAAATGCTAATATATTGTGTTTAAACCTTATAACATTCTTCTAACCTTTATTAACATCCCATATGAGGCGAAGCTATCAAAAAACAAAAAAATCAACATGTGAGATTAGAAGAAAAAAAGTCGAGATGGAGCTGGTTAATCGGTTCGACAGTTTGTCTTTAGAAATACCATAATTAAAGAGTAATTAAAGAGTGAAGCAAACGGTTTGGTTATACATATAAATGACAGATACCAGATCTTTAAAGACAAAAAGATAGCATCGATTACTTCCTCTTCAATAGCGAAAGCAAACAGATTAATATTCTTCAATGTGGCATTTTGTCGAACATATGGCGTGCAAGTCATAATAATCTAGTTTGCAAAGCCCCAACCTTGCAATAGGGGTTGGCATTAGTAAGATCACGAAGAAAAAGATCGATGACTGTTTGCTCGTCTGTATCAAAAAGAAGAAGAAAAAGATCGATAGAAAGAGGGTTTACACAGAACCGATTGAGAGCAAAGGGTGAGTAGCCGCCGGTCGCCAATAGATGACTCCTTTTTTTGGCGAACACAAAGCACAGATCATCATCGATTACGTGGGAGGCTGAAGCTGGCTTCGTTGGGAGGATCGCGACTCTCTTCGTTTTTCCGTTTTCGCGTGAGGTGGATGTGAGGAGGGAGGAAGGTGCAGCGCTAATACTTACAGTTCCCGTGAGATGATCCAAGAAGGTAACACTATAAGTGGTTTTTTTTCCAATCGTTATCCCAAATCAGAAGAAGGTAAGGCCAATACTTACAGTTTCCGTGAGATGATCGAGATTTACACAAGAGAATCGTCAAGTGAGTTTGGGTCGTCTCTCTCACTTCTCGGAATAAACAAAAGAAATAATCTAAAAAAACCTCATCTATCCAAAAACCCTACATGCAAAGAAGCAAAGTAAACTTAGAAGATGAAGAACTGAAACAAACCTGAAACACCAGACGGGAATTCACCACAGCCGGTACGCAGGCAGACGACCACAAGAAAGAGATGCAAAGAACGAAAACCAGGTATGAAGAACACGTGTGGGAAGAAAAAATATAACAGGTGTCCTAATGAAAAAATTAACGGGCACAAAGAAAATATACAAGGCAAATAAACAAACGTAACAATCCGCGTGTCACAATCCGGAAAAAAATCGTACACCACATTGCTAAAAATTACGTGAATTAATTAATAGATAAATGGAATTCTAGGGTTACCAAAATTAATTGCAGTTACGACTTACAAGAAAGAAAAATGTTGGATTTGTAAATCAGAGAAGAAATAGAAACGTCACAAGCCACCGGCGATTGCAAAATGGTGGTGTGCGGCGATGATGGCGAGCGTGCACGATGAGGAAGACGTAATCTACGACGGAGAGGAAGGCTTAACCACCATCTAATGCTTCCTGCCGACTGCTAGTAACCACGATCAGGGGGAAAATAGAAGGAGCTTAGCCGCCGGCTGCTGCAAGTGGGAAGGCGACGGTGTCCGGCCATGGCGACCCTCCGACGAACAACAGCCTTCTCCGGCTCCGGCGAACAGCACTGAAATTAAAAAAAAAAAGATGGAAAAAGTGTTTTATCGTCGTCTCTCTCTTTAATTTTTACTTCGTCTCTATGTATAAGTTTTACTGTTTCGATTATTTACATTTTTATTTTTTGAACGGCAATGAATTTTTTATAAAATAAAGCAAGCGGATGGAATGATATTTTTAATGATTGTTTAAAACTGTAAAGGATTGTAAATTAATTATTCTTTATCGTAATTTGTGTATTTGAGTCTTGTATAAAAATATGCAAAAAGTGTTAGGAAAATGAAAAAGCTAACTAATTACCAATAAATGAGAGTCAAATCCTAAACTGGAGTGTTTATGCAAAATAGATGCAAAATAAAATAGACTGAAGTGTCTATATAATTTCCCGTTTTGATGAGGGAGTCCACCACAATGATTATTTCCAACCCTCTCGAACTTCCATGTAATCATTCTGTCTAAGGATTTTTCGTTACCTCCAACACTGTAGATCACACATTTCGAGCGTTTGTTCTTTGTCTTAAAAGTAAATTACAGAAATAATCCCTAAAGTTTCCCAAAACTAACATAAAGTGCCCAACTATCCATTTTTTCCTTTATGAGTCACGTCCCTTTGCAAATATCAACAGATTGGTCCCAGAGTAAAATAAAAAGAATATAATACCTTTTTTAATTTCTTTTTTTCTTTTTCTTTGAATTATTATTTATTTTATCAATTAAAAAAAAAAGAAAATACCCCATCCACCCCCACCCCCACGTCTCTCTCTCTCTCTCTCTCTCTCTCTCTCTTTGTGAAATCCCGACCCTGATTCTAATCAACAACATTTTTCCACTTCCATTTCTAATCAACAACATTTTTCCACTTCCATTTCTTAGTGCATGTCCTCCCACCCCTCCAATCGTCCCTCTGTTATAAATCGAGTACTAAACATGACTTATTTTGTCCGGAAAAATTAACACCGGCGAGAAGTCCACTGTCCATAGCGTTCCATTACCAGCGACAGCCATCTTCCCCACCGTGAACTTCAATCTCATCCCGCCCTTTACAGTATTCCGATCTAGCACAACTTGATTCACTCGTGAATTCCCCATTGTGAAAGTATCACCAGGGACGAACACACACATACCACCGTCAGCTTTCTGCACCAACCACTTCATCTTCTCCATTCTTTTTCAGATAACTCCAATTTCGAGTTGGATTTCGATTTTAGATGGGTATGGATTTCGTTTTTATGAATTCGGTTTCAATTTCCTGTGCGTCTCGAATCGGTCGGCTTTACTTCGTGCAGTACATGAGGACGAGTGAGGCACGATTTTTGCTGGAATCGTACATCTTTTATGAGGCTATATTGAACCGAGGGTACTTTGAAGGCTCGAGTTTCAAGGCTCTGAAAGATCGAGGGATTAGGTTTAAGGAATTAAGATTTTACGTCAGGTTCTTGCTGGTTTCGTTAATTTTGAATCGGTGGGAAATGGTTAAGCTTCTTTTAGACCAGTTTAAGGCGCTTGTGGATGATAGCAAAGCCTAGTTTCCGGTACGCTTAATTAGAGAATGGTGGCCGACTAGTTTCTTATAGGATTTGGAGAAAAATTTCCATCTAATTTCTAGAAGATGTGGTTAGAACTTTAAATCATGCGATTCTTATTTTGATGATTCGAAATCAGGTATAAGTAAGTGAAAGATTGCGAGTATTAAAAGGTCAATTAATGGTAGTTCAGGCTCTTGGAAGAAAAAAGCACCTCACTCGATTCTCGGATGTTGTTTTGTTTCTTCTAGTTTGTACTTCAGGCGACGGTGGAACCGCTGGAGGTGGACGGTGGTCTTCTTTAGAAGATGAGAGAGAGAGAGAGAGGGGGGGGGGGGAGGGAGAGAGAGAGGGGGGGGGGTGGGGGTGGGTGGGGTATTTTTCTTTTTTTTAATTAATAAAATAAATAATAATTCAAAGAAAAAGAAAAAAGAAATTAAAAAAGGTATTATATTCTTTTTATTTTACTCAGGGACCAATCTGTTGATATTTGCAAAGGTAAGTGACTCATAAAAGGAAAAATGGATAGTTGGGCACCTTATGTTAGTTTTGGGATACTTTAGGGAGTGTTTCTGTAATTTACTCTTGTCTTAATCTTGCCAAATCTTCATCTGCACTACCAGGTACCAGCCTCCATTTATGACAATGTTCTCTCATATTTGAAGTTAATTCTTTCAATCTATAGGAAATTTGTTTTCTTCTTTACGCTACCGTACCGTTTGACCTTTTTCTTTGACAACTTCAAGTGACAATCTTAATAGTCTAGACTCATGTTTTCAAGAAAATAAAAACCAAACGAGTTTCTTAAAAAACATATCCAATACCTAAACTACGTATATTATTAAAGATACCAGCGTCTATCCAAATAGATAGCGGAAATATAATAACCTCAAACTGCCATCGGATGTTACCAGTGCTTTTATCACTTAGGATTAATTACCATATCACAACATCCATTTCAATCTTAAACCACGTAAACTCAAGCACCACACATGATCAATATCATCTCGTGCCACTTAACCGGCACCTATGACACACCCTAGCGCAAACCGCTAAATCCTTGTCTCTTTAAACTTGAAATACACATCATACACATCACACACATCACCTATAAAGTCAAAAAGTTCATGAGTCGATAGATAAAGTAATTTACTAAAGCATGTTATTGATATAACTGCATATAATACAACTTGCTCGGAAGCTCATTTAGAGAGATGAACTGTTGATCTATCATATCAATAGGTAAGTATGCCTACAACGACATGAGTCACCAAACCCAATTACCAATAGCTCAAAGCTATCTAGTGAAAATAGATTAACTGTCAGGAACTATAAGATTCAAAAACAGTTTAGGAATCAAAGACAATGGATATAAGCAAATTAAAATTTTACGAATTTCCAAAAGCCGGATCCAATTAAACCAACTACGATCAATTAAGAAACAATTCACATGATGTTTAGAATCCACACATTGAATTGTGGGGTTTCTTTGATATAATAGACATGTTGGGGATTATGTTGAATATAGGGAAGGTTTCTGGGTCAGACACGGCGGAGACGGCATATGCCATGATATGCTATGCTTGCACAATAACTATGTCTGATAAGAAAGACATGCATAAGATATAAACTTTGTCAATAACTATGCTCAATACAAAAGATATTTAAAAGCTATAGCATGGCTAACAACTTGGATTCACAAAACTATAACTATAATAACATGGCATATCTTTGATAATAACTTGCAACCAAATCACTTTACTCAAAAGCTTTATAAATAAACACTTAACATGCTTAAGAATCTTTAATACAATATTTATGAGAATATTTCAAGAATATAACTCTAAATCATGCCATGTATCACATTCTGTGAAAAGTCCACAAGTACTCACCTCAATAGTTAGATCAACTATCTATAAAAATCTTAATACACATTGTCTTTGATGTCATTTACTTGTTCTTCACTTCCTATAAAATTGTCCCATTAATGGGTTACTAACCATTAATCAATGTTCAAAATAATGGCATGTTCAATATAAGATCCAAATTCCCTGTTTGAGAATAAAATGTCTTTGAAAATAAGTGTCCGTGAAATGCACAATAGTCAACCATCAATTCCTAACCACTCTAAACCATTTCTAATATATTATAGGCACATGTATTCTTGGGTATTACTCACCTAAAGTCTTCAAGAACATCCCTAGACACTCCACGTTTCTTCTAGAGTGGTTTAAGTACTTTGTGATCACTTACGAATAACAATAGTCAACCATCAAACCTTCATTTTAGAGCATGTTTTTGTTTAAAATTTTCCAAACTCATTGTAGACAATTCCTAACCACTCTAAACCATTTCTAAAGGCCTTAGAAGTGTTAATATTAGAACAGTTGGTTTTATCCATTCAAAAATAATATTACACTAAGATAAAATACAGTGATAATATACGTGATTTATAACATTCAAAAGTTGTATAAACGCATTTGAAGCACTATGAGATCCAATGTAAAACAAAAGCTCTTAATAATTATAGATCATCAATATTTGTGTCCTAGTTTGACTTGATGACTCAAGATCAAAGCATTTTAATGAGTTTTATTCTATTAAGAGCTTGTCCACCTTCAATACATGTTTCCAAGTTCAAACATTTCTACATTTACCTCTATTGCTTTCATTTGACTACATGAAAACTTTTTTGTGAATAAACCTTGATTTAGCAATTATGTCATCCAGTCCAATGGTAAATCACCATTGGAATCCTCAATTGAGATTGCAACAATATAGTATGCAATGTAATCATACATGGAGAAATCTATAGGTATAAATCTTATTCTCTAAGCCTAGAACCACATATTTAATCTAGTACTACTTATCTAAGCTAGAGTTCAACTTCAATTGAGTTCTAGGATCGTAATTCAACATTACATCAAACTAGGGTTTTAATTTTCCCTAAATCTACCATTAATGGTGGAACCAATCATTCCGTTGATGGAATGATGATTCATTGATGTTCTAGTGCATGATTCAAGCCTCAAAACACATACAAAACATATATTGACCTTAAGAAATTGGATGTCGATGAAAATACAAACCTTAGGTCAAAATTAAGAGGCACAAGGTGGAGTTGTACATTGAAATTCAAATGTTATCCCCAAAATATGGATGTTACATATATCAATTACAGTGAGATACACTAAGAAACAATTAATATCTTTCTTACGGATTTCTAATCGTCTAAAAATAGAAAAATGGACTGGTTGAACTGAAAATGTAATCCACTCGATATCCTTCATCGTTTGGTGTAAGAAGTGTTGTTTTTCTTATACTTAGTGTTGTTTAGGGCTAGTGGGGCTGTTTTTAAGGCGTTTTATTATATGATGTTACATTTGTCTTCTCTAACACATTTCTAGTGTTTTTAACAAAAATATTTGTGGTTTTAAAAAAATAAAATAAAAAATTATTTCCACATTGTTGTTATACATACTTTTAGTATATATCGAAGCAAGTTGAAATTTCATACTCTTCATTAACTTCCAACAAATACGAATTTAACTAATAGTTTCTTAACATTTCTAAGCTTTATAAAATTTCTTTATTTTAAATCTCCTAACAAGACTTTCTAATATCGTAATAAAATCTTCCACATACTAACATTCTCTTAATCCATGAATAATAAAATGGAAAAATGACTTATTAGGGTAACCAACTATTTGATTTGTTCACGTTTGGACACTTTTTTTTTTTTTTTTTTCGTGCTTTATTTGTCATTAAACTATTTATTTTGTTCATGATACATCATTATGACCGGAAATAGCAGGTTACAGCCTAATTGACATCTACGTGACAAATAGGTGGCATCTACGTGACTTTTGGGGGGTATGAAAAATGACTTATAAGGGTAACCAACTATTTGTTTTGTTCACGTTTTAGTCACTTTCCTTTTTTTATTCGTGCTTTATTTGTCATTAAACTATTTATATTGTCAGCCTAAATCTTTATGACCTGCAATAACAAGTAGTGTCGATTTAAGCCTTCAATGTCATAATACAGGTATTACGTGGATTGATTACGTGTATCATTACGTGTAGCAATGTCCTCACCCCTGAAATGTGTATCCTACCACATTATATAGACACATAACTAGGAAATATATGATGCCTACAAGTACAACACATATCTTTCCTTTGAAAATGGTCATTTAATCATCATATAGCAAGCTATAAAATACCCATGAATCGGTAAATTATGAATGACCAATTGATAAATCAAACGGGTCATTAAGCATGCTACGCGACCGAGTCCAAAAATAAAAAAACCCAGAGTGTTTTTTAAAAAGAGAAATGAGTTATAAGGGTAAAAATACACGTAATTAAGTCATGTAATACTTGTATTACGACATTGGTGATTGGACCGACACTACTTGTTATCGCCGATCATAAGAATTTAGGTTGAACAACATAAATAGTTTAATGACAAATAAAAACACGAATAAAAAAAGGAAATTGACCAAACATGAACAAAACAAATAGTTGGTTACCCTTATAAGTCATTTTCCATACCCTCAAAAGTCACGTAGATGTCAATTAGGCTGTAACCTGTTATTTCCGGTCCTAATGATGTATCATGAACAAAATAAATAGTTTAATGACAAATAAAGCACGGAAAAAAAAGACTAAACGTGAACAAATCAAATAGTTGATTCCCTAAATGTTAAGTGGTTATACGTGATACTTTTTACAATGTCACAAAAACTTCAAATAACTAGGTGATAGTAGATAAACTTTACATGATAAATGCTTTTGGAACTTGGAAGTAATATTATATTACAACTCTATTAGTATAGTCGGAACAATCCCGTTACATCATGTGTTATAAAGTTAATAACTTATGCTTAATTTAATAAGGGCAAATTTCATAAAAGACACTAACTTTTCAAAAAATTTCGATTTTGACACTGTGTTATTTTTTTTTTCAATTAAGTCACTAAGTTTTTAATTTTTTTCAATTAAGTCACTATGTTTTCAATTTGGTTTCAATTTTGACCATTTGACCGGTCAACCCGGTAGTCAGCTGACGTGGCATGATGACGTGTCAGTCTTTGATGATGCGACGCTGACGTGGCATGCTGACGTGGCACCCGAGTGTCAAAATTGAAACAAAATTGAAAACATAGTGACTTAATTGGAAAAAATTGAAAACTTAGTGTTTTAATTGAAAAAAATAACACAGTGTCAAAATCAATTTTTTTTGAAAAGTTAGTGTCTTTTTTGGAATTTTTCTTACATTTTTTAAAATGATAAATTCATGATTTTTACGTTTTTAGAACGCATAAATATATTTTTTTACAAGTATAAAGACGTATTTTTATACTTTTAGAAGCATACATACATTTTTCATAAGTATATATACATATTTATACTTCTAAAGACGTAAAAAACGTATTTATACTTCTAAAGACGTAAAAAATGTATTTATACTTCTAAAAATATAATAATATGTATTTATACTTCTAAATACATAAAAAACGTATTTATACTTCTTAAAATGTATTATACTTCTAATGAACGAACTTAAACCAACATAAAAATATATTTATATTTCTAAAAACATAAAAATATGTATTTATACTTCTAATGACGTAAAAACATATTTATACAACTAAAATGTATTACACTTCTAACCGAACGACCGTAAACCAACATAAAAATATGTATTTATACTTCTAAATGAAAAAACATACACGGACGAACTTAAACCAACATAACGAAACAAATATAAACAAACAAACAGAAATTAACGAACAAATACTTATTTTTATGTTTTTAGAAATATAAAATACGTTTTTTTACATATAATCACGTATGGTATCAATCAAAAGCATGTTTTTTTGCATATAATCACGTATCTTATCAATCAAAAGTACGTTTTTTTTTGCATATAATCTCGTATCTTATCAATCAAAAACATGTTTTTTTTTGCATATAATCACGTATCTTATAAAATACGTTCGTTTTGCATATAATCACATATCGTATCAATCAAAATCATGTTTATAATGGAAAAATATTGAGAAAGAGTTTTAAACTCGTTTTATAATACGTATTTTATTGATATATACATGTTTATATGTAGAAAAACGTATTTATATTTTTAAATACATAAAAATACATTTTTAAAAGCAGAAAAACGTATTTATATTTTTAAGAAGTATAAATACGTTTTTTACGTCTTTAGAAGTATAAATACATATTATTATATTTTTAAGAAGTATAAATACGTTTTTTACGTCTTTAGAAGTATAAATACGTTTTTTACGTCTTTAGAAGTATAAATATGTATATATATACTTATGAAAAATGTATGTATGTTTCTAAAAGTATAAAAATATGTCTTTATACTTGTAAAAAAAATATATTTATATGTTCTAAAAATGTAAAAATATAAATTTATCATTTTAAAAAATATAGGAAAAATTCCAAAAAAGACACTAACTTTTCAAAAAAAATTGATTTTGACACTGTGTTATTTTTTTCAACTAAAACACTAAGTTTTCAATTTTTTCCAATTAAGTCACTATGTTTTCAATTTTGTTTCAATTTTGACACTCGGGTGCCACGTCAGCATGCCACGTCAGCGTCGCATCATCAAAGACTGACACGTCATCATGCCACGTCAGCTGACTACCGGGTTGACCGGTCAAATGGTCAAAATTGAAACCAAATTGAAAACATAGTGACTTAATTGAAAAAAAATGAAAACTTATTGACTTAATTGAAAAAAAAATAACACAGTGTCAAAATCGAAATTTTTTGAAAAGTTAGTGTTTTTTATGAAACTTGCCCATTTAATAACAAGTTATTAATCCCTTTAATCCAACCATTTTTTTGAACGACAAACAAAGATACAAATAGAACACCATCCAGTTTTTTGTTACTTTCGCTAAATCCGATGGTACCGTATTTTCTTGAAAGTATATACTTCTGTGCATCACTGCATTGTAACGACAATTTATACTTCCAATGGCCACACGTGTGAAAGTGAATGTTGGATTCATAGAAACGAAACACCACAATGATATGTAAGCGTGTGGAATTGAAAATGGTAGCTTTAGGGGGTCGTACATCACTGCATTGTAACGACAATTTATACTTTCATTAGCTACTTTCCTATCCCTTTCCGATAATAACTTTGATAAAAAAAAAAACAAATTTATGAAGGTCGGGTGAAATAGGATTAACATGACAATGGCTTTTGATAAATGTATATATATATATATATATATATATATATATATATATATATATATATATATATATATATATATATATATATATATATATATATATATATATATATATATATATATATATATATATATATATATATATATATATATATATATATATATATATATATATATATATATATATATATATATATATATATATATATATATATATATATTGCTAAAATAATAATTTGATATATTTAGTAATATTAACATAGTGTAAGCATTTTTTAGCACTTGGATTATTTTCAACCCAATCTGCCCATTTCAGTTTACTTAAGTTATCGATGCATCAAAATGGTTTACTTGGAAAACTTGATAAATCCAAAATTTGGTTTTAAATTATAAAATGTTCAAATTTTTTTTTTTTTTTTTTTTGTTATAAAGCATGTTGATGAATATTATGTGTGTATGTATTTCGTATTGCAACATTTATTTATATAAAATAATGGATATACAAAAATATGACCCTAAATTTGAACATTATCTCAAATTGTTGAAACAACTTGTACGTATAAATTTTTAGTATGGTTAGACCTAATCATATTGTCATCCCAATATGAAGTTTTTGCCTCTGCCAAACCTAATAAAAGTTAACATGTTTCAAACTAGACGATTTAGCTGTCGCCATGGTAAAAAATTTAAACATATGACAATGATAAGATTAAACATGCCAATTGTATACCAACTTTTGTTTATAATATCGTAAAGATATAAAAGTTGCATTCAATTAAAATTGGTACTTGCTACTTACCGATCAATCTTATTGTTGTATGTACGATCATCAGAGTAGTGATTTTTAAGTAAAACTCAATTTATTTTAAAATGGCGTTTAAATGCAAACTTAACTGCATTAAGGTATTTTTGGGACCAAATTCCCGTGTGAGATGATTTCCAAACTTTGATAAGAACTTGAGGATTTAAAAATGATGTTTTTATAATTACCATTAGCGATGAGTGTTACATAAATTTACACTTCGTTCTTTGTTGGAGAATTGTGAATTGAATGGTGCTAGCTTTGTTAATTGGTATCGTACATTTAGAATTGTACTTAGGTATGTAAACGAGTTGGACGTTCTTGAGAAATCATTTCTTCTACAACCATCTAAAAGAGAACTTGATCACCGATGTAAAGCTTGGCTTATAATGTATGATGTATAACATGAAGTTGTAGCATTTATGGTTTCTGGCATGACATGATACTTGACATCTAAAAGGAATAGGAACCATATAAACCATTTAGCATTATCATGAGTTATAGAAAATGTTTATACGACAAGCTAAGTGGGACCTTTGGAACTAGTGAGAGAATCCTGAATGAGAATTGCACATACTATAAGTTGTAGAGACAAATGCTCTAGTCTAGTAAATGAAAATGGCAAGTTTTAATGAAGAATGCAAATAGGTTTAATGTTTGACCTAAGAAGAATAAGGAAAACCCTATAATGGATGTCATCTGTGTAACACCCCATTTTTGGCGTTAGCGATTATAAATATTTCCAATTATTTAGTATCGTATTTTAAAATAAAAAAAAATAATGGAAGTAATGTTTTTAGATTGGAAATTATAGTAGAGGGTTTATGCTATATTTATAAACTTAAATTTGTTGGAATAAATGGGAAATTGAGGTTAAAAATGAAAAGAGTAATTCTTAAACTTTAAAAATTAATATGTAAATATCTATATGGATTTGGGAAAAAGTCATCAAGAAGGATTTTTTAGATTTTGGTGAAGTAATATTATAGGGAAAAGATTCATATCATTTGGAGTTATAACGAAGAAGCTATGACAGGTCAAAGATGACCAAAAAGTGACAAAAATGGCCAAAGGGTCATGTTTAAGGGTCTGTAACGTAAAATTCATAGAGTTTCATAATTAACTCAGTAGGAGAAAGTTATTAAGCTCACTCCTACCTTACTATATGTATAAAGTTTATAAAATTCCGATATCGTAGGCGGGAGTTATGATGCCGTAAAGTTTGCGAGAAAAATGGAGAGAATGCAGAATTTCCTAAGGCATTGTATGTCAGGGGTATTTTTGGAATTTTCAGATCTGGCCCATATAAAATAATTAGAACGTGGTTTTAGTTATTTGGAGGGTAGATATTCTTCTCTTTTTGACTTTGTGGAGATGCAAGTTTTCTTTCCTTTCATGATAAAACAAAAACACGCACACATGAAATAGATGTGAGAGATCGGGAACGAGAATGGGAGAAGGAGATCGAGGAGAGGGCTGGTTGGGTCTGATTTCTTATCTATAAACAGAAAATTCAAGGTAAATTTATAAATCTTTAGAACTTTAGTTTAGAAATTGAAATTTGTTGATGCATATTCTATTTGTTGCAAGAGTTGTGAGGTTATTGAGATTTCGGGATATATGATGGATTGATTATGAATTGAGGGTTATGTTGTTGCTAGACATAAAAGAAATATGAATTTTATTGTTCTAAGGTTGAAGATGATGAATAGTGTTATGTATTTTTCTGATTTTGTCAAAAGTGACCGTAAAATGGAATTGAATGCTAATTTTTGAGGTGTGTGTATGTTCTTATGTAGCATGTTGTCTAATCTTAAGGAAGTGTATGAGGTTTCTATTTTCAGAGTTCCTTTGAAGTTTTATAAGGTCTTAATGAGGTTCTTGATGAGTTTGGAGTTGAAAACTCTACCCTCAATGTTAGTTTGTGTAAAGGTTGGGTATTTACTGTTTTTGCCTCATCTTGTTAAATCCACAATAAATCGTAGGTATGTCCTTTAAATCCAAGATTTATGTCCTTGAATTGGTAATGTTGTGTAGTTTCTTGTCTTAAAAGGGTTTGAGTTGATTCAGACCCTAAGTCATGTGGAATTGTCTATTTCCACTAATTGGTCCAGATGCTGTCAGTTTCGGTCCCCTGTCTTGATTAATTCGTTATAAATTGTACAAAAAGCTTTTGGGGGCAAGGTCTGTGGCCTTAGTTCACGTTTGGAGTCTATTTGGTCCATACCAAATTTCAGAGTTCAATTCTTAACCCATTTTGAGCGACTAATATTTCTTTAAGGTGTGGTCCTGTGAGTGGACTGATCAATTCAGTCAACTTTGTCGATTTATCATTTCTTATTGGTGAATGCAAAAGACCTGAGGTCAGGCCCTGTGATCTTTCCCTTGGGTCTAGTTTACCCATGATTTTTATTGGATTTTATTTTCAATCTTTCCTTAACCTAATATTACAAATCTTGTTGAGGGTCCATAAATCAGCCTTGCTGTCAGTTTCCTCTTTTGGGATAATCATCTTAGTTTTTGGTTTTGAGTGTCATGATGTGGGCTTGGGTTTACTTAAAATTAATTGAATCATATAATAACTTATTTGTTGGGTAAAAGTAAATAAAAAGGGGTGGACGGTGCATGTTGAAAGTTATAAACATTTAAACTATAAACAATGCTATAAATATCTATTTATAGTAACGTTAATTAGTGTATTTGGTAATAATTAACTTAATATACCTTATAGGAGTATAAGGTGTGCGGTTTTAAGCTTGGTTGGATTTGCGGAATTTGCTGCACGGATTTCTATATTTGCCGACTCGAGGTGAGTACATGCAGTATTTTTACCCATTCTGGGGTACATGGCAAGTAAGTATTTTCAAGATTTCCTTATAAAATTTCCATATGTGAAATTATATACAAGAGTATTATTTCTAACATGTTGTGAAAGTATAATACTATATTTGAAGTTATGTTTTGAACTACAAGTTGAATTAAAGGAAGGTGTGTTGGTCTATGAACCAATTATGTGAAAGTATATTTTTTATTACAAGTGACATATGTTTCCAAGTATGAATGGCATATAGCCACAAGATGTTTAAGAAGTATGTTTTAGTTATAAACTATATATGTTTTCGAGTAATAATGGTATATAGCCATAAGATGTTAAAAAGTATATTTTGGCATAAAGTTTAGTATGTTAGAAAAATATGTTTTAAACATATGATTATTATGTGATGAAAGCTATATTTGGCATCTAGCCATAAAGACATAAAATGATGTAGTTTGGCATCTAGCCACAAGTTATATGTTTATGAGAAATGTTCAAGCAAGCAGAAAGTTTTTGTATGACTGGTAATTGTAGCAAGCAGCGTTAGTAAGGGAACTATGTTCCAACCTTCCCGGGTTAGGTAAGGGATCTACTGGGGAAAAAGCCCCATCGCGAAGTAGATTGCCTCAGCACTTCTATGGTGAGGATTGATCCGTTCTTTCTAGCCGTAGAGACTTGGGGTATCACTTATGGTGATTAAAGCCCTAAGTATAAAAATCCAGCAAGCTTATAAAACCAGTCAAAGCAAGTAAGAAAGAAGCTATTTTTGAAAAGTATATTATGAAGTGAATTTGAAAGATGTTAATTATGTAAAGTATGTCATGAAATGATTTTTGGGAAGTAAAGAGCTATAGTATGTTGCTAATATAAAGTTTTGGAAGAAGATATTTTTGCAAGGTATGATATGTAATGATTTCTTTTTAAAAGTAAAGAGCTATGGTATGTTACTACTATAAAGTTTTGATAGTAGTTTTATGATATAAATGTTATAAAAGTTGGAAAAAGAAGTTAAAGGTTTGAGTCTAAAACTCATGTAACTCACGAGACATTTTTGTCTTACGTATCCTATGTTTTGCCATGTATTCCAGGTTAATATAAATTGCTATAGATGGGATGAGGTTTAGCTGGAGTGGAGCTTGAGTTAGCTCCTACCTTGGACACGAGGTTTAATCCTTTTCTTTCTTACTATGGTTAGATTTGGTATGGATTTGTAACACCCACAGTTTTAAACATGTAAATTATCGGTTTTTGATAAACCGTATTTTTTGTATTCATGTATTTATATGAAAAACCATAGTATTTGCAAACAGTAGAAATGGGGTGTCACAAGTTGGTATCAGAGCCATAGTTTAAGCGAATTAGGATTGGCTTGTTCCACTCCTAGGCTTAAACTCATATTATAGAAATGTTAGTTTATGAAAGTATACTATATGATGTCTTAAATGATTAAGATATTATGCATCACTTACTATATGCAAATATATAACACTAAGAAATGTTTAGCCAACGCTTTGATTGAGCAAAAGTTTGACCGTTAAGAAAATGGTAACTGTCTACATTTATTAAAGACTATGTTTATAAAGTAGAAAGATTTCCAGTACTGATCACCATGTATTTACAATGGTGTTATATGTTAAAGGAACCAGTGTCCCATGAGACCTTGTGGTAACAGCAGAATCAATATGTATAGGTGATTATGGTAATATGGGCCCGTATTATCATAATCACAGGATATGTATTGAGACTGGTGGAATCGTAAAGGAATTATGGTAGTCTGGTGAGTAAGGTTGTGAAGAGAGTAATAAGAATAACATAGGGTTATATGCCTATGTAATAAGTATTAAAGGTTAATGCAGTGTATATATACCACTTAATATGACAAGGTAAAAGAAATTAATAAGATAGTTAATACTCCCGAGACAATATGAAAGGAACCAGTAAAAGAGGCATGGCTAGAAGGTATAAATATATTGAAAATGTTAATGGAGTATATAGTACAAATAAAAAAAACTGTATAACTGAAAATTCCGTTGTCTAATGGAAACGAATTATGAATTATAGAATAAAGATAAAAGTAGTGTCACTTCAGTGACCAAAGAAAGAAAGATTGGAAAATAATAATAATAATAAATAAAAGTAGTAATACATCGATACATGTGATCCATTACTATAACTTTATATTAATACATTAAGAAAAATTTACAGAACTAGTAGCCTAAACTGAAGAATCAGAAGGAAGCGAAAAAAAATCATCTACACTCCACTCTTTGTCATCTGTAGGTCGACTTGTACCTTCTTGAGGATTTGGAAGGGGTATGTTTTCAGTTATTGGAGGAGGAGCTCCAAGGTGTGGGGTCTCGATAGGGTTGGAACCCGTAACCCCATGAGTATGGGCTAAAAATTGACTCGTTTGAGGAGTGTGTAAGTAGGGAAGTGATGAGGAAGGGTTCCAATTTGGAACCGGCTGGGGGTAGCTATAAGAAAGAGGAAACCAGGCTAGGTTACCTACAGAGCCTCCAAAATTATCCTCACTCGCACGCTCGAGTAAACCAGGATTAATACTGCTCGTACCAGAATTAGATGGCAGAGGTTGCTGCTGTGTATGAATTCTTGATGAAGTTTCCCCCTTTTCCAGAAATTTTCTTTTCTTATATTCAACCTTATGAGCAGCTTGTATTAGTTTCTTTGTGCCTTCTGTTAGACCAGATTGCGACCCTTCAATTATTGCTTCTTTCTCCCTTTTTAGGTTGGGTAATAACTCTTTCGATAATCCTGCTGCTCCACTAAACTCGTTGCCAAATTCCTGTGACACGAATAACTTTAGTAATTACAATTTTATGATATATAAAAAGAAATGTAATTCTTTACCTCAACACGATCAATAAGAGTTTGCAGACTCTTAAGTTGTCGTTGGGGCCAATGATCGATACCTAAATCTCTACAGCATTTTTTTAACTGTGTCGATCCAATGTTGAGTTCTTTCGCAGCTTTCTCAATTGGTTCATTAAAGTGTTCAGCTATTATTTCTCTACTTAATGAGTGTCTGAAACCTCTTCTACTGCCAGCTATTGTGGTTGTCGGAGCTGAAGGATTGAGTTCCAATGTATTATTATTATTATTTGGGATCATTTGAACATGATCCTGATTTTCTGAACCAAAGATGGACATTGATTCATTAAAATCAGTAGCTTCTATTGGTGGTAATTGTACGTTTTCAATCATGGACTCATGATTTTGAAATCCTTCTAGGTTCCTCTGAATCACCTGAAGTTGATTTTGATATTGAAAACCAACCCCAAGTTCGGGATTCACTTCAATATTTATGTTATGAGTCGTTTGTAATTGATTGTCATTTTGAATGTCAGCCATGAATCCTTGATTCGTGGGGATGATCTCACTACTCGTTGAGGGTACGTCGATGAATGGATTGTAGCCAGATAGATCATCTACAGATGGGTCTACGAATAACAATTGTCAGATAATAAAACAAAATTGAACATTCATAGAAGCAAGCATTTAAAAGAATTTAACCTGGTAGAAGGTATGGAGTCTCATCAAGTGCATGGTCTAAAGATACATTCACCGGATCGTCTAAGTTGATGTTCAGCTCGGGAAAAATTCTCGGCTCTTCGTTGAGTGGCTCTATTGATAGTATATCTGGAAGACTGTATCATAATTCAAAAATCAAACAAAACATTAGAAAGAAAAAAATGAAAAACAAATAATGGATGTTTAGAATGTTAAAGTCACTGAACTCCTGTAAAGATGTCTGATCTGAAGGACCCCCTCCTTGCGGAAAACCAGGCCAGGGTTTGACAGATCGCCCATTGAAGATCTGTTTTCCATGACTCAGCTTTAAATATGAGTTCGTATATGAACAATCTAGTGATAGAAGAGAATGAGACTGAAAATGAATGTGGAAATAAATGATGCTACTTACGTGTATATATATAGCATTTTGCAGCTAGAACCGAAAAGACGCATGTAATTGAAAGCACAATTCATGTTCTTATTACCAAAATTCAAAACATCTACAGTGGATGCGACCCTTCACTACCTTGAGTGCCGGTTAATCTTCAAAATTCACTGCTAGACTCTAGTGATAAAGGGATATTGATGAGATTTTTTTTGGAATAAAGGTGAATAAAGTGGTGTCGTTTACTGATTACTTAATTGCACAGACTGTTGTAGGCTGTTGATTATTAGTGATGTGATGTCACATAAAAACAAAGCGTACGACCTATCTGTTAACATTGGAGAGGTATTGACCTTAACTTATTTCGACCTTTCATCTCGTGTTGGACTCTAGGCCTAATGGGTTAAAGCTTAACATATTTGGGCTCATGTCGTTGGGCTAGTAATTATGGAAAAAATTAATAGACCAATATAAAAATGAAGTATGGGCTAATGAAAGTTTCAACCTAGATTACCTATTGTCTTGGTGTTGAATTTCGGGGACGAAATTCTTATAAGTGGGGGAGAGTTGTAACACCCCATTTTTGGCGTTAGCGATTATAAATATTTCCAATTATTTAGTATCGTATTTTAAAATAAAAGAAAATAATGGAAGTAATGTTTTTAGATTGGAAATTATAGTAGAGGGTTTATGCTATATTTATAAACTTAAATTTGTTGGAATAAATGGGAAATTGAGGTTAAAAATGAAAAGAGTAATTCTTAAACTTTAAAAATTAATATGTAAATATCTATATGGATTTGGGAAAAAGTCATCAAGAAGGCTTTTGTAGATTTTGGTGAAGTAATATTATAGGGAAAAGATTCATATCATTTGGAGTTATAACGAAGAAGCTATGACAGGTCAAAGATGACCAAAAAGTGACAAAAATGGCCAAAGGGTCATGTTTAAGGGTCTGTAACGTAAAATTCATAGAGTTTCATAATTAACTCAGTAGGAGAAAGTTATTAAGCTCACTCCTACCTTACTATATGTATAAAGTTTATAAAATTCCGATATCGTAGGCGGGAGTTATGATGCCGTAAAGTTTGCGAGAAAAATGGAGAGAATGCAGAATTTCCTAAGGCATTGTATGTCAGGGGTATTTTTGGAATTTTCAGATCTGGCCCATATAAAATAATTAGAACGTGGTTTTAGTTATTTGGAGGGTAGATATTCTTCTCTTTTTGACTTTGTGGAGATGCAAGTTTTCTTTCCTTTCATGATAAAACAAAAACACGCACACATGAAATAGATGTGAGAGATCGGGAACGAGAATGGGAGAAGGAGATCGAGGAGAGGGCTGGTTGGGTCTGATTTCTTATCTATAAACAGAAAATTCAAGGTAAATTTATAAATCTTTAGAACTTTAGTTTAGAAATTGAAATTTGTTGATGCATATTCTATTTGTTGCAAGAGTTGTGAGGTTATTGAGATTTCGGGATATATGATGGATTGATTATGAATTGAGGGTTATGTTGTTGCTAGACATAAAAGAAATATGAATTTTATTGTTCTAAGGTTGAAGATGATGAATAGTGTTATGTATTTTTCTGATTTTGTCAAAAGTGACCGTAAAATGGAATTGAATGCTAATTTTTGAGGTGTGTGTATGTTCTTATGTAGCATGTTGTCTAATCTTAAGGAAGTGTATGAGGTTTCTATTTTCAGAGTTCCTTTGAAGTTTTATAAGGTCTTAATGAGGTTCTTGATGAGTTTGGAGTTGAAAACTCTACCCTCAATATTAGTTTGTGTAAAGGTTGGGTATTTACTGTTTTTGCCTCATCTTGTTAAATCCACAATAAATCGTAGGTATGTCCTTTAAATCCAAGATTTATGTCCTTGAATTGGTAATGTTGTGTAGTTTCTTGTCTTAAAAGGGTTTGAGTTGATTCAGACCCTAAGTCATGTGGAATTGTCTATTTCCACTAATTGGTCCAGATGCTGTCAGTTTCGGTCCCCTGTCTTGATTAATTCGTTATAAATTGTACAAAAAGATTTTGGGGGCAAGGTCTGTGGCCTTAGTTCACGTTTGGAGTCTATTTGGTCCATACCAAATTTCAGAGTTCAATTCTTAACCCATTTTGAGCGACTAATATTTCTTTAAGGTGTGGTCCTGTGAGTGGACTGATCAATTCAGTCAACTTTGTCGATTTATCATTTCTTATTGGTGAATGCAAAAGACCTGAGGTCAGGCCCTGTGATCTTTCCCTTGGGTCTAGTTTACCCATGATTTTTATTGGATTTTATTTTCAATCTTTCCTTAACCTAATATTACAAATCTTGTTGAGGGTCCATAAATCAGCCTTGCTGTCAGTTTCCTCTTTTGGGATAATCATCTTAGTTTTTGGTTTTGAGTGTCATGATGTGGGCTTGGGTTTACTTAAAATTAATTGAATCATATAATAACTTATTTGTTGGGTAAAAGTAAATAAAAAGGGGTGGACGGTGCATGTTGAAAGTTATAAACATTTAAACTATAAACAATGCTATAAATATCTATTTATAGTAACGTTAATTAGTGTATTTGGTAATAATTAACTTAATATACCTTATAGGAGTATAAGGTGTGCGGTTTTAAGCTTGGTTGGATTTGCGGAATTTGCTGCACGGATTTCTATATTTGCCGACTCGAGGTGAGTACATGCAGTATTTTTACCCATTCTGGGGTACATGGCAAGTAAGTATTTTCAAGATTTCCTTATAAAATTTCCATATGTGAAATTATATACAAGAGTATTATTTCTAACATGTTGTGAAAGTATAATACTATATTTGAAGTTATGTTTTGAACTACAAGTTGAATTAAAGGAAGGTGTGTTGGTCTATGAACCAATTATGTGAAAGTATATTTTTTATTACAAGTGACATATGTTTCCAAGTATGAATGGCATATAGCCACAAGATGTTTAAGAAGTATGTTTTAGTTATAAACTATATATGTTTTCGAGTAATAATGGTATATAGCCATAAGATGTTAAAAAGTATATTTTGGCATAAAGTTTAGTATGTTAGAAAAATATGTTTTAAACATATGATTATTATGTGATGAAAGCTATATTTGGCATCTAGCCATAAAGACATAAAATGATGTAGTTTGGCATCTAGCCACAAGTTATATGTTTATGAGAAATGTTCAAGCAAGCAGAAAGTTTTTGTATGACTGGTAATTGTAGCAAGCAGCGTTAGTAAGGGAACTATGTTCCAACCTTCCCGGGTTAGGTAAGGGATCTACTGGGGAAAAAGCCCCATCGCGAAGTAGATTGCCTCAGCACTTCTATGGTGAGGATTGATCCGTTCTTTCTAGCCGTAGAGACTTGGGGTATCACTTATGGTGATTAAAGCCCTAAGTATAAAAATCCAGCAAGCTTATAAAACCAGTCAAAGCAAGTAAGAAAGAAGCTATTTTTGAAAAGTATATTATGAAGTGAATTTGAAGGATGTTAATTATGTAAAGTATGTCATGAAATGATTTTTGGGAAGTAAAGAGCTATAGTATGTTGCTAATATAAAGTTTTGGAAGAAGATATTTTTGCAAGGTATGATATGTAATGATTTCTTTTTAAAAGTAAAGAGCTATGGTATGTTACTACTATAAAGTTTTGATAGTAGTTTTATGATATAAATGTTATAAAAGTTGGAAAAAGAAGTTAAAGGTTTGAGTCTAAAACTCATGTAACTCACGAGACATTTTTGTCTTACGTATCCTATGTTTTGCCATGTATTCCAGGTTAATATAAATTGCTATAGATGGGATGAGGTTTAGCTGGAGTGGAGCTTGAGTTAGCTCCTACCTTGGACACGAGGTTTAATCCTTTTCTTGCTTACTATGGTTAGATTTGGTATGGATTTGTAACACCCACAGTTTTAAACATGTAAATTATCGGTTTTTGATAAACCGTATTTTTTGTATTCATGTATTTATATGAAAAACCATAGTATTTGCAAACAGTAGAAATGGGGTGTCACAATCTGTTACCATTTCAGTGAAATAAGGTAATGGAAAAAGAACCGACCTCTGTACTTCTCTACGCTAAAAAAGGGAAAAGTTGGAGACTCTAACATTTTATGTATCCATATGATGAAGCTTTATGCTCTCATGATTCTTGGATGTTTGATATTGACATTTTATAATATATAGGGAATAAAGGCAGGTTGAAAACTAAATCGAGGTGACTTGGAATCTACAAGCTACAATTCTAAAGTTATATTGGTCTACAAGTTCAGAAGTATTTGTAGTTTTATGTTTTTGAAAGAAAATGGTTTTTTCATATTTAATGTTATTGCATATTCCGTAAATATTAATTGCAATGATTATCCATTTTCGTAGATATCCATCATTATGATCCTTATGAAAATTATATGCATAAAAAATTCAAATAAATATACATGTGGAGCCGTTCAAGTATGAGTTGAATACATATTTTCTAAACATTTTCATCTTGGTCACATAAACGAGAAATACATGAGCGAAACTCTAATAGGAAGAATCTTGAAATCAATCGGCCCCGAGTCGCTTGATTCATGCAAATCATGTGTTTTATAATTGGATGACTATGATTTTTTACTTTTCTAAAAGGAATTACCAAGGATCCACTAAGACACATAAGTATTGATGTATACATGCCTTCAAGATTAGTGTCAGGAAATGGTAATGATTAATTCAGGACACCCACTAGATGATAATAGTAAAAAATGTTTATGTCTACATTCTCAGACATAAACATGGAGATTTTAAAATGTTATAGAATAAAAAGTATGCTTAGTAAGACCATAGAAGTCATTCGATCCGATTAAAGTGACAGATATATGATTCCAGTGTTCTTGGACCATGTTTTAGATCGTGTAACATCCCGAAATTTGAGGTACTAATTATGAGAAAATGCGGTGTTTGTTAGACTTATTGTAAAATGAAAGACGAAATCTTATAGAATTTAATTTTAAATCATAAGTATTATGCAATTACTACTAATGATTTTTTTCATAATAAGGAATTATACAATTTCATTAAGTTCCAAATGAGTTTATGTGGTCAAAACATAATGAATGGAACTTGAGGCTCGTAATTGCAAAT
Organism: Cichorium intybus; assembly: GCA_023525715.1. NCBI lineage: Eukaryota > Viridiplantae > Streptophyta > Magnoliopsida > Asterales > Asteraceae > Cichorium > Cichorium intybus. Next base: position 5,569,337 of record CM042011.1, on the reverse strand, counting down.
CAGATTATAAATGTCCCATTTTAGGGTTTTTTTCTTTCTTTTCTAGGGAACTCTCCAACCAATTTAAAGAGGATTGAGTGGGAGAATTAGGTGCTCATCATAGGTTCTTGAGGGTTTACCATTTCACATTGATATTGAGTGAAAATTAAAGTGTTATAACTTAGTTTCCATCATTAGAGAATGAGATGTGCTTGAAATTCAAGTGTGGAAGACTTAATTCATCAGTTCAAGTAAGTTCTATCCTTCATTTATGTTCAAAAATTCTGCTTGATTATGTATTTCGAGACCTATTGATGTATTGTGTGAATTTATAAGCTTAATGGGTCGATTTGGGTCAAGAGATCTAAATCTTGTTGAATTAAATGTTGGTATGTTAATTTATGTTAAAATGGTATTATTTGTATCCCTGATGGTCTAGATAATGTCAAACTATGTGCTATTGACATTAAAATTCGACTGATTAAGTTTAAGAAGTAAAGCTAGACTTTTCATGAAGCATATTGCCTGACGCCAGGAACGCGACGCATTGGAACAGAAAAACACGACACATTGAGTCATAGGACCCTGATGGGTTTTATGTGATTCGTGGGGAATGTGGCGCATAAAAGCGTGGGACAAGAAGCATCAGACTTCACAAAATGTATTTATTGTGTTTTTGGATTAGTTATGAACCACTGGCCCTCGTTAAATCTAGGATTGTCTAGAAGGGTATAGATGACCTATAAATACTTATATGTTGGATGGAAACCTATTAAAGGTTCTTCCAGTTGACACGTGTTTCCTTTTGGATACTATATTGTCGTGCTTTCGTTATTCTAGAAATGCATTCATAAGTTCCAATTCAATGTTCACTCAACGAAAATCCATTTAGATATTTGTATATTAGTTTTATTTGATGGTTTCAACCTACTTTTGACATCATTGATTGATTTTCCAAATGTCGAAACCATTTCAAGTAGAAAAACTAGATTCAAAGCATCAAATAAACTTGTCATTTTCATACAAGCTTGAAATCACAACCATCATCCATTTGAAGTCATTAGTAAAACATTTAGCTACAAACACATCATATTAAAGAGCATACTTTTAAGCTATATTAAGCTTGAATTCTTGAACCATATTTTTTAATCATCACTAAATCAATCTAGGGTTCATAAACCCCTAAATTTACAAAAAGATTTGAAACCAAACATTGTAACTCGTATAAAATGTAACGCCCGGTTTCTCATACAAAGTACACCCAAAATTTTGCAAACAATTATACATTAAAAATGGGTATACTTGCACTCAACCCAGGAAAAACAAGATGTTATGAAACATTAATTACATAAAAGGTCCTTAAAATTTGACCAGGCATTACAAATAAACCTAACACAACTAAAGGACATGCTCTGAGTTGTCCATCTCTCTTTATCACATGCCTTCCCCTATCACTGCTACAGATACCTGCAAAACAACAAACAACTCAAGTGTAAGCTTATAAAGCTTAGTGAGTAATCTTAATCACACTCCATAAATCTTTCTCAATAACATCCTCATCATTGTCTTTTGCTAATCTCATTAGCAAATCCATCTTCTCTCAACTCTGAAATCTACTAACATATTAGCTTTACAAACACCAGCTAATTAGTAATAATATCAAATCAATAATAAGTATCACAAGTGATACTACTCATAAACTCAATTACACACACACTCGCATATACTCATTTCACCATCAAGTATACTCAATTATAACACCCATCATGGTTGTAGCAATCAAACTCAAAGACTCATTAACTCACCGCTACATCATATACTCTACTCTTATACTCGATATGAAATCCAACTCATCTCTTGTTATCCACCGGTAACAAAACCATTTCGACTCTAATTTATTTCAATATCAATATAACACACACGTATATACATATGTATTACCTACAACAAGATATAACTCCTATTTCTCATAGAAACATAATCTCAATCTAAATCACACTCAAAATCTCATTCTCGTATGTTAAATCACATGTTTCTCAATTATAACTTGGCTATCTCAACCAATTTAAAATCAATAGTAACCTGTAAATTCACAATTTAATCATAAGAATGAATTATAGTTACTCACCTGATGTCAACTCAGTATTTGGAACCCCCAAATTACGCGTATCGGGCTCCTATTCACTAGACATGGTTATATCACCATAGTCTAAATCAATTTTCCAACATCCACAATCATTTCAACAACATCTATCTCAAAGATGTACAAATCAAAAGAGGAAAAAGGAGTATAAACGGTAAATATCAACACTATATTTACCGAAACCCCCAATTCCGCGGTTCTACTCATTCAACCGTAGAAACTCGACAATACTTTCACCAATAACTCTAAAGGCATCCACTAACAATCTACTATCAACATATATAACAATATATAACGAAATCACGAAATCAAAGTTAGGGTTTCAAAAACCCCAAACCGAAGAGATCACTCACCTCGACGAATTAGCAAGCAAGAACGCGTGTACGGGATTAGATCCGCATCTCCCCATGTTTCCCTACGATTCTCCAGCTTCAATTTGACCCAAAATCGCCATTTGGAGCTCTCAAGGTCGAAAAGGAAATGTTTTTCCCGTAATGAGCATTTTCTGCACATTTAAAGGGTCTGTCAGGTCCACACGACCCCGTGTGGATTCTACACGACCCCGTGTGGATCCACCTCTTCTATTATTTGCTACTGCACGATTCTACACGACCCGTGCAAGTCTAGAACTCAATTTTGGCTCACTGCATGATTCTACACGACCCCGTGTAGAATCTACACGACCCGTGCAAGTCTGGAACTCAATTTTGGCTCACTGCATGATTCTACACGACCCCGTGTGGAATCTACACGCCCCCGTGTGAATCTGGAAATTTCACTTGGTTTTTCGATCGTAACTTTCTCGTTTCTTATCCGTTTTTAACAATCCTTATATGCTTAGAAAGCTAAGGAAAAGTTCTACAACTTGATTAGGCTAATTATAACTTTAGATTAACACATCTCTAAACAACTCATATGTAAGACCACACCGGTTATAAGGTAATAACTCTACTTACCTTAGTAAGCATCTCAAAATGAAAATGGGTCTTACAAGTTCTCTCCTCCTTCAATAGATTCCGTCCTCGGAATCTCTTAGAATAGGTATGGTCTATACAACCACCTCACCACCACAATCACACATCACTTATGATAATGATATTATCCTTTCGTCATCTCATATGACATGTACATATTGTCATATCTCATTTACTCATAATATAATTAACGCCCATCATCAGTCTCATAAGATGATCTCTATAGCTATATTGGCTATCATCATTGCCACGTAGGCAAGTACTCACTCTTTTATAGCGCACCCTTCGTTGTAGCTTCGTCGACATCAAAATATCTCACCTTACTCTTCAAGTGATACTCAAATCACTATCATTATTTGCATACATTCATATTTATGACTCACATCAAGCCACATTCTCATTGTACCATCCTTCAATAAGGAAAACGGTCCCACTGATTCCAATACTCATTCTCTCTCAATTTACTCCTCTAATTGCAACCTGTCAATTTTTAACTCCTCATCAACACAACTCATGAATATTAGAAACTATATCGAGTTTCACTCACGCCTCCTCTGAAATTGTTATTTAACTCTCGACACTTTGGTCACACAAGATCCGTTTCAGTTGTCTCATCACTACAACTGATTATAACTTCTCCAAAAGCTCATTTATCTCTACTCCCACCACAGCACACATTTTAGGTTTTTCCCCCAATATACAACTCACCAAAATCTCTACACATGGCTCAAAATAATAAAATTTGACACTGCAATCCCTACAATGAGATCATATCTCATTATCCGATTAATTCATTAATCTCAAGAAAGTAACTCAGATTATTATAGCAAAATCCACTATCCATCGTCTCATACGAATAAATAGTTTTGTCATCTCGACACCCACATATTTATCTCATTGGTAGTAATTGGTTTGATTGCTAAGGAACGAATCCTATCAATCACGAACACAATTACTTTACTCCTTTTTTTAACTCACATCTTTTCATTATGTATTTATAAAACTCTATCTCGTTCAACATACAAGAAATCTCACACATTCTCAACACGAGTACATAACAGATGTACTTACTCACAGCAACAATTTCTCAACAGTATTACTCGCTGTATTATCTCACAATACCTCTATAATGTTACTCGGCCTCTGATTCGTCCTCTTCTCAACCCGTAGGTTTCAAGCCATACAAGCTTACCGCTACGTTCATATCTATCCGCACGCAAGGATAGTACATGTCTCATTACTCTGCATCATCATAAAGTACATGCCTGTTTACACACAAGCACAACCACTAAAGCACCACTCTGCCTCAACTCTTGGTACCTCGTACCATCCTTTGGTCTCATCATTCAACACTATCTCACGATATCTCGGACCGTCCTCTGATCATATCATGGTACCTCGTACCATTCTCCGATTTAAATCCATCTCCTCTTTGACTCTAGCGAGTCTCCGCTACGGTCTCGAGTAATATAGACTCACCGTCACTCCTCCTTTTGTTTGAGTCATAACAATTTTCATTACTCCAACCACAAGGTACTTGTTATGTGGTCTCACAAAAATATGTGATCTTAACCTCAACTACTCAATACGTGGCCCCATAAAATATGTGGTCTCCACCACGATTATTCGCTATGTGGTCCCACAATATATGTAGTCTCAACCACGTTTACTCAATATGTGACCCCACCAAATATGTGGTCTTAATCACCTTTACTCAATATGTGACCCCACCAAATATGTGGTCTTAATCACGTTTACTCAATATGTGACCCCACCAAATATGTGGTCTCAATCACGTTTACTCAATATGTGACCCCACCAATTATGTGGTCTCGATCACATTTACTCAATATGTGACCCCACCGAATATGTGGTCTCGATCACATTTACTCAATATGTGACCCCACCAAATATGTGGTCTCAATCACATTTACTCAATATGTGACCCCACCAAATATGTGGTCTCAATCACATTTACTCAAATATGTGACCCCACCGAATATGTGGTCTCGATCACATTTACTCAATATGTGACCCCACCAAATATGTGGTCTCGATCACATTTACTCAATATGTGACCCCACCAAATATGTGGTCTCAATCACATTTACTCAATATGTGACCCCACCGAATATGTGGTCTCGATCACATTTACTCGTTATGTGGTCCCACAGAATATGTGGTCTCAACCACATTTACTCGATATGTGGTCCCACAGAATATGTGGTCTCAACCACATTTACTCGATATGTGGTCCCACAGAATATGTGGTCTCAACCACATTTACTCGATATGTGGTCCCACAGAATATGTGGTCTCAACCACATTTACTCGATATGTGGTCCCACAGAATATGTGGTCTCAACCACTTTTACTCAATATGTGGTCCCACAGAATATGTGGTCTCAACCACATTTACTCATTATTTAACTCAATCTCTAGGCCAATAAGGCTTATATGAACCACTCTAGGTTCTCTCAATTATACCACAAAGTACTCTTTATGTGGTTATTCAAATGTCCTCTGACATCTCTGTCACAAATATCTCATTATGTGACAACTCCAAATCATAGAATTCAACACTAAACATATTAACTCATAATCAGTTATGGTGTGCAATCAACTACACTCACCGTCTTTCTTAACTCATACTCTTTTGGCTATCTCAGCCATTCACTGTGATCAATCATAAGTACTAGTTATGTGGCCCCACAGAATGTGTGGTCTCAACCACAAAGTACTCGTATACAAAAATATCGTCACATCTGTGAAACAACAAACACTATATATACAATATCAAAATTTATATATATTTTTACCATGTATATACTCTTTATACACACTTCTCTATGGTTGTTAAGTACTCGTCAAGCAACCAATTATAATCTCAGTTATATACAATTACAAAGCACTCGTTATGTGATATGTAAACATTACCTCAAATGGACACGAGATTCTCATCTCGATGCCGTTTACTACACTTTATAACCATAATTCTCTAACACATGTAATCTCAATTGATCTTTTATGTGTCCAAACATTTCACACATATTCTACTACATGTATTATCAACAATTAAACACATATAACTCATTACAACTTCCATTTTAAGTAAATTACTTACATACCTCATAGCAACAAAATCTTGTTTTCTCACTAGTTGAAACTTGCATACTTCGAATCTCAACTCTTGAGTGTACTCGGCTACACTCACATGTCTCAACTTTTAGCTCATGCTCAGCTTATGCTCATACTCTTTCTCATCATTAGTTGGAATTTCGCCTCAACCGGGATCTTATCTCATCATCAATTGGAATCTCGTCATTAGCCGGAATCTCATCTCAATTAGTATCTCATCTCGTATTCAGTTGACATCTCATTATCAATTGAAGTTCTCGTCTTCTCATTAGTTGATATCTCATATCAACCAAAATATCGTCTCATCATCCTCTGTAGGTCCAACCGAATGTGACCGATTTATCAACTCGTCCTCATCTGTCTCCACATCTATATTCACACACAGAATATAACAATAACAAATATAACATAAAAGTTATACTTAACTCATAAACTAAAATCTGCAGCAGTATCTTTTCTGAAGCATGTGATAGGGGCTCTCTCCTCCTTCAGTTCAAGTCTAGGACTCTATACTCAAAGACCTAGTTCACTTAAACCATGCTCTGATACCAACTTGTAACGCCCGGTTTCTCATACAAAGTACACCCAAAATTTTGCAAACAATTATACATTAAAAATGGGTATACTTGCACTCAACCCAGGAAAAACAAGATGTTATGAAACATTAATTACATAAAAGGTCCTTAAAATTTGACCAGGCATTACAAATAAACCTAACACAACTAAAGGACATGCTCTGAGTTGTCCATCTCTCTTTATCACATGCCTTCCCCTATCACTGCTACAGATACCTGCAAAACAACAAACAACTCAAGTGTAAGCTTATAAAGCTTAGTGAGTAATCTTAATCACACTCCATAAATCTTTCTCAATAACATCCTCATCATTGTCTTTTGCTAATCTCATTAGCAAATCCATCTTCTCTCAACTCTGAAATCTACTAACATATTAGCTTTACAAACACCAGCTAATTAGTAATAATATCAAATCAATAATAAGTATCACAAGTGATACTACTCATAAACTCAATTACACACACACTCGCATATACTCATTTCACCATCAAGTATACTCAATTATAACACCCATCATGGTTGTAGCAATCAAACTCAAAGACTCATTAACTCACCGCTACATCATATACTCTACTCTTATACTCGATATGAAATCCAACTCATCTCTTGTTATCCACCGGTAACAAAACCATTTCGACTCTAATTTATTTCAATATCAATATAACACACACGTATATACATATGTATTACCTACAACAAGATATAACTCCTATTTCTCATAGAAACATAATCTCAATCTAAATCACACTCAAAATCTCATTCTCGTATGTTAAATCACATGTTTCTCAATTATAACTTGGCTATCTCAACCAATTTAAAATCAATAGTAACCTGTAAATTCACAATTTAATCATAAGAATGAATTATAGTTACTCACCTGATGTCAACTCAGTATTTGGAACCCCCAAATTACGCGTATCGGGCTCCTATTCACTAGACATGGTTATATCACCATAGTCTAAATCAATTTTCCAACATCCACAATCATTTCAACAACATCTATCTCAAAGATGTACAAATCAAAAGAGGAAAAAGGAGTATAAACGGTAAATATCAACACTATATTTACCGAAACCCCCAATTCCGCGGTTCTACTCATTCAACCGTAGAAACTCGACAATACTCTCACCAATAACTCTAAAGGCATCCACTAACAATCTACTATCAACATATATAACAATATATAACGAAATCACGAAATCAAAGTTAGGGTTTCAAAAACCCCAAACCGAAGAGATCACTCACCTCGACGAATTAGCAAGCAAGAACGCGTGTACGGGATTAGATCCGCATCTCCCCATGTTTCCCTACGATTCTCCAGCTTCAATTTGACCCAAAATCGCCATTTGGAGCTCTCAAGGTCGAAAAGGAAATGTTTTTCCCGTAATGAGCATTTTCTGCACATTTAAAGGGTCTGTCAGGTCCACACGACCCCGTGTGGATTCTACACGACCCCGTGTGGATCCACCTCTTCTATTATTTGCTACTGCACGATTCTACACGACCCCGTGTAGAATCTACACGACCCGTGCAAGTCTGGAACTCAATTTTGGCTCACTGCATGATTCTACACGACCCCGTGTAGAATCTACACGACCCGTGCAAGTCTGGAACTCAATTTTGGCTCACTGCATGATTCTACACGACCCCGTGTGGAATCTACACGCCCCCGTGTGAATCTGGAAATTTCACTTGGTTTTTCGATCGTAACTTTCTCGTTTCTTATCCGTTTTTAACAATCCTTATATGCTTAGAAAGCTAAGGAAAAGTTCTACAACTTGATTAGGCTAATTATAACTTTAGATTAACACATCTCTAAACAACTCATATGTAAGACCACACCGGTTATAAGGTAATAACTCTACTTACCTTAGTAAGCATCTCAAAATGAAAATGGGTCTTACATAAAACCTTCTAATCATCAAGGACTTAATATTTGGGTAAAACTTCAAACCCTATGTCAAATTCTAGAAGAAGAACAAATAGGAATACACCTTCTAAGGCTTCAAGGAGTAAATTCAAGCTTAACTTCTTCAAACGCACATCAAACTTTGTTCTAATCTCTCCACTCGTATGAAGTTGTCATTCTTCTTTCCTTAAGCTCTCTCTAGATCAATGTGTTCAAATGAGGGGATGGAAGAGCTTAAGTTCAAACTTTGGTTACTTAGCACAATTGACCCCTCAACTTTGATTGTTTATAAGTTGACCATTGATTAAATCTAGTTACTAGTATATCTTCTAATTTGTTAGTTTTACCCTAACTAACACATTTAAAAAAATGGTAAAAAAATGTTAGTTAGGTCAAGTCATGGTCAATTATGAGATTTTGTTCTAAATTGCCAAGTCAATTCTAGTTTTTTCAACATTTCACTTGGAATATAAGTTTATTTTAGTAATCAATAAATTTTACTTTTAGTAGGATTAATATAATATTATGATTATTATTCATTCATTTTATTTATTTATTTTATTTTATTATATAGTTTTTAATTTTTAATTTATATAAATGTTAAAATAGCCCTAAAATACGTTATAAATCAGGTCTAGTGAAGATATGCTACAGAAGGGCACCTTCTAAGTCTAGATATAGAATAAGATAAAAAATTGACGTACCAAATGCTTCTGATCGGGAATCTGTATTAGTCGGTGGTTGTAGTCCCAAGCTAGAAGGTCTATCTTGACTTCTTGAGAATGCATTCTTACTATGAGCATTGTATTTTCATATGCAATTCTACTTAAATATTTTACAATGATCAATGTATAAATACATTTTAGTTAATCGTGTGCTGGTGTGATCATGAGACCAAAAAAAAAAAAAAAAATGCTAATTAAGTGTGGTTTTAAATCCCACCTTTTTCAAAACATCATATTTTGTATGCAGTACTGGCTGTAATCCGATTGATGAATGTGCATTTCGAACTAAAAAAATATAACGTTATTTATATAGAAAACCAAATTTTCCAACAAACAATCTAAGCGACAGATCTGACTATAATAATGTACCTAGATAATATTTGGTTTAAAGCGCCAGGTGGACCGGCAAATAATATTTGGTGTAGTTTTTTAATTTTATAAATATAATATAATAATCGAACTTATTTTTTTTTGATTAAATGGCTTAAAAGAGCTAGTCTTAAATCTATCTTGAACATTTGTTTTTCGTTCTCTTATTTGACTGGTGTACATTATCATATTCAATTCTTCCAAAAATATAAATATAATTTGTTTTAATGTAAATAAACAGTTGCGGAGATAATGATTGATCTAGAATGAATTTGTCTTGGGTGTATATGTCAGATATTCGATGACCAAATATGGGTCAAATGGTCGCAATGTTCTCAGCAAATTGGTTGTTGAGATAGTGACATTCTACATCAATTTTTCTGTCGAATTTAATTGAATAGGCTTTTTCCATGGAGGAACATAACAATCGATTATGTCAAATAGTTCTATCATCTATGTATGCTATTTAATGAAATAAAAACTAAAAATATATTATGTAATGAGTATAAAATATTATTGGTATATGATTTTTATTGTATTATTATTGAAGGTATTTAAAATAGATGACTATTTGTCATTTTTCATGAATGATCATGTTTGTTACAGTGAACTATTTACAAGCTTCTCAGCTTCTAAAGTCCTTTCTAGAATATTAGAGTAAATAACAATAATAACCCCGTAAAGTCATTTCTAGGAAGAATATTTGAGTGAACTAACGAACTCTGATGAACTATAAAGTGATGCATATATTTTCATTTGCATCAAGATTACCTCCTTTTTGGAACGGGAAATTTGAGAACCCTACAAAATACTACAAGAAAATTACTAAAAGTCAAACTATCCTATCCAATTCGAATTCTTTTTATATACTATATCTACTTGAAAAACAACTCAAAAGATCGTGAGACTACGTTGTCGAATACGAGCTCCATTCTTGGCTTCGAGCTATATTAAAAATAATAGCGTTTTTTAATGACCAACCCACCAAAGGATTGTGAGAATGACCACATCAAAACCTTATTTTTTTAATCATGTTACACGATCCGTCCAACAAAATCAATCTTTGGATTGAGTAAAGAAACCACCAACAAAACAAATTGTTGATAAGTGATCCAACGACTCGTTACTTCTTTATAAAGCTTATAAAATAGAAACAACTTCCTCTCTTCTCGCATATACGTTTACATTAGATGGCAACCAATCAAGAACACCTTGTCACCCCAAAACATTTATTTTGATAGGAATCCACTTATTCCACCTAGTGGGCGTACCACCGATTTCCAAAAGGCAAATATCAATAAAATTTCTCGCTGACAACACCAAAAATTGCTCTTTCAGTGCATTTCAAAATTTCTTAAAATCTTCCATAACAACATGAAATTGCCGTTCTCCACTTCTCCTAGATATCATGTATGTTATTCATCAAATACGGGGAAAATAGAGCTTATGTTCTAAACTTTTGTCACTTAGCACCTTTAACCCTTCCATTCCCAATCATTCTCACATGACCACTAATAGAGTCTAACCACTAACTATCTTCTCTGGTTTACCGTGATAACCTTAACTAAAAATTTGTTAACATTTTGGTTCCCAAACTAAGTCAAGTCAAAGTCAAATTAAGTTTATCAAAATTGACAACTTTAGTCCCCTCAACACAAAATTTTAATTTAACTAAGATTTAACGTTCTAAAATCCTTAAAACCTTTAATTTTATTAATATTTAATTAAGTAAATTTTAAATGTGACCCAAAATTAGGATGTTACAATTACCTCTCCCTTAGGACCATTCCATCCCTACAATCACTAATTTCAAGAAAATGTGTGGGTATATTTTTTTCACTTCCTCCTCCTTTTCCCATGTAAGATTTTTCCCGATCGAATGCTTCCACTTGACAAAGACACGATCAATCGTTTTTTTTTTCTTAATTTCTTGGTCTCATGATCAACTATTTTTTTAGGTTCCACACTCAGCCTTTCGTTTTCAACAACTTAATGTCACTTAGCGGTACCACATGCACTTTATATCCAAGCACCTTCTACAGTAGCATACATGTAACACATTATGATTTTTTTCTTGATTTTATGCTAGTTTCAAACTATATGCTTTTTTCAGATTCTTTCCAAAACATTCAACACTCCAATGTATCTTGGATTAAGCTTTCCTCTTTTCCCAATATAGAATAATCCACTCCATGGTGATACTTCAAGTAACACTTGATCACTAACTTCAGACACCATAGACCGATTATTTAAATTGCATAACTCTTTTGACAAGTTTGCATTGCCAACATTATAACCGTATCATCTCCACTTTCCAATAGTTTCATGAATCAAATCGGGTCCCATGAAAAAAAATTCCCCCACCTGCAGCTAACAAGATGCTGATTGACAATTCTTTCCATACAAAGATTCATTTGGTGCCATCTTGATGGTAGAATGATAATTGTAATAGTTTAAGAATCAATCAAACGAAGATGCTGATATCAATTTCACGAAAACTCTAAAACACACACCTTAATAATGTGTTACATAGTTTGAATTATTCTTTCATTCATTTTGTCCATCTGTTTGTGGAACCGACTGTCCTTACCAGATACAATAAATTAACGTACTATGTGTCTTCTTATAACCTACCTCACATATATTAAGATGTGAACCGACTGTCCTTATCAGATACAATAAATTAACGTACTATGTGTCTTCTTATAACCTACCTCACATATATATTTCCAAGCTTCTCACTTGAGCATGTCTCTATTTTTCACAAGAAAAGGTACGTACTTGGTTAAGTTATTCATAATAACTCATATTGTATCATGACCCTTATTTGTTCTTTGTAATTTAGTTACCAAATCCATTGTGATGTTGTTTCATTTCCACTCCAGCACATCAAGTGGTTCCATATCACCATACGGTATCTAATGTTTAGTCTTCGCAAGCAAACATGTCAAACATTTTTCGGTGTATTTAGCAGCATCCACCTTCATTGTTGGCCACCAATAATACAGTTTAAAGTCTAAATAGATTTTGATGCTCCCAAGATGTACCAAATGCTTGGATTTATGCAGTTAATCAAGCAAAATGTTTGTACCTCATCACACAAATGGGGGTGGGGTAGGGCGGGGTGCGATGAGTGTGGGTGGCTCTTAATTTTTTCGGACATGATCCCACGTCTTAATTTTATAAAGTTTTTGAGAAATTAAGAGATTTTAATTAAGATGCTATCAAACGCACTGATTCTGAAAAATTAAGAGACTGCTTCTTAAATTTTCAATTAAGAAGTTACCAAGCACGTTCTTAGGCATCTCCATCTCAACTCTATAAATAGAGTGACTTTATATATAAATTAACAAATAGAATAAATTTTCTCCAATCCAACTTTATTTTTCACTTTAAATAAAGTTACAACTAGTATTACTCTAAATTCAGAGTAACATTATTCATTTACATATATATAGAGTTTAAGTTCCACCTGTTATATATAGTCATTCAAATTTGAGTTTGTATATATCTAGTTTATTTAACTTGTTTGAAATTTGATTTTATGTAGTTTGAGTTTATTTATTTATATTATCCTATTTTAAATGTGATAATTGTGTCGAATGTATTTAAAAGTTTATTTTTTAATAATTATAACACGATAACATAATCAATAAAACTTAGCAAATCTTGCATATATGTAAATATTTGTTTCTTAATATCATAATTAATTTGAATTATTTTTATATGAATTATTTGTTTGGTTATATTTATTCAATAATATAATTTATAAAGTTGTAATAAATTTTTTGTAGATAAATTTGTAGAAACCTTGAAAATTGGTTTATAAAAAAATTAAAAAAGTTGGAGAATATAAATACACTTGGAATTAATTTTTTTGTGCAATATATAAAGTGGAAAATAGAGTGGTGTTCGAAATAAATCACTATTGGTTGTATTTTTACTTTAAAATTATAATGTGGTTAGGGATGGTCTTAGCCTCTACCGTTGTTCATATAGTTATATTACTTCATATTCAAATATATACTGTGACATTTAGATGATCATAGCTTTGTTGATCTCAACTTTCAAACTTATGAACCGAAGAGTGAGAACATATATTTGTCGAGCAACAGAAGTTTACCAAACTTGGAATGCTTGTGTTTAAACCAAAATTTCCTAATAATTTGAAAACATAAAAATCCAAAAAAGATTCGGGTGAATGATGCTTGGACAGTAAACATTAAATCAAGTGAATTATTAGAATGAGTGGGCAATCCCATGTTACAGCTTAGGTTTTGTCTTGTGCATTAGAATTGCAGAGGAGACACCATCATTTTAATGCATGTCCTTTCTATTCATGTAGATCCAAACCAATTCTCATCTACTAACTTTTCTATATTTCCCCCTTCTACTTTTAGCTCTTCTTTAATACCTCCACTTCATGTTCTCCTTAAATGATCTTCTGCCACTCAAGGTTGTGATGTCGATGACTTGATTCGTGTTTGTTTCTTTCAATTTGTTTGTCTCACCACAAAAACCCTTGTTATAATGAAAATACGAACATAATAGTTTGTAATAATAAAACATTTGGAAAATATATATGAATATCTTGATATACAAACACCAAAAAATGTACTGATTTTTTTTCTAGATAAATTAATGGATTTTTCTAACGTAAATTTAAGATGATATGAAACGTTAATTGTTAAATAACATGATTACAACGTATGCTAACTAATTCGTATTTTGACATTTTTCTTATGTAAAACAACCGATAATAATCGTTGCAATCTAGGCGGTAACTTTTTCACACAATAACAATACTCTATAGATGCATTTATTTATTCACCATCATTTGATAGTTCAAACGAGTAAAGGCTTGTAATGCGCTGCGGTGTCTTAGCATATTTTTCAGATCAAAGAAAGCTCTTACCACTTATTTCAAAAGGTTTGAGTGCTATATAGGTATTACATCAGAAAACCCACCACTAACCCTTACCCTTTAAATCTTGGGAATGGTCACCACTCACCATACATCAGTATAAACATACAAATATATAGGGATGAGCATGAGTCGATTTGGGTCGGTTTTAGACCTAAAACCGAACCCAAACCGAACAGTTCGGTTTCTGGTTTTTACAAACCGTCGGTTTCGGTTTCTAGTCGGTTTCGGTTTCTGTTTTTTCATTCGGTTTTGGGCCGGTTTCGGTTTGAACCCATGGTTTCTTGGGTTTTGGGTTTAAACTCGTGGGTCGGTTTTGAACCCATTTTCCAGCAAATCTTAAAAAATACATAAAAATCAAATACACCAATTTTAAGATCAAACCAACTCACAATTCAAAAGTGCATTGCTAAAAGTTTGAAAACAACCAAGTTTAAAGTTTAAACCACCTAGTTTAGTCAACCAAATCAAGTTTAACGACAAAACAACCAAGTAAACAATAACAAACTTTTACAACCAAGTTTCGTCGTTAAACCGAGGAAAGCGAGAGAGATACACATTTGGTAATTGGTTGGATGAGATCGACTGGACACTGGACTAATGCACTTCTCACTCCCGATTTTTAGATTTCTGTGTAAATAATATTATAAATGATATATAAATAAATAATAAATAGTAATATATATATATAAGGTGGGTCGGTTTATGGTAAAATGGGTTGGTTTCTGATAAATGGGTCGGTTCGGTTTCTATGGGTCGGTTTTGACATGGGAAACCGAAACCGAACCGACAATTTCGGTTTTAAAAAAATCAAACCCGCACCACTTGTTTCCGCTTTGGTTTCGGTTTATCGGTTTCGATTTTGTCGGTTTTTTTCGGTTTTGCTCATCGCTATATATATATATATATATATATATATATATATATATATATATATATATATATATATATATATATATATATATATATATATATATATATATATACAAAATTACATAAACAGTCCTTGTGGTATACGAATTTTACCAGATCAGGACCTAGTTTTGGATTTACACCATCACAGTCATCAAAGTATACGAATTCCAACATAAGGGTCATCAAAGTATGAGAAATCAAACAAATAAGTCCCTGAGGTATCGAAATATTTTACAGGTCCATATGAAATGACTTTCTTATCCTTTCTTATTTCTTTTATCTTTTTATTTATATTATTTTTATAATTAAAAATTAAAAAAAACCTACCCCCACCCCACCCACGTCTCTCTGTCTCTCTCTCTTTCTGTCTATATATATATATATATATATATATATATATATATATATATATATATATATATATATATATATATATATATATATATATATATATATATATATATATATATATACACATATATATATATATATATATATATATATATATATATATATATATATATATTACTATATCATTATAAAAAAAAATTGGAAAAAAAAAAATTTGGATCATTGAAAAACAACAATGATCCACAAATTTTTTTTATTTTGTGGATCATTGTTTCATTATAAAAAAAGTAATGATCCAAAAGTTTTTTTTCAAATTTTTTTTCCTCCAATATAATATTATGATCCATTTTATTATTTATATTTTTTGTTTATTTTTTTTCAATTTTTTTAAGGTGTTCTCACGAGTCCTCAATTTAAGAAGAGTCCTCACCCGATCGCTTATATATATATATATATATATATATATATATATATATATATATATATATATATATATATATATATATATATATATATATATATATCGATTTCTTCATGAATTTGTGAAGGAACGTTTTGATAAAACCGCCATTTCCATCCGCATTGGATTACCAAATTTACATCCAATTTACCACCCAGATTTGAACCAATTTACCACCCATATTTGAACCACCTGTGGAAATGTACCTGAACCCAAGGAAATTCCTGGCCAAATTGGTTTCCATTGATAGTTTATGAGATGAGTTTTGGGAAATCTTCGAAACTGAAGAGGGTAACAAGCGGGGAAAGTGAGATGACAGAATCTATGGGAATCGATACCCACACGCCGGAATCGATACGTCTCCATTGACACCCACACGCCGGAATCGATACGTCTCCAACGACACCCACACGTCGGAATCGATACGAAGAAAAATCAAGAAAAAAAATCGTCTGATCCTTGAAATTCAAACCTCAACTCTTCCTATTGAAGTGAAAATTTTTTAACAAACGGTTATTATACGCATCAAACGGTGTTGATTTCCGAAATGCTTGAGTCGCCAAGGGTCGCCAACAGACACCGCCATTTTGGAATTCAGACTGTCGATTGGCGATGATTTTGAAAACGAACGCCACCTGGCAAAAATTATCCGGGTTGAACCGTTTAACTCCACAAAGAAGCAGATGGTAGTGGTGGTGGAGCTTTCACACGATCCCGTTTTCTTTTCTCTCCAGCTTTCTCTTGTGTGATGCGTATTGCTTAATCACGATCCCGTTTTCTTTTCTCTCCAGCTTTCTCGATTTCTTTTGCTTTTGACGAACACAGGATTTCAACATTCGTATTCCCGATTTCTGATTGGATTTGCGTGTGAAGGGAAAAGAAAGCGACCGTACCTGGTTTTAGGGTGGGGGTGGGTTTTTTAATTTTTTAATTTTTAATTATAAAAAGAATGTAAATAAAAATATAAAAGAAATAAGAAAGGGTAAGAAAGTCATTTCATATGGACCTGTGAGCTATTTCGATACCTCAGGGACTTATTTGTTAGATTTGTAAAACTTTGATGACCCCTATGGTGTAATTCGGAAACCTTAGTGACCATAACGGTGAAATTCCAATACTAGGTCATTATGTGGTAAATTTGGTAAACCACAGGGACTGTTTATGTAATTTTGTCATATATATATATATATATATATATATATATATATATATATATATATATATATATATATATATATATATATATATATGTTCTGTATGTGGAGGGTGAGAAACCCGCAAGGGATGAGAACACCGCACAAACACCCCAAAAGGGACGATGTTCTTGTGCGTGCTTTTGAGGCCAACTCGGACACCACACCCCAAGGGGTGGCTCCGTTTGGTCTTAGACCAAGCGGTGTGGTAACCACTCACCCTAAAGGGTTTGGGTGCCACGCAGGCGCCACCTCA
Organism: Cichorium intybus; assembly: GCA_023525715.1. Taxonomy (NCBI): domain Eukaryota; kingdom Viridiplantae; phylum Streptophyta; class Magnoliopsida; order Asterales; family Asteraceae; genus Cichorium; species Cichorium intybus. Next base: position 5,551,426 of record CM042011.1, on the reverse strand, counting down.
CTTTCCCCTCACTAACCACTCACCTCTTAAATTGTTGGGACATATTTTGGTGGTTTATGTTTTACATTTCAAAGGCTTAATGTGCTGTTTCAAGACAAAAAAGAGTTTTCGGCCTGGACCGAAAACTCATGTGTTCTCGGTGGACTTGGACCGAAATCACCTTGTGATTTCGATGGCTTTAAGCCTTCTCGGTGGGCTCATCTCGGTGAACTTAATGTTTATGGGCTTTTGTATTAGGTTAGTATTTAATGTGTATTTTCAGCCGTTTGTAGTTGAAGTTGGGTCGATTAATTGAGAACCGTATAGAGAGAATCAGAGAGACATCGATCAAGACCTTATGTACTAGTCAATTTGTCAATACAATTGAGTGCATTGAAGGTTGATTGCATTATTGTTAATTGTTTCGTGTTAATTACTTGATTGGATTCCGCACAATCGAGTGGTTGGATTGATACCTGTTAGATTCATAGTTTTTGGGACTTACATAAATTCTTGGAAATGGTATCCCCTCACTACCACTCACTTTTTTAATTAAATAATTACTTTAAAATAAATAAAACTAAAATTACCTAATAACATTGAATTAAAAATGCATAAACATTACAAAATTAAAATTCACACACAGTAATTAAAATATTAGAAACGGGAAAACAAAACCTAAACACGTAATTAAATTCCTAGAAACGGCAAATTAAAACCTAAATACGATAATTAAATTCCTCGATACCTAGGTGAATCTTTCACCACATCTCACGCATCGAAGTGCGTGAACTCTGCATTTTGTGACACCCGATACTCGTGTAGCGCTTGTCCAAAGATCTCATAGTCGGTTGTTCCGGATTATCGAGCCGACAGGTGTAAGTAAATTTGGTTAAAGGTATTCAGTTTTACCGACATATACCTCCATTTGTTGTGAAGCTGATGCCTACTCCGATAAGGTGTTGTCCCCGTTATATTGTGAAACAATTCCTCTATACGTTCCCAAAATTGGTGGCAATTTGGTACTTGGACCTCTTCATTGATGGTGAGGTAGGCAGTTGCAAAGCTGCTTTTTCATGTTGAGTCCACCCCCAATGATTATTTCCATTTCCGTTGCCAGTCATTTTCTATAAAACTTTGTAGCTTGTTTTATATTGTGTAGGAAGTTGAGAAAGAAATGTATGATTTTTTTAATGGGATAGAAATGGGTGTTTATAGTTGGGTAAATTATTAAAAAAGTTTAATTTTTTATTTGAAATTAGCCGTTATGTAGCCGTTGGAGGGTGGTGGGGGGGGGGGGGGGGTTTGCAAAACTGATCAAAGTTAAGGTGTATAAATGGAAAATAGGCATAGGTTCACGTGTGGGGTTGGAACATCATGGTGGGGACTTCACCGCAGGTACCTACCCAAGTGGGGCGGTGTTCCCGTACGGTGCTGCCCGTGGACACCGCATACCGAAATGTCACGGCACCCCTTAGTCTTATGGCGAACATCTCCCCCGTATTCTTGCAAATCAGGGAAGCCACAGTGAGCGAGCAGGGGACAACTCATTTTCTAAATGCGTATTTACTGATATAAGGGTAGATTTTATTTGTGTAGAGTATTTGTCAAAAGTAAATGTAAGCTTTGAAAGATATAAAATTAAATAAAAACTAAAATATAAAAGCTTTTAAATTCTAGGGTAAAATGGCTAATAACATAAAAACCACTGTAGTTTGGAAAAAACCCGGTTTAAGCACTATATATATTTTTTGTTCTAAAAAAAATCACTTATACTTAAAAAAAATCGTAAAAATCATTCATATTTTCAAAAAAATTTATTGCGACCAGCTTTTTATAAATAAATAAAAAATAACACCTATTTGATAAATATTTTGAAAACAATCTTATTTGATAAATAATTTTTTCAAAAACATCATTTTAATCAAAAACACCTTCCCTGATAGCGCTTTAGCGTATGCAAAAATGAGTTTGGCATGTTCAAGTTAAGAAACGAATGAAGCTTGGGTAATTGAACGAAATGTTGTTGGCATGTTCAAATCAAGCAAGTAAACTGTATTATTTCACTGCGTATCAACGTATGCGAAATGAGTTGGCTGTTTGGAGCTTAAAGTACATTGCCAAAAATATGGACCGATAAACAATATGTAATATGTGCATTTAACTCGATACTTTATTGATAACCTTGTCCCCAAAATGCTAATTTATTTCGTGGCCCACTAGTGGTGCGTCGTAGACAAATAATATATGAACTAACAAATCACGTGTGAAAGCCACAAGTTTGGTCCTCTTCGCCGAAAAAGTATATTTCGGCCGGTGTATGAATGTCGTAGGCTAAGATGATACACAAATGTGTATATTATCGTTCTAAAAAGGATAATTTATTTATTAAACTTTGAAAAGGAAACGAGTAGGGTTGGGTTCATCTTCAAATGGTTAATTAAATGAGTTAATGTTTTCAATTGAGGCTAACATATTTGATTAAATGATTTTTCAACTTAATCTACCATTTTAGATAATAGGATTGACCTCATGTTGACTCATTTATTATTTCCAATCAAATTTCAAACATAGTTTACATTCCGTTGATCCATTTAAATTTTTGGATAAAATAACATGATTATACTTATTTAAATGAATTAAAAACCAAAATAATTGTTCAAAGTAAAATAGAGACTTAATTACAACTTAATTAAAAATTAAGAGTATCTTCAATCATGAAAATTATATATACATTTTTTGTTTTATTAAATAATCTCTCCATTAATTTTATGAAACAAATTGTTATTAACTTAAAACTTTTTCCAATCAAGGACCATTAATTTTTTTTTTTTTCAAAACGATCAACTTTCTCTCATCGTTATGAAATATTTTATAAAACCCTCCAATCTAATTCATTATCTTTAAAAACATATCTAATATGTAACGTCCGAAATTTCACAACCAAAATTTTTATTTTTAGAATAAAGTTTAAATATTTAATAAAAATGTGTAACGTCTCGAATTCTAAACCAAAATTTTAATTTTTAAAATCAGAGTACATTAACGAAAACCATTATATAAACCATAAAACATTCATTCATTGTCTTAGAAAACATTATGTTCCAAAACCATTTTAGCGAGTTTAATACAATTCATCCCAGCAGAAGTTTTAAGATAAAATACTTCATATGTCATATAGTCATGCTGCGCCACAGCCTCCTTCGGAGGAAGTACCTGAAAACATTTAAGGTGAAAGAGTAAGCACAAATATTAGTGGGTTTTCCAAGAGACAACGTATTCCATCACATTCATACACATACAACACCCCGACACAGTCCTAACCCGACACAATCCTCCTTCTGACTAACACCTCATTGGTACCCGGCACGACCCGAACCTAACATCGTCCAACCCAGGGACCTGACACAGTCCTATCCCGGCACTAGCCTATTCCGCCATCTCCAAGCACAAATACGTAAGAACAAATCATACGACTACACCTAAGCTGAAACAATCCTACACTACCAAGCACACCATCTCTCCATATGGTAGAGAGTTACATACGCATGTAACTCCACACATAGTACAGTGAAGAGACTCAACTAAATCTGTTGACGTAATACGAACCCCTAACTTATAGGGAAAATCTCATAAAAACTCTTAAGTTTAACAGAAATATTCGGTTTTACTCTTTTTCCAATTTTAGGTTCACTAAAGCCTAAACTTTGTAAAAAATGTTTATTTTTACCCTTGAAACTTGCTATAATAGGTTTCCAGGTTACCATCAATTGAATTTCGCATAAAAGCCCTTAAGTTTTCAATTTTTTTACGTTTTTACCATAAAATCTTTTTTTTTTCATATTATACCACCGCCACCACCTCCCACCACTATTGCTGCCACCAGCCACCACCACCCACCAACATTGTCGCCACCACCATTTTTTTTTTCATAAAATCAAGTCATTGTGTCTTTTTGTAATAATATGTCTCAATTAGTTAGATTTGCCACTCTATGCTATTTCAGGTCTGTTTGGATTCTAACCATTTATCGGAAATAAAAAATGGAATTCTCGTATGATATAATAAGAGGCCGGTTGTTAGTAATATAATGTTTACATGTATTTTGATTAATTAAACTTAAATATAAACTTTACATATTACTATTTTTAATTTACTTTTGCTTGCATTACCGATTTATTTATGCAAGCACATTTAAGTATAAAGTACATACATTGTTAGCAGTATATAATATCAAAATAAAAAGTGAAAAGAAGAAAAGAACAATGAAACAAATTAGTAAACCACAGTCGCAACACTGAGATTAACAAAAAATGTAACATAAATTAAGTTTGCCCCTTTCAAGTTTCATTACATGTAATCGCACATTATGCATACACAGAAAAATTAGAATCATAAATTGTAATCTTTTCGCAATTCAATTAACCAATGTTTCGAAAAAGACGAGTAAGTTTATTACCGCCAAAATGCGCAGTCTGGAAACGACAGGTTTGGGGATGATTGAGAGAAGGATCGAATTGTGTTTTACATTGCTTACAAGTTCTCAAACTCACTTGCTTAGTTTCGTCTACAGAGCATTGAATCGGTGGCAGTGGTGGGTGGTGTTGGTAGTGGGGATACTAGTGGTGAGTCGTTGGTGGTGGCAGTAGTGATGGTGGTGGAGGTGGTGGGTGGTGGCGACAATGTTGGTCAGTGATGGCGGTGGTGGTGGCTGGTGGCAGAAATGGTGGTGGGAGGTAGTAGTGGTGGTATAATATGAAAAAAATTACTTAGGGTAAAAATATAAAAAACATTGAAAACTTAAGGGTTTTTATACAAATTAAATTGATGGTAACCAGGAAACTGTTATAGCAGATTTCAACGGTAAAAATGATATATATATATATATATATATATATATATATATATATATATATATATATATATATATATATATATATATATATATATATATATATATTGCAAACTTTAGGCTTTAGTGAACCTAAAATAGGCAAAAAGGTAAAACCAACTTAAGGGCTTTTATGATATTTTCCCTAACTTATAATAAGGCGCATATTAGCAACCCGAAGGTCTAAAGCCGATTCCTACAATCAAATCCCTAGTGTACCCAAGTTGACTAAAAAGTCAACTGGTCCCAGTCAAAAGTCAAGGTCAACGATCAAAGTCAACTGTCAACGATCTAGGTCAAAGTCAATGCTTAACGCCGCTATCACCTTGTGATAGCGTCGCTAAGCCCAAATCCAGAAATGGGTTTTCGGCCAAGTTAGCGTTGCTAACTCCTTATGTTAGTGGCACTAACCACGAACTTCTCAACTTCCTTGTTAAGCTCTTAATCCGTTAAGACAAGGGCCAAGCACTTCCAGAATACCTCTAAATGGTCTGTACTCTCATAAAAATGGTAACTTCCTAGACATGCATGCCTAATGCAAGTCAAATCTTAACCTATGTCACAAAAGGGACTTGATTCATTCACACAAGGCTTGCAAGACTAATAATCAACACATCTTTTTGATCCAAGGGCTAGATGGGCCGATACAAGGGACTATGATGCTTAGACTTCCCCAACTCCAATATCAACCCCTCAAGGACCAAGAACACCAATAATCTAACTCAAGCTAGAAGCGGATTCCATTCTATGAAGAAAACAGAGGATTGAACACGTACAATGGTCTAGAGACAATGAACAACTTATTCTAATGTCGAGGATTCTTCTATTGCATCCCTTCCTTAAGCCTTTTTCTCCAAGAAATCTTCTCAAGGGTTCTTCTAAGCCAAAAATCACTAGGGTATAAAGGTCGAGCACATAGGGTTTAGGAGGAATGGAGGCTATAGAAATGGCCTTTCTAGGGTTTAGGGTACATATATAGGGCCCAAGGCCGAGATTCTAGGATTTTGCAATAACGGCGGTTAGTGGCGCTAACCTTAGCAGTTAGTGCCGCTAACTGCAGCCTTATTGCGCACTGAATCCGCCACCATTAATGGCGCTAACATCCATTGTTAGCGAAGCTAACTCCAATTTTCCATAATCGCTTTTCCTTGAGTCCAAGATAGGTGTTTCGGGAACCGGGTCTTACAAAATGCAAACTTTATGGACATGCATGTCCAACCCAAACCCTAGGCGAAAATAAAGCTTGCAACAACAAATATCCTTTACATGGCTTCAAGAGAGCTTGAGCATGCTTTCTTCTTTGGTTCAACAGTTCTAGAAATGGTCTAAAAGTGATTTGGTGGCATGGAGTTTCCCCGACTCTATGAACAACATTCATAAATGAACCTCAAAGCCATAACACACCTCTAACTACTAGATCTAGACATAAAATGCATCAAGTTTAGAACTTTATCACTTACAGAGGTTCAAAACATGGAGAAAAATGTTAGATCTAGAATGGAGTTTGCTTCCTTGCATCACCACCTTTCATTAAACATCAACTAAGAAATAGTATTAAGTAGTTAAAACTTTTTTACATTAATTATGAAAGTAAATAAAAACATTAATTATGAAAGTAAATAAATAAAAACATCCAAATTAGTTTTTTTTTTTGACAAGTGAATACAATTTTCACCATGAGCGTACTCAGTCGTGGTAATCCGGGTCGGCGACGAGCTTTTCCCCTCCCCCTTTGCTTCGTCGAACCATAGAAAATCCCCACATGTGCATTGGACGGGGATTGAACTTCAGACCTCTACCTACATGGGTATATAACCCGGATGTCTCGAACAAGCTATGCTGGAAGCCATTGGCATCCAAATTAGTTATAAGAAATTTAATTCATATTAATTTGATGTTCTCATTTATTATTGATATGAAAATATAGATTCGTATGTCTTCTCCTCTATCAATACACGGGATTTAGCGTATGCGCTAAAATTACGTTCATATATTTATAGATAATAAGTATCATGACATGAAAAGAGAAAGGTATTTTAGTTGGAAGTTGGAAAAACCGACACATGGGGTATGGTCTCGACCATGTATTTCAATCAACCTGATTGGGACTTGGAGACACTCCATTTAGGCGTTCGGAGCAAACGAAAAACATGGGACCTCCACTTTCCATCTATCAACTATATCTTGTTTTGGTGTGTCTTTCTCTGTTATTTAATCGTGTACATTAACTAATAGGTGTCATTAATTTTATTATTAAATATATTGTCAATTTGATATGCACAAGACTATAATATAGTATACGTTATCATTCTCAATTTGATATGCACAAGACTATAATATAATACACTTTTTAGCTGAAAGTGTAGAAATGATCAATTTTATATAAATTATGTTAGGGTACGTTTGGTACCGAGAATTGGAATTGCAGTAGAGAATGGAAATGCAGAGAAAAAGAATTGACCCGGGGAAAGAGAATTGATTCTACTGTTTGATGCAACATAAAATTAATCAGAGAAATGTTACCGAAAATCATTTCTCTTGTTTGTTTGGCATTAAAAATGGAGAGAAAAGGAAAATAACAAATTCCTTTTCCATCATATTAATTCTCTATTAATTATGGAGAAAAGATGAGAAAAAGAAAATTCAATTCTACCCGAGAAATAGAAAAAAGAGGCGGAGAAATAAAATAACGCCAGACTTGGAACCCTGCAAACTAAATCCCACGATTTCGCTAAACTAATTATCAGTTTATCACACTAGTCACTAGTGCATTAATTGAAATCTGACGTGGCACTTTGCAAGATGTGTTGGTTTTTAATCACTAAAAAAAGTAGCCTAATGCTATATTAATTACAGTTTTTCCGTCGTGGTATATATATATATATATATATATATATATATATATATATATATATATATATATATATATATATATATATATATATATATATATATATATACCCCATATAACTACTCTCTTTTTAGCTGAAAGTGTAGAAATGATCAAATTTATATAAATTATGTTAATGTTAATACTTAATACAAAAACAACAACCACACATGTACATTCTGAGGGTGCAAAACCATATCTTTGTATGATAAACTTGTATTTTTCTAATAACAATTGGAAATTTGTAAAAGCAAATAAATTAGGTAATAAATAAAAATAAATAATGTTTAATAGGCGTATATAAGTATATAACACTTCTAAAGTATCAAAATAACTATATCTCAAAAAAAAAAAATATATCTCAAAATATACTTGAAATAGAAGACTATAATTAACTATCGCAGCTAGGAACTAGCATATGAAAAATATGATTATCTACTTTAGACGCTACCAAACCCACAACACATACTATCTCTTATTACGACTCACCTAAGATATATGTCACTAAAATAAATATAGGACTAACGTCTCGTAAAAAACACGTGGATCACACTCACACACACAAACATACGTACATTTATATATATATATATATATATATATATATATATATATATATATATATATATATATATATATATATATATATATATATATATATATATATATATATATATATATATAAGAATAGGTTCAAATGAGAACCACTAAAATGTTAATAACCGTGAGAACCGATATTCACACATTAAGAATTATGTTTTTTTTTTCGTTTTTTTTTTGTTTTTTCACACTTGTTTATTATGTGAAAATACATTGAAGTTAATAAATTTCCTTATTTTTAATACGTTTTATAATATTCACAATATAATAAAATTTATAGTTATTAAACTGTGAATACTATAACGTAAGTTTTTTATTAAACTGTGAATTAGTGGTTCTCAACATTTTAATGGTTCTTATTTGAACCATTTCATATATATATATATATATATATATATATATATATATATATATATATATATATATATATATATATATATATATATATATATATATATATATATGTATGTATGTATGTATGTATGTATGTATGTATGTATGTATGTATGTATGTATGTATGTATGTATGTATGTATGTATGTATTGTCAAAATGTCTTGAATGCATATACAACCAAGACAACCCAAGTAAATGTGAAAACACCCGAATCTAAGAGGCTAACACTTACAGCATCGATAATCGCATCATGAGATTCCCATGGCCGAATTATACTAACAAGGTGGAGGATGAGACAACATCATAGAGTTACGGCTTGGCTTATTGCCGAATGATGTTTTTTAGCTCACCTAACATCTCAAAACCGTTGTAATTTTACATCTCTCTCTAAAGGTCTAGAATCATACTAGATAGCATAAGAATTAAGACATGCAATATATATATATATATATATATATATATATATATATATATATATATATATATATATATATATATATATATATATATATATACACTAGCAGTGTACCCGGTAGACAGTTAACTGTACTTAGAACGCAACACATATCCAACCTGACATAAATGTTACGCATTTTAAAAACGTTTTATGACTACTAAGGATCAAAAAAGAAAGTAATCGCATTACTTACAGCTATGCAAGATGGGTACGATAGCGGCGATTTGTTTTAGATCGGACATTTATATTGTATCGAGAGCTAACCGTTAAAGATCTATAAGCATTTGACCAAAATGCATAAAATAGCTCAAGAGGCAAGTATATATCGCTAGACAAAAGGGTATTACGGTTAAGTCGTTCATATAGAAAGGTATCAAAGTAAATTACTATAAAGATCTTAGCATGTGGGTTCATCAAGTTCTTTATTTTATAATTTTTTTTTGACTATCTGACTATGGTCGGTTCAACATTTCTATTTGGTTTTTTCTCCCGCACCAAGCCTTCCATCCTAGACTAAGATTCCCATTTCTATTTTTAGAAAAATATTGGTAAAGTCTAGATAAGTTGTTGGGCTAACATTGCTTTTAAAAAAGGTCATCTTAAATAAACCCCACGAAATTACTAATTACTAAAGAAAATTCAAAAACAATATTGGGCACACTCTTGAAATTTCGATACTCCTTGAATTTATACCCCAACTGATTTCTAGCCCTTTTAAAATGTTATCTGCTTTTATAGTATTCAAATTTACTATTTTACCCTCAAAACTTTTTACTTGGTATCTAGTCAATTAGTTTGACGATTTAAAAATTGCAAATTAGCACACGTGGTTGAATATTGTATTTTACTGGTACTCACATAATTTGTGATATTTGGAACTTGATTTTGTGCCCCTTAAGCCTTGACAAATCGTCATAGACTACACTCATCACCCTACCGAATTGAACGTTTACTTTACTGTAACATTTACTTTTTGGTTTCATGACTACTTAACTTTGACCAATCGGACTACACTTTCCATGGTGCTTAGGCTTAGAATGTTTATTGGTGTAACAAAAATATAAGTTGCTTGATACGATCATTGTATACTTCCAGCAAGCATATTAATATGGAGAATTGAAAAGTCCATAAGGAGAAATGCAAATGTATAACCGTTCCAAGTAGATAGACCAATAAAGAGACATAATTTCAATTTGAAACAACATTAGAATGAGAAATGGTCCAATAAATGGGCAGAGGGATGGGAAGGAGATGGAAAGACATGTCATTGAATCGGTAAGAGGAGTCATTGAGAAAGTAATATACATAATCGCAACTAAGATCTGGATATATTGCTACTACTCATTTAATTCTCAACACATTGACTTATGTATTAAAAGGGAAGTTGAAATTTTACCTGGATGCTACGAAATCCATACAAAACCAATAGTTTATGTATTAATACAATTTATATATTAAGGCATCCATCCAAATCGCACATATAAAAATATGATGACAATTGACATTCCCTACAAATCTACTTAACACATCAGGAGTTGTACCAACAAAAGTTTGAATTTCAGATGATCTCAAACTCGACGGATAATAGCAGTATTAAAATAACTAACAAGTCGATTTAAGTTTTTACGTTCTACAATATCGTTATTCATACCTTGTCGTGATTGCATCTCCAATCCAGAAACCGAAAAGACTCTGGTTTCAATGAATAATATCATGGTGGTATTATATGGTGCTTCCCAGTCTAAATAGAAAGCTAACCACATAAGGAATCTAAGAACCAGTTAACCAAATCAGATGAATTAACAAATAATTGTATACAAATTGTTTTCATTTCCATTTTTTGTGTGAGTTGGCCCATATGAAGAGCATGTGACTCAGGTGCGGAAATGGATATGCTTTCCTGTAAGAAATCAAATGTAAACATTAGCCAAAGAGCCTTCTTATATATACAACAGCAATACAATGGCACTCCATGTACGACCATAAGAAGATGAAATATAGAATAAGCAACATATTAAATCACAACATTTCTGTGATTGATAGGTTTAACAACCTTAAACAACAATTACAGATTGATGACATTGTTGGTTGTACTATTGCTCATTAACATGGTCTCTTTCTCCTTGTCCTCCCACTCAACTTCAATTATTATGAATGAAGTATCCACACCAACACTGCAACTGAACCAATTAGAAGGAAAAGCCTAGAAAAATTACAACATAAGCTGATGAGAAACACATGTACATAGAAAATAAATTTTGAGAATAAGAGTAGATAATAATGAAAGTAAAGTAACTTATTATCATTTGCTACTTGCCTTTTTACATGCATTTATGCTTCTAGGATCATAGTCAGACATCTGACATCTGTATCCTTGTTTTTTTAATGATACCATAACTAATAGAATCAACACCAAATTTGAACCAGGTAAAATAAAATATAGAATGAGAAACATACAATTACAATAGATTACCAACTGGATTCAGATGCTGAATCAGTACCAACCACCTATTTCTTTAACTAAGTAGAAACCTACAGAAAGACGAAATATATAGAGAACTAAACCAAAGCAAAACAGACTTCAAGATTTAAATTGCAAGCATATCTAACAGGGAAATTACCTCCATTCTAGCATCATGTGCTAGTTGTACTTGTAAGGAATTAGATTGGCCCCACGAAACCTTCTTTCCTGGGTAAAAATAAAAACCATCCATAACGATCAAGAGTTACATCTAATTTCAGGAAGTGTAAGCAATGTCATGGGTACACTCATTCCGAACATATATTGTTGTTTCTCTTAGCTAGATGATACTTTTATGATAGTACTTTACGCAAATCTCAACTTCTAAATCTACAATACATCCCCAAGCTTATAAGATCAAATTTATCTTATCCGGAAGAATGATTATATAACCTGTAATCATAAAGAAACCTTCGATTCATATAAAAAACTATAACAAACCAATCTTTATTGCAATCGAACTTTAGACTTCTATAATATGTAAGTACAAATTATAAAAAACCCTTCAAAATTTTAATCTACTTGTTTTAGTGTAGTACAAAACATCTACGTGTAATTTTTATATTATATTGCCATTATATCAATGCACATGTATCATATTTAGCAAAAAAAAAACATAAAGATTTTTGGTCTTCGTTGGTAGGATAAAAGGTATGACAGCTTAATAGTATGTCTTCTTTGATTTTGCTTGCCCCTGTATTTCAAACAAAATGGAACACACATGATTCTTTAAAGACCAGTGTCCTAATAATAAAAATCAGAATTAGGATTATAAGTGGGGTTACTTAAAAGTACAACACATTGATAGAAAAGGAATGAGAGTATAACTTTTAGTAAGACTAAAATTAGAGTTAGATGCTATAATAAACTATGAAATAAAAGTACACTGCTATTTTATGCATTTAGACTTTTATTATTGTTATGACTTACATGTTTTAATCGCCATAAGTGGGAAGATTCTTTGCAGGATATTCCTTTTGTAGTTGCATCTGAAAAGAATCATCTCTTATCAATTGTATCTTTATTCCATCCACCATCACATTTGCCACTCTTTGATGACCCTCTATCAATCAAGGGACCTTAAATCAAAAAAGACCAAGAATGTAAAAGAATGTATACAGAATAGGATAAGTCATAAAGAAAATAACATTAAATCTAACTCATGTTTTATATGTATCTTCAACAGATTATTTGAAAACCAATATAAGGTGCTAGAAATTTTTGAAGATAACACTTATGAACATACACTTCACTTAAACATACAACTCAAACTTACGAATCACTCCTCTTTGAGTTTTGTTTAATAATGTAATTCTTCAAACAAAATGGTGGTCCTTCAAATAAGAAAATCTTGAAAATTTTATATAAATCGCCCCGCCATCAGCGCCATGAAGATCCTACAATGGATTCGAACAAATGATTTGTATCAAATGCCCTGTTTCATTTAATGAAATTGAAAGAAACAATATAACTACCAAGATTATCCAAGAAACATATGTAAAACACATTGCCTCTAGGATTTAGAGTGGCAGAGATGAGGAGGATGAGGGACGACAGCTGTGGTGGTGGAGTTTTCGTTTGAAGATAGAGAAAAACAATAAGAAAAACCTTAGATCTGACATAGAGATGGAGATAGAGATGTGAAGGATCGCTGGATTTGGAGTCATGGAAATTACATGGCCAAATTTTGTTTCTAGTATCAGCCGAAAACAAAAGTCACCACCAAAGATAATTAATAAAAAGATATACCGTAATTTCTCATATTATGAGAAGGACAAAAGTCAATCTTTCAAATGTTTGGTAGTCCGAGGTTTAAAAAAAACCATTAGGTTCCTTGTTAAACATAAAAATGTGGTTCAGGTGAATAACAACCATCAAATTTAAACACAAAAGGTTTTAACAAAAATTTAAAGAAACATATACCTGCTTCTTTGCTTCCTCCCAGTCGCTAATTTGACCATTCTGCTTATACGAGATAAAGGAAGAACACGACCTTGCTCAAAAATACCTTAAAATTGCAGTCGGCTCCATATGTCATTGCCAACATGTCACCGCCTGCTACAGACCCGTCATCGACTCACCGGCCCTGCTCCAGCCTCATTGGCGATTTGTATCAGCTCCAACTTGCTTGGATATCACGAGCGCACACACAGTTAAACACACATACACAGTTAAAAACAAAGAAAGAACGATGCCGTGGTGGTTAGATATAGGGTTTTTTCTAAAGAATGAGAGAGGAAAGGAGATGGAAGCTGCTTACGGTTTGTGGGGAGAAGGGGACGGAGAGAATGGTGGCAAGATACAGGGGAACGACCGAGATTGGGGTGAAATTTGGAATTTTAAATGCAACTTCATCCGTGATATTCTAGTTAGTTAAAGTTTTTAGATGATAATTAAATATTGGTGCATCATAAGGTTGTAATTTGTGCATAATAGTTTGGATCTCTTAATTTTAAGAGTTTCTATTTTTAGAAACCATTTTTCCTTTTTAATGTAGTATAGATATAGATGGAGGATCGTGTAGGAACACAAAATCCGGTAAGAACTGCGAGTACAAATCTGGACCTTTAATCTTAAAAAATAGATGGATTAGATTCAATGTGCAAATAATAATTATGTATGAAAATTCAGGGGTTGTTTTTGTAAATATCAGAAAGTAAGGAGGGAAAGAGAACTTTCAAAGGACATTTTAGTCATTTGTCTAACCTCATGCGTCGCATATTCCAGCCCAAATGAGAAGCCACCCTCATGCGTCGCATATTCCAGCCCAAATGAGAAGCCACACGCCCCCACTCCCCCCCCCCCCCCCCCATATGCCACGTGTCAGTTTCTAATTGGTTGTGTTTTATTTATTTTTCCACCTAGTTTGTATTTTAGACATAACCTTTTTTTTCTTTGTAAAAAAAATTCTGAAAAAAACAAAGTTCTTAAAATTTAATTCTCTACAAAACAAGCACCATTGTGAATATTTGAAAAAAATATTTTTTTTTATTTTTATAAAAAATCAAAAATTAAAAAGAAAATTCCAAAAATTATGAAAATTTTAGGGATCATTGTAGAAAAAAAGAATGTTTTGAAAAAAAATGTTTTTTTCGTGTTTATTTTATATTTTTAAGTAAAAAACTCATCAAAATAACAAAAAATATACATGATTCAAAAATATTAAAACCAAAATATGTTTTATGATTCAAAACTTATGATCGAATATTCAATTATGATCCAAGATTCAAAATTCGTTATGATCCAAGATCCAAAACCCGTTATGATTCAAAACGGGTTAAAAAAACAAATAACGACAAAATCAATCAAAACTTATGATCCGATAAGCAAAAAAAACTATGATAAAAAATGTTATGATCCAAAAATACATGATCCAAAACGACATGATTAAAAATATCATTATCCAAAATGATTAGATTAAAAATACGAAAAAAACGTTAATATTAAGATTAAAAAATATTAAAAATTAAAAAATATACATCAAAAATGAAAAAAAATTAAAAACCGAGTACTGTAGCATTAAAAAAATTAAAAAATAAAAAAATAAAAAATCTAAAAACCGAGTATAATCGAAAATAAAAAAATTTTGAAAAAAAATATTTTTTTTGAAAAATAAATAAATAAAAAATAAAATAAATAAAATAAAACGAAAAAAACGTAAAAGGAAAAAACAAAATGAGAAAAAAACTCACTTAAATCATGTTGGACGAACATGCCTCACATATGATCGTATCATCGAGTCCGTATTTCGTTCCGTGGACGTGCGTCGCACGTGATTGCGTTACGTCGAAGGAAGATGTTTGACGTTATTGTCCTTAGGAGAATGATTGGACGAGAAGAGTACTCACGGTTCATACCGGATTTTGGGTTCCTACCGTATCCTAACCCTATATATATATATATATATATATATATATATATATATATATATGTATATATATATATATATATATATATATATATATATATATATATATATATATGTGTGTGTGTGTGTGTGTGTGTGTGTGTGTGTAAGGAAATAGACCTAAATCTATAACCTATTGCCTAAGAATAATAACGAGAATATAAATGCGGAAATATAAACACAAAGTAACGACACACAGATTTACGTGGTTGGGTCGAAGATGACCTACGTCCACGGGCAAGAGAGAGTATTCTTTATTCTAGAGCTAAATACAGGTGTTACAGAGCGTACCTAGATTAGTAGCAATCTAGGTACGCTCTGTAACACATGTATTTAGCTCTGGAATAAAGAATACTCTCTCCTGCCCGTGGACGTAGGTCATATTGGACCGAACCACGTAAATCTGTGTGTCGTTACTTTGTGTTTATATTTCCGCATTTATATTATCGTTATTATTCCTGGGCAATAGTTATAGATTTTGGTCTATTTCCTAGCAAGTGGTATCAGAGCCACGGTTTCAGATCTGCAGTGTTAGATTTGCGATTATAGATCTGTGGTTATTAGCGGTTTTAGATCTGGTTGTAGTTCTGGTTGATTGAAGTCGGAAGTAGATCCAGGGTTTACGGCTGTCCACGTCACGTCTGTTGAAGACCGCGTCGCGTCGATTGAAGATTGCGATGCGCCTGTTGAAGCCCGCGTCGCAGCGACGTCGAGCAGTAAACAGTTTCGGGTTTTACACTAGTTTATCAAAGACTACAAGGATCGGTTGATTGAAGATGTCTTCTCACAAGTTCGATTTGGAGAAGTTCAATGCCTCGAATGATTTCACTTTGTGGAAGGTGAAGATAAAGGCCCTTCTGGTTCAACAAGGATGCGCAGTTGCAGTGGAAGGAGAATATGCAAAGGACACGACATATGCTGTGAAGAAGGAGATCGAGGGGAAAGCACATAATGCTATTCTTTTAAGCTTAACGGATGAGCTGTTGAGGGAAGTTGTTGATCAACCCACTGCTGCCGCTATTTGGAAGAAGCTCTGTGATACGTATCAGAACAGTTCTTTGACAAATAGGCTGTATCAGAAGCAACATTTGTACACTTTCCGGATGGCAGAAGGTACTCAAGTAAAATACCATCTTGATTCTTTCAATCGTATTATTCTAGATCTTCAAGGAGTAGGAGTAAAGATTGATGATGAGGATCAAGCCCTTATTTTGTTATGTTCACTACCGAATTCACATGAGAACTTTGTTGATACTATGTTGTATGGAAGAACAACAATTACTGTTAATGATGTGAAGGATTCTCTGTTGTCCAAGGAACTCAAACGTAGAGTTTCTGGGTGTAACACCCGATTTATTATCTCCAAAATACACCAATAAAACCTTACAATAACCACAAAGGGTTATGGTGTAATCAAAGTTAAGCAACAAAAGCACAAGTAGTTATCAAAAGAACAAAGTATTTATACAAACATATCCCCTATACCGGGTTACAAAAGACCATTCTTACAAAAGTCATACACAAGTTTCAAAAGATTTTTTTATAGATTATACAAAAACCCATAAGTCTAGTCCCAAGGTCATGTCATTTTATCCCTCTGCAACCTTCTTCCCCTGTCACCGATAACACATACAACATAAACAATAGTTATGAGCTAATTAAGCTCAGTGAGAAATATCCAAGTTTTTCCAACAATTATCATAACACCCAGTAACTACTAACATATCAACTCGTTTCATCTCATCCTCTTTGACTATCTCAGTCAAAAAGCATGTTTATTCACACTAGATACTCCTTATATGTTCAACAAGAAGTTCTCAATCTTGTATGTCTCATACTAATTGGTTATCTCAGCCAACTTGAACTTCAATAATACAATTACATTTTAGTTCAATCATAAAAATGAATTACAACTACTCACCTGTTATCTGTTCAGTTCGTAGTCCACCCGTGCCTCGCGTATCTCCTTCCCTCCTATGTGTATCCGCTGTAAAATGACATCATAATTCATATCTCAAACATTCTCAGACATCTTAATGATATTTAACTCATAAGATTAAGAAATCAACAGCTAATAAGAATCACAAATAGTAGATAGTATATACTATCAAACCAAAACCCTAATTTCGCGGGTTTTACCAATTCAACCATTAAGACTTCACAATAATCACAATAAGGACTCAATATAACATATATTAACAATCTACTAACAACATATGGGCTAAAACCAAAGTATGTTTCCAAAATTGAACATCTAGGTTTTGAAACCCAAAACTCAAATCACCAATCTTGTGAGTTTAGAAACTAAGAACATGTTCATGATGTTAGACTCGACTCCTTTAGGCTTTCTCATATCAACTTTTAGCTCAAATTAAAGTAAATCTACTCAAATCACACTAGTTGTAGGTTTTTATTCATATCACCCACAACTAGCTCGAACCCCACAATAACCAACAAGAAATTCAAAGCTAGCACATAAGAGATTACCTTTTAATCGCAAGGAATCAAACCCTAGCTTCAATTTGTGAATAATAGGCTTTGATTTCAACTTTGGAGACTTACGTTTAAGTTTCTAGGGTTTAGAGAGTGTTTAAACGAAGTAGCTTTTTCTCAAAAATGAAAGAATCTCGACTTTAAAAAGTGGGTCTGTGCGTAACACGGCCCGTGTAACTTACGCTTTGCATTCAAAATGGGTTTGTTATGCACAGCACGACTCGTGTTAACCAGACATGACCCGTGTAACATACTGAATGGCTTTGATTATAAAAACACGACCCGTGTAACTTACTGCATGCCCAATACACTTACAAATGTCTCTTACACGACTCGTGTAACATACTGAATGGCTTTGATTATAAAAACTCTTCCCAAATGGATTTCTAACCATTCCAACTCATTTTACAACATAACAAACCTTATTTACACTAATTTAACTAAATTTTACTTACCTAAATACTACGGCGTTACACTGGAATGAGGAGACATCCGGTTCAGGTCTGTTCGTTGGCAGATGAAGGACATCGGATAAGAAAGATGGTGGAAATCGGAGTAAGTCACGTTCAAAATAGAAAGTTTCTGCAAAAGTCAAGTGTTATAACTGCAAGGAGAAGGGTCAATTCAAGAGAAATTGTCCATTGCTGAAAGGGGGGAAGGGAGAAAATAGCAACAATAGCAGTGCGGCTATTGTTCAGGATGG
The DNA here is from genome assembly GCA_023525715.1 of Cichorium intybus. Lineage (NCBI taxonomy): Eukaryota > Viridiplantae > Streptophyta > Magnoliopsida > Asterales > Asteraceae > Cichorium > Cichorium intybus. The sequence continues at coordinate 5,532,590 of CM042011.1, read as the reverse complement.
TTCTAAAGAAGAAGACATAGGTGATGTGTTGACTGTTTGTACATCTAGTTCTGTTGATGCATGGGTCTTGGATACTGGGGCATCTTATCATATGACTTTTCATCGTGACTGGTTCGAATCTTTTAAAGAATTGAAAGGAACGGTGAAGTTGGGAGATGATTGGGTTGCTCAGGTCAAAGGAAGCGGTACGGTACAGATTATGATGCACGATAGTATGGTTAGAAAGCTCGATTGCTGGTATGTTTCGGATCTTCATAAGAACTTAATTTCTCTTACTACTTTAGCAAAGAATGGGTTGAAATACTCTGGTGAAGATGACTGGGTGAAGGTCACCAAGGGCTCTCGATACTTTGTGACTTTCATTGATGATACTCAAGGAAGGTTTGGATATATTTTCTGAAGACTAAAGACGAAGTGTTTGGGAAGTTCAAGGAGTGGAAGATGATGATTGAAAAACGGACCAGAAAATCTATCAAGACACTCAGAACTGACAATGGGTTGGAGTTCTGCAATGCCCTGTTTGACAACTTCTGCAAGGCAGAAGGTATAGTGAGGCACCACACTATACGGAACACACCACAGCAGAACGGAGTGGCGGAACGGATGAACCAAACACTGTTAGCGCATGCTAAAAGCATGCGGTTATATGCTGTATTGAAGAAATTCTGGGCGGAAACGGTTAATACTGCTTGCTATCTGGTGAACAGATCACCATCAACTGCAATCGACTTTAAGACTCCTCAAGAGGTATGGTCTGGAAAACCCTCTGATTATTCTGGTTTACGTATATTTGGTTGTCCAGCTTATGCTCATGTTAATGATTATAAACTTGAGACGAGGGCAATGAAGTGCATATTTCTAGGGTATGCACATGGAGTGAAAGGTTATTGTCTGTGGTGTATAGAAGAAGGGAGAACTCCAAAATTTATTAATAGCAGAGATGTAACCTTTGATGAGTCTGCTATGGTGAACCAAAGAGGAGGTGATACAAGTTATGTAGGGAAAGATCAGGGTGCCAACCAGAAGGTGGAGTTTGTCACACAAATTCCAGACAGAATGGTGATAAGTGAAGAACAGCATGTCGGTGATGATCAGCATAGACGTGATGAAACTCATGAACAGCCCAATGAAGATCAGTCGAGTGATGCTGAGGCCAATGGTGAGAATAATGAGGATTAATCTATAGCAAGGAGAAGAGAGAAAAGGAACACGAAGAAACCAGTTGGATATGTTGCATGTGTCACTAATGGTGATATTGGTTCTGTTGCATATGCACTAGCTGTTGGTGAAAACATTAGTACTGATGAGCCTCGGTCCTACAATGAGGCAGTGGCAAGTAAAGAAGGATCAAGCTGGTTGATGGCAATGAATGAAGAGATGCAATCTCTTGAGAATAATGAAACGTGGAATCTTGTTCCATTACCGAAAGGAGTAAAACCGGTTGGATGCAAATGGGTCTTTAAGAAAAAGGAAGGAATTCGAGGGGTTGAAGCCGCAAGGTTCAAGTCACAATTAGTGGCGAAGGGATTTTCTCAAAAGGAAGGAATCGACTATCACGAGGTTTTCTCACCGGTCGTGAAGCATAAGTCAATTCGGGTTCTTTTGGCTATGGTAAGTGCGTTTAATCTAGAGCTTGAGCAGCTCAATGTCAAAACTGCATTTCTTCATGGAAGCTTGGAGGAGAAGATATATATGTCACAGCCTGAAGGTTTTCCGGGTTCTAATAAGGATCATGTGTGTCTGTTGAAGAAATCTCTTTATGGTTTGAAGCAGTCTCCTAGACAGTGGTACAAGAGATTTGATTCGTTTATGACTTCGCATGGCTACATTCGGAATCAGTTTGATAATTTTGTCTACTTGAAGCAGTTGTCCAATGGGTCCTTTGTTTATCTGTTGCTATATGTTGATGATATGCTCATTGCAGCCAAGGAGATGGCTGAAATTAATAACTTGAAGAAGCTTTTGGAAAGTGAGTTTGAAATGAAGGATTTGGGTGCAGCAAAGAAGATATTGGGGATGGAGATTCAGAGGGACAGGAAATCAGGGTTGTTATATGTTTCTCAACAGAAATATATTGAGAAAGTCTTGGAGTCTTTCGGTATGGATCAGTCAAAACCAGTTGGAATTCCTTTGGCAGCGCATTTTAAATTAAACAGAAGTACTATACCAACTACTGATGAGGAAAAAGACTATACGAGTAAAGTTTCGTACACAAGTGCAGTTGGAAGTCTTATGTATGCTATGGTCTGTACTAGACCTGATTTAGCACATGCAATTAGTGTGGTTAGTAGGTTTATGAGTAATCCTGGGAAAGCTCACTGGGAAGCGGTCAAGTGGATCCTGCGATACTTGAAAGGGACTAATGATATTTGTTTCGTCTATGGTGCTAATACTCATAGTAACTTGGTTGGATATGCAGACTCAGACTATGATGGTGACTTGGTGAAAAGGAGATCGCTCACTTGTTATATTTTCACTTTATTTGGATGTGCAGTCAGTTGGAAGTCAACTTTACAACCTACAGTTGCCTTGTCTACAACTGAAGCGGAATATATGTCAATGACTGAAGGTATAAAGGAGTGTATCTGGCTACATGGTTTGGTGGAGAGTCTGGGATTGAAGGTGGAGAAGCCTGTCTTGAACTGTGATAGTGAAAGTGCTTTGTGTCTAGCAAGGAATCCGGTTTATCATGAATAGACGAAGCATATTGATATCCAGTTAAATTTCATTCGTGACATAGTTGAAGAAGACAAGTTCTCAATCTTGAAGATCGATACCAAGGTGAATCCGGAAGATATATTGACGAAGTCGTTACCCAAGGAGAAGTTCGAGCTATGCTTGAACTTGGTTGATGTTCGCAGGAGGTAAGTCCCTACGGGGCAGGCTGGCAGGAGACGATAGGAAGTTTTTTGGTTTCTAGAGCGAGGTGGAGCTATCTTGAATTCGCAATTCAAGGTGGATATTGTTAAATAGTGAATTGGAATTAAACCCGTTTGGATTTTAGACACGCGCGTCACGGCCCATTAGACATGACCTTTTTTGCTCTTTATATATATATATATATATAAACACTCGTTTTATATTACAAAGTATACTGATATTGAATACAATTTCGAGATTTATACTTAACGGGGTTATTTTATGGTTTGATATTGTTTACAAATTTATTATCGGTTGTCATTTGTTATGAGACCATTTGTACTGAAACTTTTATTTGTAAGTTACATTCTTTGTAAAATTCCTGTTTGGATTAATACTCATTGTATTTTATTGATTTAGGGATATTTATCGATGTAGAGTCTTTGTAGTCTCCTTTCTTCAGATTACCGTGAAATCAACATCATTGTTGCATGACCTTTTTTGCTCTTTATATGTATTACTATGCTAGCAGGTGTGGCTCACAAGCTTATATCGACTGGCGTACAAGGGTAGTCTTGAATAGACGAGGACAAAGCTTGAAGACGGTTACAGTATAAGAAGCGATGATTCTTTCATGTTATTTTGAAGGTACTTTTGATTCGTAGAATGTTTAGAAAAAATTGTATCTTTTATATGAATGAGAATCTAAAAGAATTTGAATTAGAAGAAATTTGAATATCTAACGCTTTTTGTTGACATGTAATGGAATGAAATTATTTCTTGATTTCCGTTTTGTTTGCAAATTTTATCAAAAGAATTTGAATGTAAAGTATCAATTGACTAAATTACTGTTTATTGATTTTTTTATTCATTCCGTATTTAAAAAAATGACTAAATAACATCATATACCAAAATCTTTTTATATGATTTTGTTGAACAAATTCTTATAATAAAAAATAGAACAGTGAAATAAATAATATATAATCGATCAACATACGACTTAAAATTGTTAAACATGTTTTAAACTATATTATCAAACGACTAACCTAAATAATAAGAATGAAAAAAAAGTAACTGCAAAATTGTTCAATGTGGATTGTCAAAATCTGTGGTTTGGGTCCAAAAAGTTTCTCATTTGCATGAGAAGTCCAAAATGAGAAACTTCTCATGGTTTTGTCCCTGATGCACTTAAAAAGACTAAAATACCCTTTTAATTTCTTTTTTCATTTATTTTAATATCTATTTCATTTTCTACATTAAAAAAAAACTACCCCTTCCTCCCCCTCACACCACGTCTCCTGCCTCTCTCTATTCTCTCTCTCTCTCTCTCTCTCTCTCTCTCTCTCTCTCCCACTCTCTCTCTTCTAACCCCACAATCTCCATTCAATTCCTCCATAAAAGAACATCTCGATTTGGTCTCTTGGGTTTGCGATTTTTCAGAAAAGAAAGAAGGAGGACGAGGATGGAAAGACAGCAGCAAACCGTTGTTGTTGGCATCAGAATTCCGGTGGTCGGAGGCGGTAGAAAAGAAGACAGCGAGAGAGAGACCGAGAGACAGAGATAGTTCCTCACCTGGCGGAGAAAGAAATCAGTTCTAAAAATCAAGTAAATCGGAGATAGTTCCTCACCTGGTGGAGAAAGAAATATGTTTCCTAAAAATCAGGTAAATCGGAGAAAGAGAAAGGAGAGAAATAAATTCGAAAAGAGATTAGGAAGCAAACACACACACATCCGTCAGTTGTGTGTGCGTGCGTGTTTGAGGTATTTTGAATTCCAGCAGCAAATGTCGAGAAAAGGGGAAAAAAAGGTCGGAGATGCAAGTAACATCAACGGAGTCCTACGGAATCGCGTTGATCGGTGATGAAAGGTTGACCAGTGGTGACCTGAGCCGGAGATGTTGACGATCGATGGTGCTAAAGGCGGCAGCCCATGATTCTGAAAACTGAGGGTGGCCGACGACTGTAGCGCAAACGAGAAAAGGAGCTCGAACAATGTTGTCGGCGTTGTGAATGGCAAAATCGATGGCATCGGCCGGTAGCAGCGGTGTTGTGCATTGGTGGAGGATCTCCGATGGTGGCAAGGGGGCTAGGAAGGTTTCCTTTTGTCGGACTAGATCTTCAAAAAGTCCACCCCCTCAGTTTATATGGGGGATTTCATATGGTGGAGATGTGGGTCGGCGGTTTACGTGGGATTTCATATGGTGGAAATATGGGTCGAGATACTGATGAAGGAAGTGGTGGTGGTTAGAGATGATAAGAGAGAGAGAGAGAGATAGATGGAAGTGGGTGAGTTTTTTTATTTTAATAAATAATTATTAAAAGAAGTATTAAAAAAATAAAAAATAAAAATAAAAGGGTAATCTAGTCTTTCAAGTCGGCCAGGGACCAAAACCACATAAAATTCCAGATTTTGGACCTTCTTGCAAATTGGAAACTTTTTGCACCCAAACCACAATTTTGACAAACCACAAAGACCAATTTTACAGTTTTGTCAAAAAAAAAATCATTGTTCTTCCAAATTCCTAAAATAAAATAAATCATACACGACTTGTGCATAATTATGAGATTAAATTGGTAATTTTATTTGATAGACTATAAAAGATAAGGAATAAAGTTTAGATTATTCCGGTTCACACATGATAAATTCATTTATATATGGAATTTAATGGAATTTTATATAAATTCATTTAGTTGTTTTTCAACCAGACTCGATCTCAATGAAATTTCTTTTTACTATTCATTCAAATTCCATTGAAATCCATAAACCAAACACGCTCTTTAAGTCTTTTATCCAACTACTATTGATTATATATTTTTTGGGTATTAGTAACGTCCGAAGGTTTATGTTGGATCATTACTGAGAGTTAGTTGCTATATCTATTCGAATGTGTAAATTGGAATTTTTTGTATTTAGGCAATATAATGTCGAATTTTTGGTGGAAGTTCTATATAAAATTTTGGTTTAGCTATCGCAATGTCTACACTTGGTTTTAATTTCAAATGCCCAACTCTAGTTGATGGATTTAATATTACCTTAAAAAGCAAATAACTTTCAACTATTGTAATTGAACAATTCTTGAAGTCATATCCACTTATTCATCACCATTTGCACTTCATCTTGATACATTTCAAGAACTTCTCTTTCTATGTATCTCTCCCCTTTGTTCAACCGGTTTATTTGAAGATGGCTATGTACAACAAAACTTTCCAAATTTACAACCCATAGACAACATAAAACCATCTTCAAAGGAGCACCTTTTCATGCCCGCATGCTTGATCAATCCATATGATAAACAACGTGATTTTTCTTCTATGTTATGAGGTCTCATGGAAGTTAATGGACCTTGACATGGCTGCGGGGTTTGCTCGCAAATTGACCATAGCTTTCTTGCCAAGTGATGTTTCATCGCCTTCTCTTCGATAGCCCTAACATTTTGGTCAATGTCATCAAATTTGTGAGATTACCATAGTTGAAAGTTCAATGATATTGAAATGTTTTATAAAGCCCAATTTGATAATTTATCTTTTTAAGCCCAAGTTAGAATTATAAAAAACTAATATTACTTGACACAAATATTATAAATAAAAACATTATAGTGCATGATATTGAAAAACTAGAGGTGAGCGTGGAGTGGTTTTGTGCAGTTTTAGGCTAAAACCGCACAGAAAACCACATAGATCGGTTTTTAGATTGTTAAAACCGCACTGTTCAGTTTTTGTATTTGGTGTGGTTTGCGGTTTTAAGTGCGGTTCGATTTTTATGTGGTTTGGTTCGATTTTTAAACTGCAATAGCTACAGTGTGATTTTTACATTGGGGCGGTTTTAAATAATCGATCTTAAAAAAATAAAAAACCGCACCATCTGTTTATTCGTTCGGTTTCGATTTTGTGGTTTTCGGTTTACCGTTCGGTTTTTGCTCACCCCTTTGTATGCATATGACTAAAACCCCTAATGATCATGTCTATTGCTCACTTTCTTATGGATGATCCCTTCAAATAAATATCGGTTTCGTTCGTATATTATTTGTCCTATATTGTTTCTCTTGCTTAATATTAATGGTTAAGAATCATACGAAACCCTACAAAATTTAAGGGATAAAATGCAAATTATTGATCCAATAACATGTTACTATTAAGAGATAAGTTATTGAGTAATAAGTTGTTAACTCTCTATGACAATAAGTCATTAAAAGTGTCATAAAAATTGTTTACTTCCATGACAAGAATTACCATCAAATAGTTTTTTAAATGGTAATAAATGGATGTTTGACAGTACCCGAATGATTAGAGAATCTGAATTAAAATAAGTTTTTAATTTAAAGGGTATATGTAGAAATTTTGTGAAAAAAGACTTGTTCATATATGCTTTTGTACTTAATGTCCAAATGGTCATTAAGAGGCTATAACCGATTAAGATGTAAAATTTTTATGAAAAAACACTCTGAATGGTTCAGAGCCTCTTAACCATTCGGATTAAAAGACTATTAAACACCCCAATTATCCATGAAGCTTCAAGGGAATGTTAGGATATCCGTATTAATGATTATTACGATCCAAGTTCTAGTAAGCGGATCCTAATGTTTAGGCACCTTAACTCTAATTATGTTTATTATTAAATCAAATATGGAATATGGTAACCTATAGTTAAAGATTATCATTTTATTTAAGAATATAATAATTTGTTTGATTCTACAAATAACAGAAGTAATTACTAAAAAGTAAATAAAATTATTCATATGCCATATTCTATTTATATATTATCATCTTGAATAATCATAAGTTGTCGGACATTAAACGCCATCAAAAAGTAAAGCGACTAATATAAGTTTAAATATCATAAAAGTCTTATATATACTTAACTTAATCGTATATAGTTGTTTGAGGATATAATCTATAAAGTTATTGCAACAAATAATATGCAAATTTATGTGTGTACCACTCACACTGTGTGGTATGGTATGGTAATATGGAGTGGTAGCCCTTCAAGCCTTTCTGTTATTTTATTTTCTTTTTCTCTCTTTTCACATGTACTATTTTTAAATTAAAAAATAGAAATAGTTTGGGTGAAGAATGATGAGTACCCTGATAAATTGTGGAAAATTGTTGATGATACGATGCAAAGATGATAATATTTCTAGGGTTAATACTGTGAAAGACTTATAAATGTAAATATTGATTTTGACGATCTATATAAAGTTACAAAAAAGAATATCTTGTAAATATTTCATTATACAATACTATAATTTTCATTAATTAATCTCGACACACCATGTTAAAGAAAACTGAGACTTTTCAAATTCCTGGGACTCGTTTCATAAACGTGCATATTAAACTAGTAATCAATATTCATATCTTTCGCAGACATTTCAACAAACACCTAAACTACAAGTCGCGATATCGCAAACATGAAGCCCACTAAATCTCCATGAACAAAAATTATATATGGCAAACATGTTTTCTAAATCATCCGTTTTGAAAGGGATGTGTATTAGAAATGCTTAAGAATACCTTGATGCCTTTGAAAGACCTTCGTTGTTGTTCATCAGCTTGACTGTGGATAAAACCAGATTGAATTGTGCTTCCGAAAAACTTACTCGAGGGGTCGTTCACTTCCGACATCACAGTTTGGTTGAAGAATGGATGTGGTGTTTGATTTGTCGTCGTCTTGTAAACAAAGACATGGGGGGACTTTTTTCCCCACTTTGGGTTTGAGCGTGACACGTTCGCACAATTATCAGCCACAAGTTTTTTTTGGGGCTTCCTTGGCCTTGAGTGGGTATGTTTTTCAATTTTTTATATTTTTTTTCGTGGCTGAGATTTACTCTAAGCTTTTCTTCCAAACTATAGATCTAGAAATTTTCTAAAAAGATTTTTTTTTTTTTAATTTGAAAACAAGAAGACATATCAAAATACAGAATTTCTATTTTTTTCTATATTTTATTCTTATATATTCTTTTATTCATATTATTAATTTATTATGACACATGTCTTAAAAAATATAAAATATAAAAAGAAAATACAATTTCTCATCAAAATATTTTGTATTTCTCGGCTCGAAATGAAAGGGCCCCAAAAATATTTGGATTAGTTTTTTTTTTTTACCTTTTTTTAATGTATATGTGAAAAAAGTAAAATGTTTGAGCATAAGTTATTAATATAACTAAATCATATAAGCTTTTACGGTTAAATTACTAAAAATTAAGAATATTCCTAAAATAACCACTGAAATTGTGGATGGTTAATGTCATCTGTAATGTCGTCTCTTGATATGTTATTTCAGACCTTTTGGTAAGCCAACTATGAATTCACCTATTGCGATTTTCTTTTTTTCTATCATCTACGATTTCCTCCTTATTATCTACGATTTCGTCTAAATTTTTAGAGATTAGAGTTTAGGGAATGTGTTTCAGTTCAACTTTGCGACACTATTTTTTATACGAACTTCAACATGTCTCAAATTTTTTTTGCAATGCGATATATGTAACAAGGGGTATCCATATACATATTAAACACAAATTTTTTGATATCGGGAAGTCATATCTTTTAATCTCCAAATGACGCTTCTTGGACATATTTGTAATTTTGCAATATTAATCATTTTCATATGAGATTAAAGAAAACATTTTCCATTCACTTTAACTGCTCTTATAATATTAAAAAGAACTTATGCAACTTAATTCATGCATTTGTCTTTCACATTAGGCCCTTAGACTTCTTTAGGTTTTTGTATGTGTGTGTATGTGTGTGTGTATAAAGAGAGAGAGAGAGAGAGAGAGAGAGAGAGAGAGAGAGAGAGAGAGAGAGAGAGAGAGAGGATAAAATGTTAGTAGATATAAATATTGTGTAATATTGTAACTAAATGTAGACCAATCATTTTAATTCTGGATAAAGACATAATAGCAATTGATATATAAATCAATTCATTTTAAATTAAAATAATCCTATAATTATGGTAACGGACTCTTATAATTACCGAAACTGATTTTTTCCTGAATTTTTATTGATCCATTCAGTCACACAATAATTAACTGTTTTTAAAATAGTTTAGTAGTCTCTCTATCTATCTTTCTCTCTCTCTCTCTATATATATATATATATATATATATATATATATATATATATATATATATATATATATATATATATATAGGCACACAATAATCATCTGCTTTTAAAATACTTTAGTAGTCTCTCTATCTATCTCTTTCTATATATATATATATATAGAGAGAGAGAGAGAGAGTAAAGTCGATATTTTCTTTTTCGTTTATTTTTTGGAGGGGGGGGGGGGGGGGGGTGGGTGACTCCAAAGTTTAATCATGTTATCAAAAAACTCTTTCAACCCGAAATAACAGATCCCCTTTCAACCTAAATTTTAATACTTTCCAATCTGAAAATTTTGTCGTCCCTTATGTTTCGTTGGATCAATGGGGAGGATCTTGTATAATATTATTGTGTTACATAATAACGGATCCCCTTTCAAGACGGGTATGAATGAAAAATGTCCAAATGTTGTCGTTTCAAATAACGCACGTTAGGCGTCATTTAGTCATGCAAACAACTTCACCAATTTTGTGTCTCGTATCCTTGAATATTATGACACGCAATAAATTTTTGTTTGGATGCTGTAAGTAAATAATAAGAAGTAAAAATATTTAATGCACAAAAACAAAGTAAGATTTGTCGAATGTGTGATTATACAAGTTCAAATACATAATTTACATGTTTTTTTAAGCATGGAATCACAACTGGCAATGTCAATTGCGATTTCATTTGAAAAAATTCAGAGGAAATCACAGTTAGCACAACAAACTGTGATTTCATGCTTAAACAAGTAGTAGTTTTCACATAATAACTTGTGCAGTTGCATATAAATTGCAAAAAGGCAAAATTTACGTCTAAAAAGAGTTAAACATTACTTTAAATAACTATAAACGAAGAGATTGTTTATTCTTATTGCAATCCACTAAGAAGAACTTTTATCGGTTATCATAGAGAATTGTTGTCCACAAACTATGAAAAAATGAGTGTAAGTTTCTTTTAGGATTTATATACATTAGACTGATAGGTTAAGCCCACTACAACATCACACCTCATATAAAAAGAATCGCAGATGACACCCTACCACCTGTCTGAAATCGCATATGGCACAACGAATTGGCAACACTAGTTATTTACGATTTCGGTGACTATCTTAAAAATATCTTTAAATTTTAAATATTTAACAATAAATTTTTATAAAATTAGGTTATTTTAACCTTGGATTACCAAATAGCCCTTAATATAAAGTAACCCTTTGTACATGTGTAGATTTTCGACACGCCAGGATTTTCATGTATCCAAGTTTTTTTCTGTCTTGGGTTGAGAATTCTGAGCCACAAGTTTCTGTGGACTTCTTGGCCTAGAAAAAAATTCTTTTTCCTTTCTATATATTTACCTTTTCTTCGTGGTAGGGAATTGTTCCAAAAGTTTTGTTCGCGACTGATTTTACAAGTGTCTTCTAGAATATATTATCTTTTATGTAGATAAATTATCTAATATATAATTATTAATCAATATATTTTGCTGTATTTTTATTATGTTGACAGTTGAGTATGAAAATAAACATTGAATAGAATCTTAATAAAACAAATTTGTATTAAATTTAAGGAAAATTTAAAAACATAATATATTCGTATGTATTATATATATATATATATATATATATATATATATATATATATATATATATATATATATATATATATATATATATATATATATATATATGAAATACATTTAGTTATTGTCATCCTTATATAATTTAAAGTTTTAAAACATTTAATTATTTCAATTTGTGCAAAAAAAATCATAGAATAAATGTTTATAATATCATGAAAGCATGGTCTATTATAGACAGGGTCGGCCTTAAGGGTGTTCAAAGTGTGCGACCCCACAGAGCCCGCGTCGTTTAGGGGCCGGTAAAAAATTACGTTTAATATATTAGTGAAGGATAATCGGTTAGTAATCTATCAATATTCCGTCACTAAAATCAATAGAGACAGATTAGTGATAGAATATTTTCATTCGCTAATTCCTTACAAAAATCCACGCTGATATCTTATAAAATTCTGTTGTTAATCAATTGCAAATTCCGTCATTAAAAAGGTTTTTTTGAGTGCTCATTTCTTTATTATTCATACAAGGCCTTTAAAATCAATTGACCGTTCCTGATTATAGACATATTTTGAAAAACGGCTTAAAGATGCAACTGATGATGTCCGTTGTAGACTGGTGAGTCTCTCTATGAAACATTTCCTTAATGTTATTTTGGCTAAAAGGATCTGGTCCCTCCCCTAACGTTGAGAGATGTACTTCATATTTTCCACTGTGGTCCATTATTCTCTCCTATCCCATCATTTCCACTATATATTTCTCTACCTATATTGTTTGTTTTTTTGCAGGATGTTTGCTTTTTATGTTCCTGTTATGTTTTCTGGTTCCAAAATCTGTTTTGGTTCCTAGTATAGCCTTGTTGTCCATTGGGGCATGTCCCAATGGGTTTTTGTCGTTTCTTAGGTGGGGAGTCCCCAGCCTTCAATTGTATTTATTCTTTTTATTAATAAAATTTGCCAGAGGTACCGTCCTCTTTACCCAAAAATAGACACTCTAAGAAAATGGAAGACTTTTAAGAATTTAATAGAGCTTTTAAATAAAATATCTATAATAAATTGTCTTTTTCACCTTTGTGCTTGAATTTAAGATGGAATGAATAGTGAAGTTTTAAATTCCTTTGGTCATGCTTGTGGTGTGATACCGACGGCTACAAGAAATTGTTCTCAACAAGATAAGGTTAAACAAACGAAAGTACAAACACTCGACAAGGTATAAATTCAGTCGTGTCAACTATTACCGGCTACTATTGTAAACTAGGGATGTATCAAAATTGATAATATAGTAATAGTTGTATAATTCTCAAAGGGCCAATTAAATAAAATATAAATTTTACATATCAGTCATTTTGTAATTTTCTTAAATATAGAGACTATTAGATAGTTTTACAGAGACTGTTTTAGTAATTTTGTTAAATATTAGGATCATTAGATAATTTTACAGATGCATTTTTTTAAAATTTTCTCAAATATATGGATTATTAGATAACTTTACATGGATCATTTTTATAGCTTTCTGAAACATAAAAACCAGTCTAGACAAGTAAACACTATCTTTTATAGTTGACCTCTTTGTTCTTTCATTTTCAAAAATCGACTCATCACATTTTCGATATTAATATCTATAAGCACTTCTTATTCTATAGTACAAATTAAAGCATTGTCTTCAAGAGTTGTATTGCAAAAAAACGTCTTTCAACGGTTGTGGTTGCTACAGGAAAAACCAATGCTACATGGAGTAACCTTTAGACTAAAGGATAAGATCAAACAAAAGAGGTCCACAATTCCGTTCAAGTTAACAAAATTTTCAAAACAGTGATAATACATATCAAATTGGCCACTAAAATGCACCATTTCTGAAGATTTGAAATCATTTTGGTACATCTTACCTAACTTCAACAACTTTGATCTATCAAAACCTAGAAAATGAATTACAAGGACTCAAAACCGCCATATTTTCTAACAATTCAGTGCCCACTTCACTAAAACAATTCCAAAATTCTTGAATTTGCATATCCAAAACCGTGTTAGTCCTACAGTTTCTTGGAGTAAGATAATTTTTTGATATTTCCAAAATTTCAACATTATATTTTGACAAAAAGAATATACCTTCTTCAACATTGAATGAAACACATCATTTCTTGTATGCTGATGTAATCTTTGGTTTATCCCCAAAGTCAAAAGGAAGATTATTTAAATCAATACTTGTTGGAGTAGTCGTATGTGTTATAGTTGTAAAGGTAGGTTGCGGTCTTTGTGGATTATCATAAGACTCATTTCTTTTAGAAGATCCTCCATCAATTTCATTACTACCAACATCTAACTTTCTTTTCAAAATTTTACCAATAGAACCCAACATTTAAAGGTTTTACAAATTAGTATCATAGTATAAAGACTTCAACATCTAATAGATATAAAAATTTCAAGTTTCAACAAGACAAGTAGACAACAACAACTAATTGCTTAAGAATCAAATAAAATGACAAAAGCATTGAAAAAAACACCAAATTGCTAATTTCAAGATTGATTTCAACTTTTCAAGGTTTTCCAATTATTTAATCAAATAACAAATAAGTAAATAATCGTATAACCCTAAATTTTAAGTTAAACTTGTTTCATTGTTGCAAGTTGCAAGTTAAAAGGGAGAGAAAGTTGTCGGCTGGAGCTAAAGAGTCATTGTCGCTGGCGTTAAAGGGGCTGACGGACAGTGATGGACGAAAGGGCATGTGGTAGGGGAGCTTCTATCCTTCTGTTGTCGACTACTCGACTTGTCGCTCATGATTCCTCTTTCCAAGTCCCAAATCGATTAAGTGACCCACTTGGTCCAACTTTAATTCTTCAAACCTAATTAACAAATTGAGGTCAAGTCCAAATTCGTTAAATCAGCTACAACCTATATCAATTTAATTTGGATTGGACTTCTAATTTTGGGCTATTAGTTTTTCAAATCGAACTTCTAATTTTGGACTTAGAAAAATTGAGGGGTACCCTAATTTTTTTCTAGTAGTAGCACCTATAAATAAAAAAAATTCGAAAATATTTGCACTTCTCAGGAATTTTTCTGGGTAGCACGGGCTACCCCTGACACCTTCATAGGTCCGTCGCTAACCACATATAAACTCACATAAAAACCATATACAAAACCCCATATAAATAACTGTATATAAAAACCTACACAAATAATTGTATATAAAAACCCGCATACATATAGCCGCATCGAACAAAAACGAAACCTGAACCGAACATAATATTATCAACATAACTAACACATAGGACAAATTTGGAATTTACTGTTTCTCTAGTACTAGCAATCATCATTTATAATAAATCACTTTAAAACAAATAATTTTTAATTGGAACACTTATGTTTGAATGAATTTTAGTAAATTAACGATCTTGTGTAAAATAAAACGATCAAACATCAGTTGATCGACTTCACAGTTAGCTCTTTGGATGCTAGTTTCAAAAACCATGGAACAAAAGTTGTAGATATACTATGTGACAATAGAGTACAGAATAGCAAACCAAAATAAATCAGTAGGTTTTAATTGGTCTTGATCCAAAGTCCAAACTAATTGATTGGCTGAATTGGGCCTTTTCTTCTAATTCGTGAATAATGAATCATAATATGCATTAATTACGCATCTCCTAAATTGATGTCCTGAATTCAGCCCATGTAGCTATCCACATCCATGATCCATTACACATTTACACTCTATTAGAGTTGCACACACAATCTGGTTATATAATTTGGGCATGGAGCTGTTTAAAATGAGACATGATTTCTGAGGATAGGTGCATCTCGACCCGGTCCGGTTAATCATGTTTTGGAGAGAAGCAGTTTTGGTTTAAGACTCGGTCCAGTTACTAGTAATCTTTTTCCTAATATTTTGATTGGAGTAAAGAAATTGTTTTAAATGTATATTTAAATAAGCATTTGATTGGAGTAAAAAAATTGATAAACGATGTATGTTATTAGTTTTTATAAATATTTATTCAACTATAGTAAAAAGCAAAAATGTTAAAAAAAATTTCAATAGCTTTTTCTAAATAATAAAAACCTAGCTTAAGGGGCCCTAGCCTAGGGATGGCAAAAAAAACCTGAACTCGAAACCCGAGAATGTAGGGTATCAGGTCGGGTTTGGGCCCTCTGCCCCTCCCCGATCAGACCCGATATATATATATATATATATATATATATATATATATATATATATATATATATATATATATATATATATATAGGGTCGAGATCATGAGAGAACCTAAAAAAACCTAGGAACCTGGGAACTTTTTTTCTACACAATATTTTTAAAAAAAAATTGCATCCAATTTTTTTATTTAAAGCGTCTAAGAGATTTCTAAACCCTAAACCCTAAACCCTAAACCCTAAACCCTAAACCTAAACCCTAAACCCTAAACCCATATGAAAAAAAATAAAAAAAATGATTTTTTTGCATCCAATTTTTTATTTAAAGTGTCTAAGAGATTTCTAAACCCTAAACCCTAAAACTAAACCCTAAACCCTAAACCCTAAACCCTATACGTAAACCCTAAACCCTAAACCCTAAACCCATATGAAAAAAAATGAAAAAAAATTAAAAAAAATGATTTTTTTTGAAATTTTTTTTTGATATCTTTTAGATGCATCATAACAAAAATTTTGGTATATTTTTTTTTGAAAAATATTGTGTAGAAAAAAAGTTCATAAAATGGGTTCTTAGGTTCCTAGGCTTTTTTAGGTTCTCAATTGAACTTTACCCTATATATATATATATATATATATATATATATATATATATATATATATATATATATATATATATATATATATATATATATATATATATATATATATATATATATATATATATAACATCATTCTTATTACATAGGAAGCAAACACACAGCCGTCAAAGCAAGGTACACATAAGAATATCATAAACATGTGGTATGTATGTTTTTTTATGGAAAAGCATACAAAGAAAACGACAAACAGGAGGAGTTCAACCTAGCAATCCAAGAAAAGGGAAGAAAATGCAAACAAACAAAACAACAAACAGGTGGAGTGCAACCTACTAAACCAATAAAAGGAAGAAACTAAACATCTTAAACAGCATGCGGGATTACCTGAAACATGTTAGTGGTTGGAGAGGAACAAACAATATCATTTTGGTTATCCAAATAAAGCAGGAAGGAGGGTGAACGTGAAGATGGCAGAGAGAAGGTTAAATAATAAGGTAAATGGCTATCCATTTACAACGGTAATCCCTATCGATTTACGGCGCAGGTTAGAGAAACCCTGGAATGAACGGTAAAATGGCGTATGTTAAGAGGCGAGAAATGTATATAGTAATAATATGTATATATATATATATATATATATATATATATATATATATATATATATATATATATATATATATATAGATGTAGGTTCAGATGCGGATTCTAAATAATGTGCGATCGTAAGACCCGATCTCGACCACATATGATTGAAGGATACGATCGGTATTTTAACGGGATAGTCGACGCCTCCATTGAAGCCCTAAACTCATCACGAACAACAGTTCTTCATCTCTTCTTTCTTCTCCCCTGCATCACCGGCGACTGCTTCCTTCTCGCCGCTGCTGACTTTGCGCCGTCTTCAACCTCGTCGCCGCTGCTTGTGCACGGTGAACTTTCGATTTCGATTGAAGCATATTCGGCGGTGGTGCTAATCGATTGAAGCATATTCGGTGGCGGTGAACTTTCAATTGAAGCAAATTGAAGCATGATCAAGTCGGTTTTGAAGCAATCGATCTAATTTGCAGGTTTAAAAAAAATCGATCTCCGCCATTTTTTTCTTCTGGGTTACTGAAAGGCATTCTCAGAGAATGGGGATGAATGTCTGTGAGAAGAGAATGGTTCACGTTCATTCTCAGAGAATGGGCATTCTCAAAGAATGGGGCATTCTCAGAGAATGAGGCTTTTCATATAGTAGTTTACAGCCCTCTGTAAACATATATAATCACTCCATTCTCCGAGAATGGTATATATATTATTACGTAACTATTTTTTTTTACGTCAACAACCATTTTACAAACCATTCTCTGAGAATAGTTCACAGTAACCCATTTTCTTTTTTTTTTTTTACATATTCCCTGTACATATTCTCATAGAATGTTTCATATTAACCCAGGTTCTTATATTTTTTTACGTATTCTCGCATCCTGAAAATCTTCAATCTCGCATCATGAAAAATCCTCAATATCGAAGTCAAGAATTGCTGCGTCTTCCTGCCATTGTTGATTTCTGATGCATGCACCTCTTGAAGAAGGCAGACGCGGAAGAATTGTTCTTGTCGGAGTTGAATCGGAATATCGGATTGTAATTTTTTTGATCGTGTAATTGGATTCTGATGATTGTGTGTTATTTTAACCGTTTACAAATATGTTCAGTTTTGATTTTCTAATTCATTTGACCGATTTGCCCTCTGTCGTTTGATTTTCATTAAACACGCGTAAATTCTTTATCTTTATTACAAAAATGCCATTCTCATCACAGCCATTGATTATTTGAATCTGATGGTCCATATTAAATCCTACATTTGCACAATATATACTAATTTCATTTAATACTAACTCTATATATATATATATATATATATATATATATATATATATATATATATATATATATATATATATATATATATATATATATATATATATATATATATATATATATATATATATATATATATATATATATATATATATATATATACACTAATAAAGGAATCCATTTAGTGCCATTTGGCATCTTTCTAAACCACTCTTATGCCACGTGTCCTTCTAATAACAATCATTTTATTTTTCCCGCCCAACTATCGGTTTCTACTCTTAACCCAAATAATCAGGAATTTCACCACATTATATATAACTGATTCAGTTTCCATGTTGAAGCCGATAAATCAGCCGCCTAATTACTGACTTTTATTAACCGGATAAGAATGATCACAGTATATACAAACGAAATCTTTACCCAATCTATTCCTCAATCTCACATTTTATGCGATTACACTACACATATACGTTCATTGTTTCATAGGCCTCCTCCCACAACGATTATTGCTGCTATTCGGAGGGCTTTAAACCTGGGTTTTTCTTTTAGTTTTTTCCTTTCAAGCTTCAGTTTTTTCTTGCGGGATCTTGAATTTGTGAAAAGGGTGAAGGTTGGCATTGTGAATAATGCTTAAAAGCATGTACATTGCCGAAAAGAGAAGCAAAAGTCGGGTCATGATTAGGCCGTCCCTACGTTAGTACGTTACCTCCACCACATACCGTCGTCGTCATCATCGTTATCCGACCTTCACCGACACTGAACATCAAAGGTTTGGTCTTCTGCTAAATATCTTGATTTCTTTTTCCTAAAGAGGTTATTCTAATGATTTTGATTTTCCAGATCTTTTCTCTCTAATTTTTATAGCATCAAGTTTTAGCATTTTGGCTTAACCCAAGAAATCATGAATATAAATCATATCATGTGCCCTTGCTACGCCTCTCTTCTTTCTTCACTCCACTCTTCTGTCCATTCTGCCAACAACGAATTGTAATGACCCATTATTTACACTATATTTCTCACCATCGGTCACCGTCACTGTTTTTCTAATGCTCTGGTATATTTTTCAAATTAATGTTGAAATTTGAATGATTGGATGTTGATGAACCATTGTAACTTTTTGATCAACTGGTTGTGGTATTGATGTTACATTCAGATGTTTGCCAAACATACAAAGGTAAATATGCATACAACATGTTCGTGTAAATGTCTCTATGAAGTATTTCCATTTATCTTTATATTTTCTTATTCTTAGCTATATTATATTTAGCCTTAATTGATGTTCTTGGGATATTCTTTATGTAATTTATTAATGATTATGTTCTTGGTCCAGGTTTGTGCGGTGTCTCGATTTTCAAGTTCAATAGCACCCGATCTCACCGTTTCTTGCTTTTTCATTATGTTACAACTTAAAACTATGTGTATTATTTTTACTAAGATGTGTTGAGGTTTCTTTTGACTACTTATTTTTTTATATAAAATAATTTTTATATTATAAACTTATAGCTTCTTTTTTCCGCTTGATGGTTGAAGAAAGAAGGTTGATAGTCGATGTTGATGGTTTTGATATCGCCATGAATGAAGGTGGAGAAAGATCAAGAAACGACCAATGTAAGGTTCCTCGTGTTTCTTTCTTTTCTTCTTGCTTGTGTCCATGAAAAGTAATCGAAGGGATGTTTGGTAATTTGGCCTATTTGCTAATGTAATATTGTGATAGCAAGTTGCAGTGACTGTTGTCATGGATGCAGATGCCACCTCAGCACTGCATAAGAAAGGAATTGATACAACAAATTATAGTTCTAAGTTTGTACGGTTTAAGGAATGAACCTACCCCCACTCGTACCCGATACATCTAACCCAGGGAACCGCGTTCCCATACCGGAGCGTACCGCGAATTATGTGACTAGCTATGGTTTAAGGTAACATAGACCCAAGTTTTTACACAGGAATGAGTATGCGGAATGTATTATTGTTGGCCATGATGTTGGTATAATTCTTGAAAGCACAAGTTTTTACACCTTATTACAAATTGTTATAGTTTTTTCTTTAAAGATGATGTTTAGGTGAATTCTTGGTTGGAAGAAAGTGTAGCAGTTACGAGATAACAAAAAATGGGGACATAATAAGCTTGAGGAAAATGACTATGTAAGAAAGGCATTACGATGAGGTAAAACTACTACTACTAGAGGATCAATACATGCGGAAATACACAAATTGTTGGTGGCTGCTAACAACCAAAATGCAGAGTGATTTCGGGTATCTTTGCGAGTCAAATTTTAACAGTAACCGTTCCTTTTCTATGCAATTTTACTTTAAATTTACCTGGAAAAAATCTTTATTCTCGAATGCTTAAGAAATTTAAAATCATGGCTTGATAGTATTTTAGTGTTTATTCTATGCAATTTATTTTAATGTATATTATAGCGTCTTAGTGTCTTACCATCCGTTCAACCTATGACAACGTTGTACTTTGAAAGTTTTACCAATTATGATAATGCCATCCAAATACAAAGCAACATTCAGTAATTTTAAGTTTATGACCTTTGGTACTGCACATTCTTATTTTTCATATGTATAAAGCATGATAAATCTTTATCCGAATGATTAGTTTAAGTTTCACGTCTTGATATTAATTGCTTATAGGTGCACTTTAAAATGATGTTATAATTGGTGCTCTGTAACTTGATGCTCTAATTGGTGCTCTGTAAATTGTATATTGGTCATTTGAGTTATCTTCAACCTGATGCACATTCTTAATCGATATTTTTTCAAAGAGTTCAAGTGAAGTAGAGTATTATGTATTTATTTTCTGACTGCTTGATGTATTTTTTATATTATCAGAATCATGTTCGATTAGTATAATAATCTCATTTCTATCATATTATTATCATTTGTTGATTTGTTTAGTTCCATAAATTATGTAGGCTCAGTATAATAATCTCATTTCTATCATATTATTATTATTTGTTGATTTGTTTAGTTCCATAAATTATGTAGACATGAGCCGTTTTCTCAATGCATGTTATTTATTAATGTTTATGTAATATTATGTAATATAATGTTTGGATTACTTTAAGTTTGTCAATATGTAGTTAATTCTTTTATGTAATGTTATGTAATATAATGTTTGGATTACTTTATGTTTGTCAATATGTAGTTAATTCATATTACAGTGACATGGAACATTGATATTGTTACTATATTTTGATTTTTTGATATGATATTTTGGATCTTTTCATTAACCATGATGCTAAAAAAACAAGTAATTTTCTAAAAATTATACAAAACGACATAACCCATGTTTCCTATTTTAGTTTTCAATATAACCTGTAAATGAGGATAATTATCTGAACCGTTATCATACTTAATCAATCAAACGTAAACATAAAATGACATCATTTTGGGTATTTCAATGCGGTTCAGTCTTCTTTCGGTAATTATATTTATTTATAAAAAATATACCAAGCCGAAAAGTTGTTTTTTTCTAAAAACAAAAACCCAAACCGTCGGTCTAAACGAAAATTATTCGTTGAAAATAAAATACTTGGCCATAGAAAACTAAGTTGCTATTTTTTGAAAAAAATTATTTTGCTAGATAACCCTAAAATTACAATATACTTTGAAAGTACATTGCTATAATTAGCATGAATGGTTCATGTTGCTATTTCTTGCTATAAAACAGAAAAAAGTTTTAAGCTTTCGAAAAAAAGAGTTCCATTTCAATAACTTATTAACATGTCATATATTTTCTTTGACTTTTAATCATTTGATCATTTAATTTCGAATATAGTGACTTTTAATCCTTGAATGTAGTTTTATAAGACATAATTTCTCTCTTTTTGACAAAACAAACAACATATTTGTCTATGTGTATGTCTTTATCTGTGTTTTTGTGTAAAATAATCAAAAGTCGCCGAGATTATACCAACGTATACTCAATGTACAATACTTATGTTTATTATATGAGCATACTTTCAATTAGTCTCAATGTCTCATAAGATAACTATGTTTTTTATTATATACGTTATTTTAATCAGTCAACCGTGTAATACACGGGTTTATAAACTAGTATATATATATATATATATATATATATATATATATATATATATATATATATATAACGTGAAAGAATAACGTTTTCGTAATGATTTTTTTTAAGATTTATATACAATAGCAATCATGTTTCCTATGAAAATGTGATATATGCATCCAACAAAAACGATTGTAATGATATATATATATATATATATATATATATATATATATATATATATATATATATATATATATATATATATATATATATATATATATATATATATATATATATATATATATATAGGGAAGGGTTCAAATGAGAACCACTAAAAAGTTGAGAACCATGAGAACCACTAATTCACAGTTTAATAAAAAACTTACGTTATAGTATTCACAGTTTAATAGCTACAAATTTTATTATATTGTGAATATTTTAAAACGTATTAAAAAACAAGGAAATTTACTAACTTTGATGTATTTCCACATAATAAACAAGTGTGAAAAAACAAAAAAACGAAAAAAAAAAAATAATTCTTAATGTGTGAATATCGGTTCTCACGGTTCTTAACATTTTAGTGGTTCTCATTTGAACCTATTCATATATATATATATATATATATATATATATATATATATATATATATATATATATATATATATATATATATATATATATATATATATATATATATATATTGGTGACATTACCTTTTATTGTAGTAGGCTTATATTATTAAGGTGTTTGGTAAACCCGATAAGAATCTGAAATCCGAGCTGAAAACGCGAAACCTGATAGACACCGACCGAACCCGACCCGAAACTTATCGGGTCGGGTATGGGTCTCCCCGTCCTGACCCGAACCCGACCTATTGCCATTCCTACCCTGGCCTGATACCTATTATTCACCAGTCGAGTATTAGGAGGCTTGATATGGACGCTATTAGAATACATTTGGGCATCTAGAAGACTTGGGATATACTTGGCTTAGATATTGCTTAGGTCTCATTTTGTATTGATCTTAACAACCCAAGGCATAGCTTTGACGTAACCGAGTCAACTATAACACACCCATTTTGTATACACACACATGAAAGAATATGGAGTATAACCAATGTTGTCAATATCGTGATCGTAAGATCAGATAGGAACCATAAGATCCTACCAACATGAACCGGTCTCCAAATTTTCTTGCAAACTCTTGTTTATGCAGTTGCCATTATAACTTAATGTTGATTAATATATCATTAATAAAATTAAATTTAACTTAGCACCAAGTGTAACTCTTGCAAAAGCAAACTACTACAATTAGAAAAATCATGTTAAGCTAAAAAAGAACTCCTGACAATGTATAACAAAAGACACAAGATAGTAAAGGGATTAACAAATATGTCACAATGCTTAGTCTAATTCGAAATGAATAGATGATGTTGTGATGCTTTATTAAGCTTTATGTAATATGTAATTAGCGATTTCGAGTTTAATGAATGAATATTTGAGGCTCGATTTTAATCTAGGTTGACAAATTTGGTTGCTTAATTTCAAGTGGAAGGAACGGTTTTTTAGGCTATACATGAGGTCTTTTAGTAGAAATAACAAATTTCTTAACATATTAACTAATTAAGTCTAAAAGTTAATGTTGTGTTTGATAGTTTCAGACCTAATGAATAAGATATCTGACTTAGTAAACATTATTTTATTGATGACTCGGTCAGACATGTATGGACTCGGTCAGATGTGATTTTTAGCTTATCAAACGACCGGTGTCGAACCGAATCAGACATCAGTTCTGACCGGAACCGATCAAACGTAAATCAAACACAGCCTAAGTTTGCATCGATGTAATATCTTATAATCCTAACCGTGATTCTAAAATCAGAATACATATTTTGTTTCCGAAGCAATCCAGAATTCCAGATATAACCAAGATCATATTTTGCTTGTAGAATTCTATTAAGGGCACGTCATAAAAAAGAACAAAATCTTAACAACGACGAGTAAAATTTCATTATTTTTTTCACATTTTTTTTAATATAAGATTGTTAACTGATATACATAAAAAGAAAATTCTTTCAACTATTGTCATGATTACTATGACCCTTTTTCTATTTGGCCGACAAACCAAACTAAAAAAATAATAGAGATAAACCAAAATACACACCAAGTGAGTCGATTTATCTATATATTTCGTAACGTGTCAACCTCCTACTAGTATTACACTGTCAAAAAAATCTAAATTAAAATATTTGTGTTAGTAGTGAGTCGATTTATCTATTTTTATGTAAAGTTGACTTTACACAAATTTTGTCGAATAGTCGGTTAAAAGGTCGCTAGTAGTGGTTTTGTCTTATACCAGAAATTGCCATTTGCTATTATGTTAAGAATAAGATTTAGAATTTTATGAAACTATTTTTATGTATTTTTTTTCTCTTAAGTTAGAGGGGTGTTCATTTCTTATTTCTTATATTTTTTTTTATTCCGGTCAGTTTTTTTCACTTTTTTTTGTATATTTGAAAATGGTCATATTTCATATCTTATTATTTTTAAAATAATATTTTAAATATATATTAAAACAAATAACTAAAATACAAATTTAAATATACATCTATAATTTTCTATCGTAGTTTTTCTCAACATACATACATATATATATACATATATTTGAAAATGGTCATTTTTCATATCTTATTATTTTTAAAATAATATTTTAAATATATATTAAAACAAATAACTAAAATACAAATGTAAATATACATCTATAATTTTCCATCGTAGTTTTTCTCAACATACATACATGCATACATACATGTAGGCATCACGGGCACTATTGATGTATCAGAGAAAAGCTACAAGCTAGTTACCAAAGACCAAGTGGCAAGTTTGAGGTGGAGAAGCCAAAATACATACAGAGAGGCCGCAAAACTACACATCAACGTTTCATGCGACAATACTTTGAAGAGGATGCGCTTTATCAATGGTACTATTTTCGACGTTGGTTCCAGATGCACAAACCTTTGTTTGAGCGAATTGTACAAGACGTGATGAACATGTGTGTATTTTTCCAACAACGATTTGATACAATGGGGAAAAATAGCTTGCTCCATTACAAAAATGTACAGTCGCACTTCGTATGCTAGCATACGACATCCCAACCTATTTTTGGATGAAAATCCAACGATGTCTACACGTATCGCATGAGTTAGTCTATGTAATTTTTTCAAATACATCACTAGGTTGTACGACCCAAGATATTTGTCTTCGCCTACGTACAATGACATCCAACAATTGTATGTTCATCATGAAAACATACATGGCTTTCTTAGAATGTTAGGAAACTTGGATTGCCTCTACTGGGAATGAGAAAATTGCCTGAATGAACACCGTGGTCATTACACACGCGAGGATCACGACTACCCAACGATTATACTCGAAGTAGTAGCATCACAAGATTTATGGATATTGCATGCTTTCTTTGGTACTCTCAGTTCTCTTAACAACATTAACGTTCTTAACATGTCATAGATATTTAATCAGATATATGACATAACTACACCAGATTATTTGCTCGAGTTGCGTGAAACCTTGTACAAGCATGAGTATTATCTTGTCGATTAGATTTATTCAGAGCATTCTGAATTTGTCAAAATATTGACATGTCCACATGAGAATAGAAGGGAAAAAATATAAGAGAGCTTAAAATATTGTCATGTCCTCATGTCAAAATATTGTCATGTCCACATGAGTATTATCTTGTCAATGAGATCTATCCAAAGCCTTCAGAGGCCTTAAAAAAGCATTGACAGATGCTGAAAACCCGCCAGTATTTTCAAACATGCAGAAAATATTGGAGGTGATATACACATGTATCATATTACACAATATGATTTTAGAAGATGAGGGGAATGTGAATGTCAATATGATGAAATCGAAGTTATTTTCATATACACAACCACCGAGATTGGTGGTGATAAATACATGAAAAGAAACGTGTTGATACATAATACTAACATCCATCACGATCTTTGTTGTGACATGAGGGATCATATTTGGATCATTAACACATTGATCTTAATACGGACCCCGTAGATGATTTGGATGATGAATTTTCAAATGAATACTTCCTCTAGATTTATTACTTTTTGAGTATTTATTTCATAAGTTTAGTAGGTTTTAAAAATATTTGTTTTATGTATTTAATTTAATTTAACTAAGTTGTATCTATTTTTATTTTAAGTAATTAAGTTCGTGTTTTATTTAATATTATTTTTTATTTTATTAAATATTACTTTGGCAAAAGCGTTAAACCACACCCACCACTTGGTAAGATATAATAAAAATGTACTAAAACGGAGGTTATGCTGAGGTGGTGCAGATATGTCACTACTAGAAAAAATACTTTTCATGACAGACAATGCCTGTCGTAAATGGCCATAGATGACAGACAAATGTCTGTCATTGAAAGCTCTGTCATAAATGAAACATGACAGACATATGTCTGTCATAAATTTACGACAGACATTTATAACAGACTTTTACGACGCACAATGCCTGTCGTAAATGGGTAAAGATGACAGACAATGTCTGTTATTGATACCCATGTCATAAATCTAGGATGACATACATTCGTCTGTCATAAATTTATGACTGTTCATAAATTTATGACAGACATTTACTAATATTCAAATTAAATCACACAATTAATGTCTCATAATACAAAATAAAATATCATACACAGAAATACAATCTATTACACAAAATATAATATGTCAAATACAAAGAATGATTTTAATGGTAAATAAATGTAAATACATTGTTGTTATAGGTTACAAATTCCTATTATCCATAGCCAATGTAAGTACATTGTTACAATAAGTAAAGAAATGTAAGTATCTTGTTATACTTCCCATTATACTGTTGGGGGTTGGGGCGACTCGGTGTTTGGCGCTCACTTGCATCCGGATATTGACAAAATGTGCGTTCACCCATCACCTTTAACAAATCAACTTGATTTTAGGAGAAAAATCTTAGCAAAACTCGATTAATACTAGGGTACCAAATTTTTTCTTGAGTCGACTTACCTTTGCTAACACAACTTGACAAATTGGCTACATATGAAAGATGTTAAAACTTGTACGGAAATAGTATGTCATATATCAACATATAAAAACGTTTGGATTTTTTATACCTTTAACTCAAACTCTAAAAATCCCATGGTTTGTTGATTCAAGTTGCATGTTCACAGCATTGGAGTAGAGTCTAGTGCTAGAGAAGGATTAGTTTTTTTCAAGACATAATTAGAAATTTTGAAAAATCAAATAAGGATAAATATAATTTTAAAAAAAAATACGGAACATATGTACTAAGAAGCTTACCTGTTGGAGAAACGGACACAAAAAGTAGCCCTAATAACAAAGTAGCACAACAAAAGAACTACTCCTTTAAGTTAATGAGAAGTTCCATCCTGCGAATACTATTTACTAAATATTGTGGATATATTTTAATGTTAAGTTAAAAATGAATAAATATTAAGAAAACATACCTGTAACATTGAAGTTGTGGCAATAATCGTGAGGCACGAGAGCCCATTACAAGGAGATTGAAATCAAGGTCTATTTTGATGCATATTATCCATGCAACAATAACACTCACTGGAACCTAAATCATATAGAACTTTTAAAATAAAATTAATTATTTTTCAAAATTATGATAACATAAATCCATAAATATACACCATCTCATCAGGTTGAAATTCTTGAAATATATTAAACTCACAACAAAGATTGAAATTTGAGTTACAGAACCATAGGCGACACCCAAAGTTATATCCTTATTTTGTTCCTGCATGCATTTCCCATGGTTGGTTATAACTAGAATACCCAATATTAGATAGAGAAGAATGATTTCAAAAGAAAAAAAAAGCAATTTTGACTTTTTGATGTCTTCTTGTGTTAGTTTTGACCATGGAGTCCCAAGCAAAATCACTTGATCATCTAAGAACTGATGATCTAGCAGCAAAGGTAAAATCCTATTGTTACCACTTACCAATTTATTCTGATTAGATATAGGAAATTCCATTAAAAGTTAGTAAACACGAATGACATAATTACCGCTCATGTTCATATTACGTGCAGTTTGCTATTATCAGTAATTATATTATGTTGATAAAGATTCAACTTTATTGCCTTTGATTTCCCTGCCCTTGCTGCAACAACTAAAGATGGAACAAGTAGCTTATCACCAGGACCAAAAATGCTGCTAGGACGAATGCAGCATGTTAAAAGACCATTTACCCCATTAGCCTTGATAACAAGTGCCTCTCCATCGGCTTTAGTTTCTGAATATGAATAATTATGCTGAAACAAAAACATTCAAACACATGTTATTATATGTTTAAAATGTATACAAAACTCAAATGAATAAAATACCTTTAAAGGATAAGGCATTGATTCTTCTCCATCATGTACCCATTTATTCCATCAAAAACCACACTAGGAGAACTTGTATAGATTAGCCTCTTCAATTTAGTTTAGTACAAGCATCAATTGTGTTCTTGGTGCCTGTAAATTAATAATATTTCTTTTGAGAAATTCTAGTTCTGATATTAAGTGAACTATGTTTATTATCAATCTTTTTACCTAGCACACACTACTAGAATATAGGCCTTTAATGACATACGAACTATGACACACACTCAATTTATGACGGATAAAAATGTATGTCATAAAAATAATGTCATGATTTATAAAATCTGAACGATTTACGACATACATAATCGTTAGTCTTAAAATTATGTCATCTCTTTAATGATTTTATGACATACAAAAATATAAGTCATAGTTTAGTGTCATAAACGAAATTTTAAAAAAACACGCGCGGCACTTTCTTAAAATTGTGTGTCATCTAAAAAGAGAAACGTCGCATTTTGTTTTAGTAGTCCTGTTTATATTCTAATCATCGTCTCTCAATTTCTCTAGGGTTTTGGTGCCGCCTCGTGAATTCGACCTTCCTGCTTCGCCTCACCATTGCTTCATGTCGGTGAAATCGACCACTGACGTGACCCTCCCCCCTCACCATTTCGACGACAGGGCTTCAAACCGGTGAAATCGGCCACATTCGTGAAGTACGACAACACGAACAAGAAAACACTAGCCTTGAAGTGGGAGAAATGATGAAAGAACTAAGACCGACGATAAATTGGGATATTCCTCTTGGCCACCGACGATTCGTTTCGGTATTCCTCCTCACATAACCTAGCGTTTTTCCAAATATTTCAAAGCCTCATCTAACTTGATTCACGTTGTATGGTTTCATATTCACGTTGTAAGAAATTTCATATTTCACGTTATATGGTTCGTATTCAGGTTGTAAGAAATTTCATTTATCAGATCTCCATTGAATTACATTCATGTTGTAAGAAATTTCTATTATCAGATCTCCATTGAGTTTCTATTATCAGATCTCCTAGCTGTTCTTTTGATTGACCGTGGTTAGACCTGGCAATGGAGCGGGTTTGGAGCGGATCGGCATTGATACAAACCCGTTTATCAAATTTCAAAAGTTAACCCAAACCCGATCCGTAACCCGCAGGGTTTTGAATAATCAAACCCATACCCTTATCCACCGGATCAACAGATACCCAAACCCGATCCGTAACCCGCATTGTAACAAATATAACATGAATCACATTTTTGCTCAATACTTATAAAATAATTTTTTCATAATAAAACAAACGTCTAATATATCTTAATACTTAAAATAAAAATTCCAAAACAAAACAAACGTCTACTATTGGAAACATGCATGAGAAAATGTAAACGTTGAGATGCATCTTCAAAAAATCCAACGACCGATCCACGCACTAATCATCTGAAAAAAAGCAAGCACATATAAATAAATAATAAGTTGTTTAAAGTAAAAAATATTAAGTGACTTCTAGAGTTAAAGCAACATACTTATTTTGTTTCCTCGATCGTAGCCAATCTTGTGTAGTCACCAACGCCTGTACAGTTTCCGAGGTTAAGGACGAACGACTTTGTTAAGATCAAAGCCATCGTTGATCTTTATTCCACTTGGAGTCGAATGATATTCAAGATTCACGAATCAGGATTTGGAGCGACTCCTCGAGGACCTGACTCTCGAGTATTGTGTTTGTGTGTGACTTCCTATACGCTATCGGCTATACCTCTATGTCCCGTAATTGTAAAATAATTAATTTATATATAATAAATTTATTTTAATATAATTTTATATGGGGCGGGTTATTAACGGAGCGGATCGATAGTGATCCAAACCCAACCCTTTTGCTTAAAGGGTTAACGGGTACGGGTCGTTAGCGGGTTAACGGATCATAAATAACGATCCAAACCCATATATTTTGCACGGGTTTGGAGCGGATCAGGGTCAAAACCCGCTCCATTGCCAGCTCTAACCGTGGTGCTCGCAAATTATAATTCTCTTGGTTTCTGGTAGGTTACTTGATTAACATCCACAGATTTGGAAATACACAGGATGATAGGAAGCGTATAGAGATAAGTATGGACTACAGATCGAGCATCTGTCAAATGTTTGATCAATCTTATTACCTTTGTAAAATTTCTTCAGATCTTTATTGTAAATTTCTTCTATAGGTCTAGATGATGGAGTTCAACTCATGTATGCTTGATGAGTCTGGTTTTTTAGACACGCAGCAAGGATTTGGGTGGTGGTTTTCACGCAGTAAGAATGGTTTACAACATAAGCTTGACTAGTGTGTAAGTTCCTATATTTTGTTCGCAATCTACAAACAGTCCTAATAAGAAAAAAAAGTGAAAGTTCTTATATTCTGTTTGCAATCTTACTTGTCTTTGTTTGCATTTCACAAACAGAGCAAAACTTATTGACATCTATTAGAATCGTCATAATATAACTGCATCAAGTGGCATAAGAGATGTTGTTGTTGCAACAAGAATTTCTGAACTCATACATAAGGCTACCAAACCAACACCTGTGGAGTCTGACAATAATCTTGATGATGATCTGGTAAATGCTTCGGCAACATGTCCTACTATTACAACATTCTTGCATTTAATGTTGAGGCTAGTGTAATGTTGATGCTAGTGTAAGTGTTTGAATTGTAAGTCATGAATGAAATCTTAGATTCTTTGTTGAATTTGTAGGAGAAGGCAAGCAAGGGACGACATAACGGGCCTTCTGCTGGTTCCTCTTCTGCTCCTCTTCCATACTCATCTCTAGTTCACCAAAGATTCAAGTCATTTAAGAACCCGCTGGGAAATCATGCCTTCTTCAATGATGTTCGTGAAGAATGGGTTTTTTGTCACAAAATTTATTTTCTGGTGATCTAGCTATTTTGTATGTGACAAATGATAATATTGATAAATTTAAAATGTTCATTGTTTTGTATTTTACATGTCGCAATGGCTTGTATTTGGATTGATGATATTTAATTTTATATTATGAGATGTTAAATATAATCTTTGATTAATTCTAATATTATAAAATCTAATATATATATATATATATATATATATATATATATATATATATATATATATATATATATTATTTGTCTAAAAAAAATTTACGACTTACATTGCGAGTCGTAAAATTTTGTCATAAATGTATGTCGTAAATTTACGACACACAAATGTATGTCATCTTTCATTTATGACAGGGCTATCAATGACATACATTTGCGTGTCATCTATACCCTTTAATGACACGCAATGCGTGTCATTAAAGGCCTTTTTCTAGTAGTGACATTGACTGAATGATGCAGCTTGTAGTTATTAATGGATGAATCAGGTGCAACCATATGAAAACAACTTCCACCCCTCACAAGCTACAAAATGGCAAAAAAAACCCTGAATTTAGGTGTCTTGTTTTGAATTTTGGTGTCACCCTTTGTCAAATTACAATGTATATGTGACCCAACATTCGCCTTCCTCTTCTGCAATTCCAAATATAGATACACTTGTTACAAGGGTAAAAAACATATTTCAAATAAAGTTAACATAAGTGTTGAAAAAGTGCCAACATATTAAAACCAACCTCACAGTGACATTTCATCGAACATCTGGTGGGCAAAAAACGTCTTTCAAACAACAAAGGAAGGGAAAACCCACCAATGAGTACTCCAGCAATAACTGAACCACGTAGACTTCTCCTACTTCATTAGATTTACTGACTTTGAACGAGGCTTCACAAATCGTTAATATACAGTGAAATCAAATACAGGTGAGGATCGGGGGAAATCGACCAGAGGTGAGGATTGCCGATGAGTGTTCCAATACCGTATCATTACTCATAAATCAGAAGAAGGTGTAGCATTAACATGTAGTTCATTTTAGAACTTACCACGATCGAGTTCACACATCAGATGAGGGTGAGCAAATCAACAACAGGTGGAGTAGCTACACGATCATGGCTTCCATGTAGGTCTGCAAATCAACGAAGGGTGGAGCAACTATACGTTAATAGAAACCATAAATCACAGTAGCCCTAAATCGCCGACGAGTGGTGGAGTAAGCGAGACTTGAGAGTTGAGACTTCAGAGTGTTAGATATGAAAGCGGGGAAGATGAATTTGTGAATGAGAAAAAGGGTGAAAATAGAGGGGACGGCCGGACGGGGGAAATATAAAGCGACATCTAATTTTAAAAGATGATAGACAAAATAACAAAGTGTAGCGCGTGCTTTTTTCAAGTTGATTTTATGACTGAATAAGACGACATACAAATATGTATGTCATAGACTTTGACAAACAATGACATGATTTTACGACAGTCATTTATGTATGTCATAAATTTTTATATTTTTACAATAGATGACATAATTTTTATGACATATGTTTTTGTCTGTCATAACAATTATGTCTGTCATTGTTTGTCTGACATTAAATGTCATTTTTCTAGTAGTGTGTCAGAAAAAACAAGTATTAAAAATGTTACCGATATCTCTAACCTTAGAGTGCTTTTTTCCATTTTGCAATCCCAAATACGATATGTGTGATTATTGGAGGAATATTCTTAAATTTTCACCCCTAATAAAATGGTATATGAGATAACATTGGAAAGAGAAGTGAGACGTAATAGGAAGCTTACACATGGCTTGGTATACTTAATTAAATGAATGGAAGTATGAATGATTAGTGGACAAGTGCAATTCTTTAAAGATGCTTTATATGGATGAAGACATCGAGAATTGTTAGATGTTATTAAACACTAGAAGTCAGAATGGTACAAGTTCAATTTAATATCAGCAGTAGGTCTATGATCTTCATCATGAACAAATCCAGATTATATTTTTGTTATTATTTTAAGAATCTTTTTTATGAAGTCTCATTATAATGTTCTACCTTTTCTGTTTATAAGTTATGGAGAAAGATGCAAGCCATCATTCTACAAAATTTCATCCAAGATGTGTACGTTATAAAACATTAATTATTTCATGCAGGATTTTGGTTAATACTATTTTAATGATAATAAGAATAAGAATCTTATCCAAAAAGGGTTTGGCAAAAAATGACATATATATAGAGAGAGCGGGATAAAGATATTCACATAAAAAGGGAAACAATTTTACCATGAAACCATCTTTTTAGCGAGAATTTATGAATATTCTATGATGATCATCTTGATAGTATAGTAGTCATCAAAGATTTCTACCATATGGTAAAGATAAATTATTGATAGAAACAAGCTACTTCAATGGAAATGGAGTGAGGGCCAGTAAGACAAGTTCTCCCCACCTCATGATTCCCACTCCTTACCCATACCATTTAATCTTGATTTGTTTCCCACCATACATCAATTATAACACAGAGTAAGTTAATCAGGATCAAATAATTAGGTTTTTATCATGTTGTTTTATTCTCCCAACTCTGGAAAATGAAGGAGATCATGATTGTAGTCAGATAGAACAATAGCAACTTCATATCGATGAGCGATTAACACCTCAGATCCACCTCCTCCACTTACACAAACAGAAATAGATAAATGCTCCCTCTTAACCTTCCCCCATCTTTCTAAAGAGTTCTTTAGTGCTCAACCTTGACTTTTTGTATAGTTAATACAATTAAGCCTACCAGAAAGATATATTTGACTTTTTTATGTGTACAAATTATTCTCTTTGCACTTGATTGCATGTAAACCTAATTAATAAGCAAAACCCTTGTTCATTTACAGTTGTTAATTTTTGCATACTTTGCAGTTTTTCAACTCGATTAATTAAAGCCAATAGTCTGTAATCTGGAGTTAAAAAGGCTAAAAAGTCGTGGACTTGGCAGTTAAAACACATTTTAAAGCATCATATTTGTTTCATGAGTATTCGTTAACTGAAACCCGAAGTAATTAACTACATCTGTATTCCAAAAATTAAAAAGAAATTAACTACACCTCCATTACATGATCTAAATTAATGGAACAAACAGGTTCCTTAGTGTCATTTGAAAGTCCAGGGCTCCTTTTTTTCCCACTGATTGTGAATTGTATTGATCTTCATTATTGGGTTCTTGATTTTTTTTCTCCATTTTTTCCACTGATGGAGAAGTGCAATCAGGTTCTTCTTCATATGAAGAGGTGGAGAAATTAATGGCAACAGTATTCCAAGGTCAGTTATCAATTATGTATGTATCACTTATAGAGAGCTCTAGTTTCAATTATCATTAACTGAATCGGTTTTATAAATAACTTAATTATCATATATGGTATGTGGATAGATATAAACCACAAAAAGAAGTATTCTTGTAACTACAAACTAGAATATATTTTATATGCTAATTATTTATCCCATGGTTTGCACAAAAACACCACAAAAAAGATTTCATTCGTCATGTGGCTAATAGTGACTAACCGGTTACACGTATATCCATGGCAACAACAGTAAACTACGAAAAAACTCTCGAGTTAAATCTTTTATAATCGTATAATTCGATTTGATTTATGTAGAAAATTATTACTATTTTTTTTAACAGCAAAAGACTTTATTAAAACCAGAAAGCTAGCAAGAAGGTAGGAATTACAGAAAATTATTACTATTATTTGGATGTGCGAATACTGCTCCGAACTCAATATCATATGTACATGCAGCTTGAATACTTAAAAGTTCTTCAACCATGAGAAGAACTTTATGAAATCATCAATGAAGGAAATATATATTTCTTGATTCCCTTCTCTTAATCACAATAAAATTAAAGAAAACGGAACAGTTTATCTTGAAAATAAGAATGAAACAAACTTGCACAATTCATACAATATTCTATGTATAGCAACCCTTCACAACAAAATAGAAATTTTTATTCATAAAATGACAACTTCTCTTAAGATTCTTGATAGTTGATATACACACACATGCACGATCACAAGCCATTGAATCACTAACAAGATGTCACATAAAACGCCATCATTTGAAACCAATTCAAATTTACTTCAAACCCTAATTTTGGAATTAGCACACTTCAAACCCTGATTAGGTCATGAAAAGACGCCCATAAAATTTTAAAACCTTTGATCAATCTCAATCGCGTTGGGGAGGTTTTGGAGTGTGATTTTTATTTGCTCCTGGTCCAGGATAGTCTGTTTTCTCCAAATCCATCCTCGCACTCATGAATTCATCTTCCAGAAATGCAGTTTCTTCCATACTCATCACCTGTTTATATGATCCATTTCGAATAAACAAAACTATTGAATTCTAAAGATCCTTGCTTTATTTGATTATACATGTGTTTACGTACACAAATTTCCATCGAAGATATAATTAATGTACCTGGTTCTTGGTGTCCCCAGATGCCATGATTTCTTCTTTCTCATCCAATAAATATCTATGAATCTTCCCTGCAAACATTCCCAGAACTTATATTAATGCAGTATACCTTAAATAGACCTGGGGTGCATGCATTTAAGGTAGAACAGTACAACAAAAAGATGTTTGCATGATGGTTATGTAACATGTTCATGGAAAATTACCAGATGTTATAGCATCAGCCATGAACACAAGGTGAGAGAGAGCTAGAAGAGTGACAATTAGATGAAAACCGTTAGCTGCCATTTTTGCACCTGCTCAAGAACTTCACTTAGGGTTATAAACGTAGATCTAATTTTATTCCATATTTATAGATCGAGGTTCATGACACCTTTTTGATTTGTGGGTGGAGACACAAACACACTCCGAGTGAGGGAGAAATCATTTAGAAGGTAGTGGTGGACACAAAGTTATTGTAGAGTATGGTCATCTATGTTTTGAGAGGTTATTTTTAATTGTAGACTTTTTGAAGACTTATGTATTTGTTGGCTTTTTTGAAGGATTACATGTCTAATACAACTGAAAAGTAAAGTTCTAATTGACTAAATATTAATATTGTATGATAAGTGTTGTAAACGAAGAAGTGTAATTTATCATTAAAACAAACTTACGTTCATATACTATTAATGCATAAAGAAATTTTATTGATGTTTATTTTTCTTTTTATAATAGATGCATGAAATGACGAAAAATATGCCATCCATTTAAAAATCTTTTCCCGAGTTTAACATAATATACGAACATTCGAAAAGCCAAATATAAGAATATAAAAATGAAAAGATACAAAAGAAAGGTTCAAAGAGTATAAGAAAGAAAACGAAACTATAGAGAAGAACAAAACAAAAGAAAAAAAAAGGCATAGAAAATGTGAAGTTTGAGAGATCAATTAATATTACCAAAAATATTACCATATTTTTATCTATGTATGACTTGTTTTTTTAAGAAACAAACACTCTTATGAAAGTTGATTCCAATTAAGAAATAAATAGTTAGAATCAAAAGAAATATATAAATAAATAATTGGAGCTTGTGAAAAGCCAAACAAACACCAAGAATGTTCAACATATATAAAATTCATTAAACAAAACCTCGAATTGAAATTATCGCTACAACAATTCTTGGTTATTACCGGGGACATCTTTAGCTGCGACGTCGATTAATAGCGGACATATAACACGCGTGTTATATGTCGCCGCTATTAATCGGCGTCGCCGGTAATTGCCAAATCAACGATCCGCGTGAAGGTCAATCTTTGTCGTCCAATTTTTTTAAGATCCAACGGCTGAGAAAACGGCGAGATTTTTTCCCTCCCACGCATTACCGACGACAAATACCACTTTTAGCGGCGACACATTACCGGCAATAAGTTGCCGCAATTACTATTACCGGCGACAAATACCACTTTTAGTGGCTACCTGTGTCGCCGCTATTGATGCTCTTTCTTATAATGTATTGAACATAACGTAATGTCAAGCAATGATGAATAAACTTACACCCATTGACCCACAATATTGTTTTTTTATTACAGGCTTGTTTGATAGTTTCAGACATGAATAAGTAAGAAGTCTAACCCAGTAAACATTATCCTATTGCGGATTCAGTTAGACGTGTTTGGTCTGGGTCAGATGTAATTTTTAGCATTATCAAACGCCTGGACTCCGACCGAGTTAGATATCAAGTTTGACCGGACCCGGTCAGACGTAAATCAAACACAGCATTAATGTCTTCCAAATATCATAGTAAAACTTTTGTCCTTCATTTTACTAATTATATAAAACTATTATTTATCGGATAAAAATATTGTCTTCAAATTAATACAGCCGTTTTTCAGAGCAATCATATATATATATATATATATATATATATATATATATATATATATATATATATATATATATATATATATATATATATATATATATATATATATATATATATATATATTATTAAATACATTTGGTAAGTATTGTGTGAATGTAGTACCAATTTTGGACAATTAGATTGATAAAATCAAGGGCTTAGATGATAGTGGCATTTGTGTAATTAAAATGAAATAATAAAAAAATACACGCGTGTTCGGCTGATGAAGGGAAATACAGTAAAATTATAAAACATAATCAAACCGGAATATTGCTAGCATCATGGAACACGATCATGTTTACGGTTGGATGCGGTGGTGGTTTTTGACGCCTTTTGCGGCTGCCGGAGGCGACAGAGATGGTCGTCTGGAAATTCACATATTGATTATCAGAGAATGAACTTGTAAAATTGTTGTTCACATAAAAAAATAGTTACGTAAGAGTTTTCAAAGTCTATACTCAGAGAATGGTTTGTAAAATTGTTGTTGACGTAAAAAAAATAGTTACGTAAGAGTTTTCAAAGCCAATTCTCAAAGCATGTTATATGTGTTTAATAACTGTAGTATACATACTAAAGATTCTTGTAGAATATTTATACCATTCTCGGAGAATTGAGTAATTGTATATGTTTACAGAGGGCTGGGAACTGCTGTATGGAAAGCCTCATACTCTGAGAATGCCCCATTTTGTGAGAATGAACGTGAACTATTCTCATAAACGTGAACGAATGCTACTGCATTCTCATAGACATTCATCCACGTTCTCTGAGAATGCCCCATTATCTGAGAATGAACATAAACCATTCTCATAAACGTGAAGGAATGCTACTATATTTAGACATTCATCCCCATTCTCTGATAATGCCTTTCCAAAACCCAGAAAAAAAAAGGCGGAGATCGATTTTTTTAAAACCTGCAAATTAGACCGATTGCTTCAAAACCCACTTGATCGTGCTTCAATTTGCTTCAATCGAAAGTTCACCACCGCCGAATATGCTTCAATCGATTTGCACCACCGCCGAACCTGCAAATTAGACCCACCTGCAAGTCGATTTGCACCACCGCCGATGGTGCCTATAGTCGTCGACATCGGGAATTTTGCCATGGATGAGCACCTTCGTCGACATCAGACCCACCTGCAATTCGATTTGCACCACCGCCAACGGTGCCTATTGTCGGCGACATCGGGGATTTTGCCGTCGACATCAGACCCACCTGAGAAAAGAGCCTCGTGGAAGGAATAATGGGGGAAGGGTATTTTGATCGTGCCCTTGTGAAATCGATGGATATTATTAGGTCGCACAGTCGTACAGTATTTAGAAAATGTATTTGAACATATATATATATATATATATATATATATATATATATATATATATATATATATATATATATATATATAGGGGTGGGTTCAACATAGAACCAAAATTAGGCATGAAACCATAGAACCATCTTCTTGACCGTTAGATCAAATTAGGATAATAAGGGTATGATGGGTAAATTACATTTATATGTTCATTGATGAACATTGTCTTCAGAATCCTAAAATTTGTTCAGAAATGAACATTTATAACATCAAGTATGTTCAGAAATGAACATTCATCAAACCTAATTAATATCTATCCAAAACTTACCAAAATATATCATAGAATAACATATGTTCGTGGATGAACATTCATACAAAAACTCAAATGTTCATAAGTGAACATGGATGAACATTGATACAAAAACTAAAAACTTGATCACTTTTGAACCATCATCATCGTTCTCATTTCTGCTGCAATCTCATGACTTCTTCCTCTTCTCTTCTGTTGCAATCGAACACCACCACCATCATCGTTCTCTCTATAACTGTAATTGCATGAACATCTGTTACTGTGATCGATTGCTTGAACATATGTTCATTCATGAACACATGTTCATTCATGAACACATGTTCATGAATGAACATATGTTCATGAATGAACATATATTCATCTATGAACATATAACTAGCTAAATAGAATACTCAGATCGAAACTACAGTCTAATCAAGTGTAATAAAATCAATTTATACAACTATGAACAACTAACCACATCATAATCAAAGTTCAAATACCAAATTGTGACTGGAAATCGGTTTTGCTCGTTGAAGTCGCAACCAATGAACGAACCTCCAATCATCGGCAATCAGAATCAAAACAATAATCGGTAATCAGAATCAAAACATTGATGATTGAACCAACAATACCAGTAATCGAAGTCTGTAATTAAAGTCTGCATCGAAGTCTGTAATCCAAGTCTGTAATGAAGTCTGCAATCGAAGTCTATTATCAGA
Source organism: Cichorium intybus (assembly GCA_023525715.1). Classification (NCBI taxonomy): domain Eukaryota; kingdom Viridiplantae; phylum Streptophyta; class Magnoliopsida; order Asterales; family Asteraceae; genus Cichorium; species Cichorium intybus. The sequence goes on along the minus strand of CM042011.1, from coordinate 5,492,469 downwards.
AATCAGACCTGGAATCGAATGTTCAGATGTTATCACAGTGCATGCCAGTTTTTAGAAGATGATCGGACCTAGGAGAAGTTGATCTTAAATCAAAAGCTCAAACAAGGCGGTGGAAGGGCTACTGATTTCATAATTGAACCTCAAATGTTCATTACTGAACATATATGAACATCGATTTTTCTCTGTCTCTTTGTCCCTCTGCATCAATCCATATGTCTCGATCAATCTCTCTCTTTCTCTTCCTTGATCATTCTGTCTCGATCTCTATCTCGTTCTCAATCTCAACTGTAGCAGGTGGAGGTGATTTTGATCTTGATTGTTTTCATCAGGTCACAAACGTAGTCCCAAGTCGGATCCGTATTCGTTCTCTGCACATCGATTGGAATCAGATCTGTGTTCTTTCTCTGCAAATCGATTGGAATTGTGTTCGTAAACAGAAAATCAAAGAGAGGGAGGGAGACGTGATGAGAGAGATGTGATGAGAGAGAGATGGTGTTTAAAAAATACTTAGGCTGATTTTTAGGAGTGGTAAATTCTTATACCAAAATTGCCCTCAACCATTATTTAAATGATTTATTTTAATGATAAATAAGCCTTTTATTTGTGTCCATTGATTACTAGATCCAAGGGCTAAAAGGTTGGTTCTATGGATAAAAAGCGGTTTTATGTTGATCCTCGTATATATATATATATATATATATATATATATATATATATATATATATCTATACCATACTATAAACCATATATAAATTACAACCCCTAAAGCATGTTTGTCTTAATTTTTAAGACAGTACACCTTCTAATACACAATTCACAACTAATTATACCTATCTTACAAGTTATTAATGCATTTCTAATAAATAAAACATAAAAATCGGTCATATCTATCAATTTCACGCGTGTCTCTCGCGTGCCCAAAACAAAAGATACTGGGTTTCCCCAAAAAAAAATAACAGCTTATTATTTTTTCACTTGGCTACACATTGAGAAACCCAAATGCTCCCAAGATGTTCTACAGTTCGCTCTCATCTTCTCCGGCCATTGCCATATTCTCCGACCGGTTGCCGCCATCATCTCCGACCGTTCGGTCTCATCTTCTCCGACCGCTCCCATTATCTCCGGCCCCTCGCATCTGCTCAAGTCTTCTACTCAGATCTATGAATTTATCCGACCGGTCGCCGCCATCTTCTCCGACCGATCGCCGCCCTCTTCTCCTGGCGCTCCCATCTACTCCAGCCGCCAACATCTTCTAAAGCCGCGCACATCTGCCTCGCTTCTGCTCAAGTCTTCTACTCAGATCTATGAATTTATCCGACCGGTCGCCGCCATCTTCTCCGACCGATCGCCGCCTTCTTCTCCGGGCGCTCCCATCTACTCCAGCCGCCAACATCTTCTAAAGCCGCGCACATCTGCCTACTCCGATCTAGCAATAACCACTTGGATCTACCATTCACCCTTCCGATTTAGCCAGGGCCACTCCGATCTAGGCATCAACACTCCGACCGTTCGGTCTCATCTTCTCCGGCCGCTCCCATTATCTCATCTACCCAGAAAAACCGGATCTATACCCGTCTTCCCGTATTCCATTCTGTAGCACCGATCTAGCCTTCACCACTCCCCCACAATCCGATCCGGTCAACATCTATCGCCATCGCTTTCCGGCCGCCAACCTCCGAAGAATACCCACCTACACCACCTACTCAGTTTTTTCAGACCACTTCCCAGCAACAGCGGAGATCTACCCTTCTTCCCGTCTACCGATGTGTGTGATGAATGCGAGATTTTGTTATGCATGATTCGCGAATCTGTGACTGTGAGCTTTCCCGTCTTCCCGTGTACCGATGTGTGCGATGAATGCGAGATTTTGTTATGCAGGATTCGCGGCTAGCGACTGGTGTCTCTTCTGTCTAGCAACCGGTGTCTCTTCCAAGCAGCCAAGCCAGCAAACCGGAAATTGCAAAATGGCATCTCCATCCGGTTACCAAATCGCAAATCTTAAGGTTTCTACTCAGTGTTTAAATTCCGCATAATACAGTTATACAACACATTAACCCCACTTCAGATAAGTTGCTATGTTTCATTGTTAATCCAGGAATTACAGATTAACTCAAACAGACATCATTGAATCGCTCCTGAAAATGTAATTAGTTTTTTTTTTTTCGATTATCAGATGCATGCTATATTTCATTGATATGGAGATGATATCTGACAAGTTTCTAGATTTCATTTTGGGTTTGAATTTCGGTTGCATTTTGTTTGACTTGTACGCAGCTGATCATTATCCAGATTTCATTTTGGGTGGGAATTTCGGTTGCAACTTTTGCGTTCATCAGATGCAGGTCTGCTACATCGTTACTTAACAAGGTAACTCACTTGACTTTGTTACTTTCCTGTGTTTTTTTTAGAAAAATATAAGTTTTTTGAAGGATTCATTTGTTCATCGTTTGATAATCAATCTGAAACTGAATTGTGACCACTATTAGATCTAATAAAAACCTAAAAAAAACCAACCAAAAACTGAAATGTGACCACTATAAGTTATTGGAAGGTTTCTATAGATCTTTCAAATTTGTAACCACTATTAGATCTAATAAAAACCAACCATCTCGATGTTTCTATCTCTAATTCCATAACCAAGTTCATATGGTTTTCAATTTCACTTTGTTTTCAATTTTTACATTTGGTTTATAATTATTTGCAGGATAGCTAGATCTTATTGAACTTACCAACACTCCGATTGTGGGATCTGGAAAAATATGACAAAATTTCAGAATTGTGAATAACAGTGTAAGGTGCTTTTTTTGGTTTAAACCTATATCCTATATCCTCTGTTATGTCTAATACACAGTTGTACCGACAGACCTTTTAAGCCTTGGTTCTACATTTTTACAAATTTAAGCCTTGGTTCTACATTTGTGAATAACAGTGTAATTGTTTTTTCAAATATATTATATTACAGTTGGTTTTGCAATTGCTAGCAATACTCGGGGGTGTAACTGCAACATTTACACTGGTGTCCAGTTAATTGACAGAAACAGGTACTCATGAAGGAGATTAGGGGCATTTTCGTCCAATATCATCTATAATTTTTAAATTTATTAGATTTGAAGGGAATATTGTTTTTTTATATATGCTTTAACTTATATAAAGAAAAAATATTAAGTATTTTCAAGGGAATATTGTCTCTTAATTGTGTCCCATCCCACCCAATCACTTTGATTTTCAATTTGATTCACGGGTCAATCTTTGATTTCCAATTTTATTCATTTGTCAAACATAATTATAATTGTAATTATGGTATTAATGTTAAACCCCACCACCCAATAAATTTAAAAAATGTTGATGATTATGTCCACTAAATGTGTCCAACCCCACCCCAATCAATTTAGAAAATGGTAAACCCCACAACCCAATCACTTTAAAATTTGGTTATAATTATGTCCCTTAATTGTACCCCACCCCACCCTATTAACTTTGAATTTCAATTTCAAAAAGGGTTAAACATAAATTTAATTGAAATTTTGTTTTTAATGTTAACCCCACCACCTAATAACTGTTATTATTAGTTATAATTATATCCACTAATTGTGTCCCACCCCACCACAATTCAATTTTATTCCCGGGTAAAATTGAAAAGATCAACTTTAATAATTTGTTATAATTATGTCCCCTAATTATGTCCCACCCCACCCCAATCACTTTTAATTTCAATTTCATTTCCGGGTGAAACATAAATTTAATTGAAATTTTGTTTTTAATATTAACCCCACCACCTAATAACTTTAATAATTAGTTATAATTATATCCACTAATTGTGTCCCACCCCACCACAATTCAATTTTTTTCCCCGCTAAAATTGAAAAAAATCAACTTTACAAATTTGTTATATTTATGTCCTCTAATTATGTCCCACCCCAATCACTTTTAATTTCAATATGATTCTCAAGTCATAATTATAATTTTTACTTTGTTATAATTACAGTTTTTTACCAATTTTATAAAGTGACTTACCACTTTGTCCATCAGCAGATGACATGTTTCCATTCAAATTGAAAAGAAAACAGTTTCCAATCCGGCTTAGCTTTGCCATGACAATCAATAAAGCTCAAGGCCAGACAATTCCAAATGTGGGTGTTTTTCTACCGGAATCAGTATTCTCGCATGGACAACTTTACGTAGCACTTTCCAGAGGAATATCACGTGACAACACAAAAGTATTAGTGAAGTCTATCAAAGATTTTGAGACGCCTGGAGTTTACACATCGAACGTGGTATATCGAGAAGTTTTACGTGATATGTAAAATACATTTGTAATGATATTGACGATACATTATGTGTTTTTTGGAATTATATACTTTTGTTGCATGACGAAAAAGATGTGTTATTTGTTAAATAACTCATAAAAAAGTTGTCAAACGAGGATGTTAATAAGAATACAATTATCTTCCCCCAAACTAAACTTATATTTGAATTAAAAATATTTATCACAGAATAACCCACACGAAAGCGAAACCTTACATACTATTCAACGACGCACCTCCCCACCCACACTCTCGGGTATTTATCGTCCCCTATATTGTTGGAAAATTAATCAATCGTCCGAATAGAATTTAATCACTCTCATATTCGGCAACTCCCCCTCTCATCTGCAACCTAGCACCTAAAAACTAATTGCCGAAACGAAACTATTTGCCGCCGCCGCATTGCGCGGGTACGCAGCTAGTATATATATATATATATATATATATATATATATATATATATATATATATATATATATATATATATATATATATATATATATATATATATATATATATATATATATATATATATATATATATATATAAACTATTAGTCTTGGGTCTATATTTAATTATTTATTGGTTTAAAAAACTTACTTAATACGAAATAGTCAAAATCCACTTATTTAAAGTGTTATCAAATGTCAGTAACATGACCGGGATAATTAAGTCTGAAAGGTTTAAAAGAAGGTGGAGGACTACCTAACTTTCCCTCTTAAAATGGACATTGTCTCCTCTTTTTGGTATTCTTAACTCCCTCATATAATATTACCAAATATACACGATTATTGATCCAGCAATGTTATAATAATAATATCTCTGAAAGTCACAAGTAGCAAATATATTACATTTGGGATCTATTGTGTGGCTTAAATCATATGTTTATGTGCATACTTTAGCAAGCATGCATTAATGAAGCATCTCTAAACTCCATTCCCTACCAATGACACGGACACGGTGTTAGAGTAAGAAACAGATTTCACTTTTACATTTTTCGGCAACGATTGTTTTTTATTTCTTGTACTTTTTTGTTCTTTGGCCGCTACTAGAAAGGAGGGCTATCTGCGACGGAATGAGCGCGTCGGTAATTAACGCTGGAATACCGATTGAACAAGTACAAAAAGGGAAATCTTAATTATGCGACAACATAGCGACGAAATAGCAACGGATTTCCTGGCTATCGGCATCTTGTTGGTAATTTGAAATGGAATACCGACACAATATGAAAAGAAAATAATATTTTTTATTTTAATCATGCTATCGGTATTGCGTCGGTAAACACAGATAGATTTGGTTCATCATAATATTATTTAAATTTATTATTATTATTGCTAAAACTATTATTATTATTAATGCTACTACTATTATTAAAGTTATTATTGTTATTATTATTATTATTATTATTATTATTTATTCATATTATTATTATTATTATGGTTATTGTTAATATGTCTATCATTATTATTAACTAATAGACATAAACATACACACAACCGTATTTAAAATTTTTATTATTGCACTTAAACATGCATATACATACATATACAGATGTTTTTTTTTTACCAACAAGAAACTTTTTATTGCAAACTAGCGAGAGGCTAGAAACAACACAAAGTCACCACATGGGGAAACTCAATCCATTTATCCCAATTCAAAGTTACAAACTCCTTTACTCTGCATTTAAGCGATAAGCTACCGAATTGATCTCCAAAACATTAGCATTTATATTCCTAGTGTTGCTGTTGAAAGTTACTTGGTTTCTCACTCTCCAAAGGACCTACAGGTAAGCCTTGGCAATAACCATCAGAGCCATTTATTTCCTGCTTCTACCTTTACCACCAACAAAACCATCAATCCAAGTTGTTATCGACCCCATCCTGTCTGATATGTCACTCCACCACACGTGCAACTTTTTTCATTCCAAACTCATAGAACGTTCAGAAAATAAATGAAGGATAGTTTCGTATTTGAGTTGTAGCTGGGACACAATGAGGACTGTAGCAATATTTTCTCTCTTTAGCACATTTGTGCGAGTGGGAATTCTATCCAGACACACCCTTCAAATGAAAATATTTTATTTGGTTGGGGCAGCTCTATCCCAAGAGGTAGAGACAGGATGCTGCACTCGAATTTTAATCTGACACGTCGCAGTTGTTGATGCGGTCAAAAATATTAAATAAAACCTTACAACTCACTAGCTAGCGGCAAGTAAGGGTCGAACCGTGGAGTCCGTGGTTGACACTTTGTGTCTATAAACCCACTATAGTGTCACTCTATAGCCGGTGGATCAAGAACACGTGAGAACAAACCAAAACTCAAATAAAACTGAAATAACAAACTTAGATTTGATTGCAGATCGAGAAAACGATAAACCAAATGCTTCTTTTTATAAAATCAAACAAAAACCAATATCTAAACAATCATTTAAACTAAATTATCCAACTAACCAAAGAATCTACAGGAATCAAATGATTGTTCCTGAAACCTAAACCAAAACATCGAGTAACCGAGGAAGATCCCAATTGTGGAATACCTCGATACCGAGTTGATAAAAATAATAAAAAAACCAAATACCTAGCCAAACTATCAAATGCAACTGAAAAAGAGACAGAAATCGGCCATTGGATCCCCTTTTGATACCCAAGATGCTTTAAAAGTAGGACTGGGATGCGGTATTTATAGGCTGAAAATTTGAGGTTAGCGTCGCTAACTCGCTATTTGAATTTCAAAACTGATGATTTCATCTTTATCTGAGCTTAGTGTCGCTAACCAAGGAGGTTAGCGTCGCTAAGTCATCATCCATGCCTCGTTTTGCATGATTTGAAATTTGAATTGGAGTTATTGACTTTTTGTCACCTTAGCATCGCTAAGCATGAAGCTTAGCGTCGCTAACTGTTGCTTGATCCACCTCTTTGTCCGTTTTGCTCCTCAACTTCTTCCAAATTGCACTTAAAAACCCTGTATTTACACTAAAAAGCAAACAAGCCCCTTAGTACTGAAAGTGAGTGATATTAGTCTGTTTAGAATATTTAATCAACCAAAACATGACTCAATAACACCTAAAATGTCTAACATTGCTAGGTGTTATCATACTCTCCACCAGAAACCTTAAGTAAGGCCCTGTTTGACAGGATCTTAATATTTAAGAGCTGAATCTTTAAGAGGTCTGAATTTTTAAGAGGGTCTGAGTTTTTAAGATCTGAATTTTAACATGTTGTTTGGTTGATACCTCTTAATTGTTGTGTTGAATGATAGAAATGACCATTTTACCCTTCTGTATTATTTTTTCTAATAAATGTTTCTGTTTTATAATATAAGTTCTTGAATAATTATAAAAAATCATACAAAATCATACAAAATCCAAACATAAATCCAATACACAACTATGTTCCTAATGACTGAATGCAACGAATTATGTTTCGAAATCAGTAAATTCAATTGTTTATACATTGGGGTGTTTCATCAAGTTGAAATTACTCAAACAAACACAAGTTTCACAAAAATACGAATAGGAATTGCTCACTGTAATATGCAAGATACAAATCACAAAATCAACACAAAAATATGAATGGGTCAAACGAATTAGGTCAAACGAAAAAGAGAAAAAGGAAAACTTACAAAAATCAACACACTGTAAATTGCATGTTCGGAATTTTTTGAAAAACAAGCACAATTGATATGAACCAATTAGGTCAAACGAAAACAAGAAAAACGAAAACTTACCAAGTGAGCAGCGATGACTCGGGAATCCAAAAGGAGAGATGAATCAACGATGGAGACTTTGGTTCCGTTTGGTGGAAGACAGAGGAGGGAGAGAGATGCCAGTGGATGTCGATATGAACACCGGAAAGTAGCAGCGGAAAGCAGAAGAAAGAGGACGTCGAAGATGAAAACCGGAAAGCAGCAGCGGCTTCGGGATGAACCGGAAAGCAGCAGCGGCGCCGGCGGCAGTCTGGTCTAGCGGCGGTGTCACGGTTGGAAGAGAGGAGGGAGAAGGGAGTTGTGTCGCGATCATAAGAGAGGAGAAGGGAGAAGTAGGCGGGATAGAGGAAGGGCAAAAACGTGAAATCTCTTTTAATTTTTTAATCAGACACGCTCAGACATGCTCTCATATCTGATTCATAAAGAGGCAATTTTCTAATTAAGAGGAAAAAAATAAGAGGTCACCAAACAGTCTTAATCTTAAACTTTAAGTGACTGCCTCTTAATTTTGCAATTAAGAGGATATCAAACGGACCCAGGATGCTTCAAAAGTAGGACTGGGATGCGGTATTTATAGGCTGAAATTTTGAGGTTAGCGTCGCTAACTCGCTATTTGAATTTCAAAACTGATGATTTCATCTTTATCTGAGCTTAGTGTCGCTAACCAAGGAGGTTAGCGTCGCTTAGTCATCATCCATGCCTCGTTTTGCGTGATTTGAAATTTGAATTGGAGTTATTGACTTTTTGTCACCTTAGCATCGCTAAGCATGAAGCTTAGCGTCGCTAACTGTTGCTTGATCCACCTCTTTGTTCGTTTTGCTCCTCAACTTCTTCCAAATTGCACTTAAAAACCCTGTATTTACACTAAAAAGCAAACAAGCCCCTTAGCACTGAAAGTGAGTGATATTAGTCCGTTTAGAATATTTAATCAACCAAAACATGACTCAATAACACCTAAAATGTCTAACATTGCTAGGTGTTATCATACTCTCCACCAGAAACCTTAAGTAAGATATAGAGTAACAACCGTCATTTTTCAGAGCCCATCTCCACTTGAATCCTACCTTATTGTTAGCAACTGAAGAACGAACGACTAAGCATTTTAAATCAATGTCAACTTTGCCCAAATCAACATTTAGTTGGGATTATCATTCCTAATACCAAGTTGGTTTAACCAAGCCAAGACCACTGTTGTTACCATTGAGGCCTGAGGGATATGATAACCTCCATCCAGATACCTCTTGGGCTTGAATAGAAATGCCACCGGTTTTTTCCCATCAATGCCAAACTAAATTCCCTAAGAATCCCTGTGGCCAGACCTCCATGCTCTTTGGTGTTAAGAACTCTTCTCTACTCAACCCAATGGATCTTCTTTTTATTATTCGCACTTGCCTCAGGAAAATCTGTTTCTTATTCCTTCAATTTTTGGATGAATTTAGTAGGAACCTTGAAGAGGAAGAAGAAATAACTACCCAGACTGCCAAGCACCTTTTGCATAAAGTAAGATGCTTATCCGAGGAAATGTTAGAATGGAATTGTGTAATCCAGACTTCCTATTCCCTCTCACTGAAATGTTGTGGGTCTTGAAGTGACATAGTGTTGAACAAGTGAGGAAGATGTTGATTTCCAGCCTCCATATAGAAGCCCTCCATTCTAGATGCCACCATTGTTGACAAAGCTTAATGTGGCAAATTTGATCTTCTCTTCCAAGAATTCAATGTGTTCATATACTATAGGTTTAGTGGCTAGTTTAGCTATAAATAGACGCTTAAGTTTCAGTTCTTAGGCATCCCAAAACACACCACAAACACATAGAGTTAGAGAGAAACACTTAGAGTGTAAGTGTTAGAGAAAGGGTTGGTTTTTTGTAATAGTCGAGTGTGAGAGTTTCTCCTCCTATTGTAATTCTGTTCTAGTGTTAAATAGAAGAGTTTGCCAATCCCAACAAGTGGTATCAGAGCCTCGTTTCGGTACCGATCGTTTTTTGGTCGAAATTTTTTTTCTCAAAATCGATTTTCGGGCACACCATTGTAAAGTACTCGTTCCCACGATTCCGAAAATATTTTTTTCGGAATTTTTCAACCACCGGAAGGCCTCCAAAAGTCCGGTCAAAGGTTTGCCGGAATAGTAGCCGGAAAAACCAGTTCGCCGGAAAACTCGCCGGAGAAGACGATCGGAGAAGACGACACTGTAGCGACACTGTAGCAACACTGTAGCAAGTTTCAGAAAACTGCATTTTGGCCCCCCTGAAATTCCAGAAAGTTGCAAACAGGTCCCTCTAATTCTATAAAACTCCGTTTTGGTCCCAGTTTTTCCTGAAAGTTACAATTTTGGTCCTTATACTTCTGAAAAGTTACAGAAAGGTCCCTATGTTTCAAAACCTTCCAGTTTGGTCCCTGTAATTCCACAAATTACAGATTGCCCCTATACTTCTTAAACATTTCAAATTGGCCCATAATTTTTTCAGAAGTTTATTTTAGTCTGAAAAAATATATCCCACCTATCTCGACCCTTTCGGAAATAACCGTGATCTCGGTTTTGCCTAATTCCGTCCCAAAATTTCACAAAACGCAAACTACGAAGTCTTTCTCATGGAATCTACAAATTCGGATATAATGGTCCGACTTACGCCCACAAATTATAATATGTGGAAGCCGAGGATGGAAGATTTGTTGAATCTAAAGGATCTAGCAGAACCTTTAGAAACCAAGGGCGTAAAACCTGAAAATACAACAGTCGGCGTCTGGACGAGAATGAATAAGAAAACTGTGGCACAAATTCGACAATGGATTGACCACAGTGTTTTTCATCATGTTTCTCAAGAAACAGATGCATACAAACTCTGGGAAAAGCTTGAAAGTATGTATCAAGCAAAGACTGCACGCAACAAAACCCTACTAATGAGGCGCCTGGTAAACCACAAGTTACGAAGTGGTACATCCATAGCCGAGCATACGAGTCAGTTCCAAGATCTTGTAAATCAGCTCAGTTCTGCCGAATGGGTTCTCAAAGATGAGGAGCAAGCAATATTGTTGCTAAGTTCTCTACCTGATCATTGGGAAACACTTGTTGTTACTCTCAGCAATTCTGCCCCTGGTGGCAAAGTGACAATGGAGATGGTCACGGACGCTCTCATGAACGAGGAAGCCAGAAGAAAAGAAGCTGGTACAGACCAGTCATTTGCCCTCGTAACAGAAAACAAAGAAAGAGGCGGAGGTAGAACTGGTGGCAGAGGAAGAGGTCGAGGTAGAGGCAGACGTGGTCAAAGTAGAGGAAGATCTCAAGTTAGAGGAAGATCAAAAGAAAGGGGAAAGTCTTCAAGTACATGGTTTGATGGCCACTGCAATTACTGCAATCATTATGGCCACAAAAAGAGCGATTGCCGAAAGTTCCTACGAGAACAGGCTGAAACGAGTACTAGTTCAAGCAAGGAGGATGGTGAGACCATGGTCAACATTTCACAAGACATTGCCCTTGTTGCATGCGAGGAGGATGCATGCCTACACGTAGGCGCTCGTGATGACGAGTAGGTGATTGATACCGCTGCATCATATCATTCCACTCCGGACCGGGATTTATTTGCAACATATAAATCCGTAAACCATGGTACCGTGAGGATGGGAAACACCAGTTCCTCTAACATTGTTGGTATCGGTGATGTACATATAAAGACCAATGTAGGGTGTACATTGGTGTTGAAAGATGTTCGACATGTTCCGGAGCTAAGAATGAATCTTATCTCAATTGGAGCTCTTGACCTTCAGGGCTATGACAACCACTTCGGAAATGGCAACTGGAAGTTGTTAAAAGGCATTATGGTCATTGCAAGGGGAAAGCTTTGTGGTATTATTTATAAGTCATATGCAAAGTTGATTCAACCAAGTCTCAATGCAGTAGAAGAAGAGACATCACCAAATCTGTGGCATAGAAGACTAGGCCACATGACTGTGAAAGGGTTAACAACTCTTGAAAAGAATAAGTCCATTTCCATGGAAAAAGATGTTGCCCTGGATCCTTGTGAATACTGCTTATTTGGGAAACAACACAGAGTTTCCTTTAGCTCCACAAGAAATAAGCGCTCTGAGTTGTTGAGCCTTGTCCACTCCGACGTATGTGGACCCATTGAAGTAGAATCCCTTGGTGGAAACAAGTATTTTGTGACATTCATCGACGATGCATCACGAAAAGTATGGGTTTATTGTCTCAGGTCGAAGGATCAAGTATTTGATCGTTTTAAAGCTTTTCATGTAATGGTGGAAAGACAAACTGGCAAGAAGTTGAAATGTCTCAGATCAGATAATGGAGGTGAGTACTATTCTCGTGAGTTCTCCACATATTGCACAAAATATGGTATCAGGCATGAAAAGACTGTCCCACGTACCCCACAGCATAACGGTGTATCAGAACGAATGAATCGTACCATTGTTGAGAAGGTCCGATGTATGATCAGTGCGGCTAAACTACCAAAGCCATTCTGGGGTGAAGCTGTATTGACAGCTTGTTACCTTATAAATAGGTCACCTTCAGTTCCATTGAATTTTGAAGTTCCAGAAAAGATATGGACAGGTAAAGACATAACATATTCTCACTTGAGAGTATTTGGGTGCAAGGCGTTTGCACATGTGTCAAGTCAATTGCGGAAGAAGTTGGACCTCAAATCCACTCCATGCATCTTTATTGGATATGGAGATGAAGAGTTCGGGTACAGGCTATGGGACCCAGAACTAAAAAAGGTTATTCGAAGCAGAGATGTTGTTTTCTATGAAGACCAGTATTATGATTTCAAGGCATCGATTAACGAGCAACAAAGCTTCAAAGTTCCTGAAATGATATCTGAAACAAAAGATGATATTCCGACCGATGAACAGAATAATGAAGTTGATGATGCAGATCAAGGAGGTGTTGAGCAGGGGGAGCTTCCACCTCTTAATAATTCAGAGTCATTGCCAGATGTTTCTAATGAAGAAACTCAAGTTCGACGATCTGATCGAGTTCGTGTTCCTTCCTCAAGATACCCAACTTCGAACTACATCCTTCTTACCAGCGAGGGGGAGCCAGAGAGCTTTCAGGAAGCTCAATCTCATATTAACAAAGCCAATTGGCAGAAGGCCATGAAAGACGAAATGAATTCTTTGCACAAGAATCAAACATATGAGTTGGTGAAACTTCCCAAAGGAAAGAAAGCCTTGAAAAACAAGTGGGTTTTCAAGTTGAAGAAAGATGGAAAAGGAAACATTGCGAAGTATAAGGCGAGACTCGTTGTCAAAGGATTCCAACAGAAGGAGGGAATTGACTTTGATGAGATTTTTTCGCCGGTTGTGAAGATGATGTCTATTCGAGTTGTACTCGGATTGGTTGCCAGTCTAGATCTTGAGCTTGAGCAGATGGATGTAAAAACAGCCTTTCTTCATGGTGATTTAGATGAAGAAATATACATGGAGCAACCCGATGGGTTTAAAATCCCAAAGAAAGAGCATCTCGTCTGCAAGCTGAAGAAGAGCCTTTATGGTCTTAAGCAAGCCCCAAGACAGTGGTACAAGAAGTTTGACTCGTTCATGGCAAGTCACGAGTACAAAAGAACTGTTGCAGACCACTGCGTGTACTTGAAGAAGTTTCCAGATGGGAAATTTGTCATCCTTTTGCTCTATGTGGATGATATGCTAATAGTGGGTCAAGATGCAACCATGATCAACAACTTGAAGAAGGATTTGTCGAAGTTCTTTGATATGAAAGACCTAGGCCCAGCTCAACAAATATTGGGCATGAAAATTATCCGTGATAGAGAATCAAGAAAATTATTCTTGTCACAGGAGGAGTATGTTGAACGTGTGATCAAAAGGTTCAACATGGAAAACGCCAAGCCTGTTGGCACTCCGTTGGCAAATCACTTCAAGTTAAGTAAGAAAAATTCTCCTTCTTCTGATAAAGAGAAAGAAGAGATGAAGAAAGTCCCTTATTCCTCAGCCGTAGGAAGTCTTATGTATGCGATGGTGTGTACAAGGCCAGATATTGCTCATGCTATTGGTGTCGTGAGTAGATATCTAGCAAATCCAGGAAAGCAACATTGGGAAGCAGTCAAGTGGATACTGCGATACCTGAAGGGTAGTTCAAAACTATGTTTGTGTTACGGGGGAGCTAAGCCAATCGTGAAAGGTTATACAGATGCTGATATGGCAGGAGATCTTGATAACAGGAAATCTACATCAAGTTATGTTTTCACTTTGGCAGGGGGAGCTATCTCATGGCAATCCAAGTTACAAAAGTGTGTAGCACTGTCAACAACAGAAGCCGAGTACATTGCTGTTGTTGAAGCTGGGAAGGAACTTATATGGTTAAAACGGTTTCTTCAAGAAATGGGGTTTCCCCAAGCAGAATACATCATTCATTGCGATAGTCAGAGTGCTATGGACCTAAGCAAGAATTCGATGTACCATTCTCGCACTAAGCATATCGATATCCGTTATCATTGGCTTAGAGAAGCAATCGAGAAAGGAGAATTGAAGTTGTCAAAGATCAACACAAATGACAATCCTGCAGACATGTTGACCAAGGTGGTGACACAAGACAAACACAAACTATGTGCTGACATAGTTGGGTTAAGGATTGTTCAAAAGAGGCTGGAGGGGGAGATTTGTTGATTTCCAGCCTCCATCTAGAAGCCCTCCATTCTAGATGCCACCATTGTTGACAAAGCTTAATGTGGCAAATTTGATCTTCTCTTCCAAGAATTCAATGTGTTCATATACTATAGGTTTAGTGGCTAGTTTAGCTATAAATAGACGCTTAAGTTTCAGTTCTTAGGCATCCCAAAACACACCACAAACACATAGAGTTAGAGAGAAACACTTAGAGTGTAAGTGTTAGAGAAAGGGTTGGTTTTTTGTAATAGTCGAGTGTGAGAGTTTCTCCTCCTATTGTAATTCTGTTCTAGTGTTAAATAGAAGAGTTTTCCAATCCCAACAGAAGACTAGTGGGATGATTAGCCGAATTAGCCCAGGCCCAAGGCAACATATTTTGTCCAGATGTGGGAGGGAGAGTGGGCTCAGCGGGGGCAGAAGCAAAGTGGGCCAGCAATAAATGAAATGGGGCAGCTGCAGGAGTTTATGCACGTGGTGGGGCCCTCAACAGATTGTCGTTGTTGGCCGATAGCTGGTGAGCCACGAGTTAAAAGTTGTTGGAGCTAGAGCATGCCAAAAAGAGTACGACTGGGAGGGAGCCGTCGCGCGAGGCTGTGAAGACAGTGGAATGAAGACCCACCCATAGGTGGGTGGGTGACGTTGTTGACCAGAATTTTGTCGGCAATCTCCTCGTCAATTGTTTTAACGATGGCTGCTGTGACCGAAGTTGCTACCATCATTATTGGAAGTCGTGTGAAGAACAGTCGGGGCAGATGCGTGGGCGAGGTGAGGCGGGATTGAAGTCGGTACAACGTGTTTAGTCGTTGTTCCTCAAGTACCAGCATGGATCGTGGCTCGAGAAAGGTCGGAAGAAGAGAACGGTGTCAGGTAATGCTGACTACGTAGGAGAATTTCGAGGCGAGGCCGTTAACTACATAAATAACAAGGTTTTTATCGGGTAATGGAGAGCCGATGTTGTGGAGGAGATCAGCCATTGTCTCGATTTTCATAAAGTACTCCGTCACCGAGAGGTCACCCATAGTTATTGAACGGAGCTCGTTGGCGAGCTGTATAACTTTGGCATCTTTGTTCACCCGAAACAAGCTTTCAAAGCCGATCCAAACATCACGTGCGGAAGCATATTGTTTTGAGAACCATTTGAAGCATGAACTGTGAGATTGTACTGTAGAGCCACAACTTGATGGTGGAATTAATTTTATGCCACTCGGGGTCGGTGGGCTTTGAGGTCGGGTCAGCATACAATGCAGTGTGTGATAAATAGTTCACACCACGCATCGTAATTGAGGAGGTCTAGATCAAGAAGAAGGGGGATATGAGACTTTATATTCGTGATGCCAAAGACTTTGTTAATAGAATGAGGTGGGGCAACGATGGCCATGGAGAGAAACGGCGGATTTGCGCCGTGAGTTCAGGAAGAAGAGGCCTTGAACTAGGTTGAGAAGATTAAGGAGGAAGAAATATATGCTCTGATACCATGTTAGTTGGGATAATTCTCATATGTATTCATTAAACACAAGTACAAAATATATATACATACGCAACCCATACGGAGGACATTCTTGCCGGATGGGCTATACATACACGAGCCCATGATACTAAATTAAGCCCATAATAATACACTATGTCTAACAATATTTACTGTGCGTAGAGTCTTATAATATGAATTGTTTTTACTCCTACTGAATTCGTTTCTTTCTATAACCCCGCTGCCGCTTCGTCTTCCTCTCTCTCAAACATCAGTTTCTATTTTCGTTTCACACAAACATCACGTTCAGCTCTTTGAAGCCCCCACCACCTACGATCATCTTCTTCCGTCGCCTGAATCCAGGCAGCTTCAAATGTGAAGCATCGCACACCTCTTCCAGCGCTCTTCAAGCTCTCCTATTGGTTGACGGTTTGCTACAAATCACCGCCTACCTCCGTCAGCTGAATACTTCTAGTTCTCCTTTTCGTGGACAAATTTTGGGTGCTGATTTTCTCCTGGATTTTGATCGACATAAAGCAAGGTGATTTCTCCTTATTGTAATGATCAATTTCAAGTGTATGTACCTGCAATCATCGTATTCTCTTTGTTACCACGATCTGGGTGTGTAAAGTGGTTATTGCAATAATCAATTTCAGGTGTTTGTAACAAATAATTTGATTTACGCATAAATGATTGAATTTGGGTTGAATTCTTGTTTTGCCTTAAAGTTATACTAACTTGCTAAGTGATTCAATGGAAATTAGTCGTATGTGCAATCCCTAAGGTGCAATTTCATCACAATATATGTGTTTTTAAAATTTTTTAACTTGATAATTTTTCCTTCCCAATATGTGTTGTCAATTGTCCTTATTTTAACAGTTTTGGTTTCTATGTTGTGATGTTGTCTAACTTATCAACGTAGCTGTTAATTTTTTTAAATAAACATTTTACCCTTGGAATTTAACATTCTTTGTGGAGATTTTTAAAAGGTATACCTTCTTAAATTATCTATTTATAATTATTAAAAAATATGAAATTTTTTGTTTTTACAATTTTAATGTTAACATATTTCTATTTCTTTTCTACCGGTGGGTGCTAGGTTATGGTGGTGCGAGAGAAGAGTGAAAAATGAGAGCAATTGGAGTTGTTGATGAGGTATGCAGATTTGCTGAGTTATTTTTATTATATACTTATAAGAATTTCACTATGTGAACATTCAATATTTGACACAGTATGTTTTACACTGTTGGTTATAGCATCGTACTATGTAAATGTTGCTAATAATAGCAACCTACTTTTTCAATCAACTTTAAAATTATTTTTCCGGAAATTCTAAACAAATTATGTCCGGTTAAGTCCAAAAAGTATGCCCAGTTAAGAGGATATTATAGAAATGATCCTAATCGGCCACAATTATTTTTTACACAGTTAGTTTTATTTAGGCTTAATTTTTTAGAGTTTTTTTCAATGTCGTTTGTGCTTTTGACAGATTTTCGATCTTTAAACTATGATGCACGGATACTTCCAATTGGGTCACGTTGCCGTTTCCGATACTCCGAGGAAACGGATACGGCTCCGATACGCACCGGAAACGTTTCGGGGAAGTATCGGGTTCGCCGGAAACGTTTCTATGGAGTATCAGCGGAGTTTCCGTCATGTTTCCATAAAGTTTCCGATTTATTTTAGGTTTTCCAATTTCAAAGGGCTTTTTAACTCCACAAAAGGCACATGGGCTTTACATATTCGGCTACTATTCCCTGTATCCCATTGGCATGCATTAAATAACCTATTCGGCTATCCCTCTACTCGTCGATAAACTATTCGGTATTCACCAATTCAAAAATCAGAATTCCCGTAATTCCTAAAGACTATGGCTTCATTACTGATAATTACTACTATATACATTTCTTGCCCTTAACGTGCGCCAATTTACTGTTTATTTTTGGGTTTTGCTAACATGCGCTATTCGTTCTTTAAACATTATTGATTGCGTTTTTCCTAAACAACAATGCATTTGGTTGGGTGGTTTTGAAGTTGTTTTGGTAAGTAGGTGATCAGGGCTCGAAACTCATTCTCAACAATTTTTTTATATGCAATTCTTTTTTCAAACTTTAGTTATCTTCAAATTCCATCTTTATTTTAAATTTGTTCTACAAATTTGGTATACATCTTTTTAAAAAATTTTGTATAGGTTTTTTTTTTATCTGTAGTTCCGCTCAAAATTTTACTACTTTTTTTTTGTAAGAGGTGACTTTTTATTCTCAAATTCTTTTACAACTTCTTTTTTGTAATTTCGATTACATTTTATTAACAACTAACATTACAGAAATTTCCCAACCTTCTTCATATGTTTGTGTTTTTATGTTCTTCAAAATTAGTTTTTTTGTTTAAATGGACAACTTCTTTTTTAGCAAATTTGTTTTTCAGGAATTTTATATTTTTGTATTTTATATGATCTTGTAAAGACTTTTTGTTTTTACAAACTAACAAGGCATTTTTTAGAAGTTTTTGCATACAAAATTATCTGCGGCAACGCGCAGAAAAAATATGCTAGTTAATTACATTTGAAAGATTTAGTACTTTTGGTCTTTTGGAATTTACACTTTATATGAATAAATAACTATTTTGGCATTTCTTTAATATATATATATATATATATATATATATATATATATATATATATATATATATATATATATATATATATATATATATATATATATATATATATATATTAATTGCCGTATCTCTGCCGTATGCGTATCTTGATTTTTTGATTTTTGCCGTTTCCCGTATCCGTTACGTATCTGTATCCCGTTGCCGTATCCGTTTTCGTGCAACTTAGTCTTTAAATTTTATATCATATCCCTACGTTTAATTCCTACTACCAATTTTAATTTTACTACACCACACTCCTTTCATTATTGCTATTTTGTCTTTATTTCATTGAATTAAGCCAATATCAAAAACCATATATAAAATCACATATAAAACGTGCACACTACTTCTTCTTCTTCTTCTTTTTTTTTTTAATCTATAGGTTATCATACTTCTGTTCAATGAGTTCTGAATTATAATTGATTGAAGTAGTTTAACAGACTTTATTTCGGAGTGAGCATATTTATTTTGACGGCGTAAGAAATAATTTTAAAATAGTAAAGATATACGTACATATGCACACGTTCACCATCTACACACAACACCGGAAGTTTCTCTAACACAAATTAACTACAAAACCCTAGTAAACCCACAAAATCAGCAACATGTATAGGAAGAGAAGTACAATAACCAATACCAAGATAAAAAGAACCAAATAGTCGGCATCCATGTTAGAGTGCTGGAGTAGGTATATCATCAACTATTTTCAAACCGTGATCATGTTACTATTACAGTTAGTAACCTATTACTAATATTACACTCGAGACAATTAAGATTAATTTTTTATTGTAAAATTAAATGGTTTGACATTATTTTTTTAATTACCAGATAAGCAACTGCATTTCCATTTTAACTATTTTCGAACTTCAACAACCATATCCTAATTGAATAGCATTTACCGTGAATTTAAGTGGATAAAGTCATAGAAGCACAAGCCTTTTTTGGTAAAAACCAAAACCGACGTTTTTGTTTTATAAACACAAAACTATGGAACAAGTCTAAATGGAATATTCATATGCATACAATATAAAAGAATCAAAATGATTAAAAAAAAAAAACAAAAAACAAAACTGAAGATTATATACATTCATGTGTTTGTACCTTCGTGGGTGAAATTAAGCTTTTTGATGCAACTCAAGCCAAACGGGATATTCGTATAAATTCAATATAAAAAAGTCAAAAACAGAATATCCGTATGCGTTCAATACAAAAAGTTAAAAGTGATAAAAAAAAGTCAACTCGACATTCACTCTACCTTCGACTTTCAACACCTTGATCTATAAAGAGAAACCAGCCATCGCCAAAAGCAACATCTTCCGTTTCACTACCGCTGATTTTCTACTGCATTTTAGTCACACAAACCCATCCTTACCACCATCAGCATCTTTAAGGTGATTAACGTTATACTGTTCTTCTTTTGTTTACCAAACATAGCATCTGTGTGATACTCTTTCTATTTCTGTTTGTTTTCTTTTTTCATGTTTATTAAATCGTTGAAATTGATAAAACTAAGGTCCCCTTGATCGGAGAAACCCATCCGAGTAAATGGATCCCAACTCAAGTGAAGAGTCTGACTTCAGTGAATCAAAGTTAAAAAAAAAACGGAAAAGAACAACAATGTTTACATGTGAATGACAAATTCCAAGCACCGGTGAATCCTTTATCACTACATGTCTCACAACAAACACTTGAAGGAAATTGAATTACATAATCAATTACAAAGACCCACCCTACCGATAATAAGGTGGATTACATGATCAAAAGCAACCGATTAGTACACACAAACATTTCAAGGAAATTGTCTTGACATCAAACACCAACACTACCCCCCAACCACCGTCCACCAAACACCTTAAAACCAAAATATCAAAAGAAAAACCATTCATCATCCAAAACTATGTTTCATATAACGTTGATTTGATAAACCCACAAGATAAAAACTAAAAAGCTGATAATTTTTAGAATGCATAAAAACGAAAATCGACATTTCTTCTTGGATTCATAACAAGCTCAGGTGTTGGTGCAACCATGTTCGGTTGTTCTTCAGACTCATTTGCGAGGTCATCCTTAAGGTAGATTGCTAAGGCGAAATGATTGGTCTTCACTATGGCTTTTGTTTTGGATTAGTGGCCCATTCCCGAAGCTTGTTAATGTAGATCTTTGTATCTAAATTTCTGTTTCTTTTTACTAAGACAGAATGGACAGCTGTGATCACCATTGGGGAGTTTGACCCTTAACTTTCCATTCCTCAGTTTCTCTAATGCTTTATCTTTGTAATCAGAGTACTCTGATTTATAAAAGTCGGACTCTTCCAAGTCATGAAAACGAGAACAATGGCACGCTCAATGACATGAGCTAAGTGTAAAACTTGGCAAAAACAGATACCGCTAAAAATGGCTAATGCTCTACTCTAAGTGTGATAAAAATGGTGTAAGTACTCGAGCAATAGAAAGCGGTTGCCAACTAAAAGATTATTCCAATAAGGAAAACATCAAAATAAAAAATGTACAAAAATCTATTATTCGAAACTAACATCAGCATCGAGACATGCTTCAAGGGTACACTCGTTCCTTTTTATTGTCCATTTATGTGTTTGATTGGTTTTGTGTATTTGTGGTTTGACTGTGTGATTTGATATTTCGTCCCATGGTTCGAAGCAAAAGCCAACACCTGCCCGATACACACGCTGCCCGATACAAGGCCTTGCTAGACCGTCCCATAAAGCCCATTAAATTTGTATGTTGTGACTCGTTCGTGACCCTTGGTGTATTTGACGATGTCCGGGCCTTGTTTAACAACATTGGTTGGGGGAATTTCCTCAATCATTAGGCCAACACATTTGAGGTCTTATTAAATTTGTATTTATGTTAGGTACTCCATGTATTACCGATTGTGTGATGGTTGAACTTGAAAAGTTAGGTCAGAAATACCGTGTTGCATTAAGCTAACATTATTGTTTTTTCATTCTTTAGACATGATAATTGTTCATAATTTGTACTTCAAGGAATCATTAAAACATTCCTTAATGTTATTTATATTCCTCAAAATAGAATTGCCAAAGATCCTAGATTTGAAAGGCTTCCATGTACCCACAAAGGAACTTATGCTGATGATTGCATTGTTGAAAGAGTTACTCGAGTAAAATTTTTGGACACTTGGCATATATTAATTGATTGAATAGTATCATATGTCTTATTTAAAGATTTAATTTTCATACCTCTTATTGAAACAACACAAGTGTTATTTGGTGGTAGTAAAACTAATCCACTTCCTTCCATTTACATTTCAATTCCAAAGTCGACAAAATTGATGTGCAAAACGAAAGTGAATCAAATCCGCTTCCAACCCAAGTCAAAGACCCTTCATGAGTTCATGTGATGTCATTTCGGTTCATAACCCATGTGAATCATAAGAATAAGCCCATACTACTCCTTCTAGTAAACCCAAACTCCAAGAGGCATGAAATCAATCCGATTCAACCCGTACACATTTCAATTTCTATGTTGACATAATTCACGTGCATAATGGAAATGGAACTCCTGAAAATATGTTAATGACAACATGCGGCTTTTTGAAGGAAAAGAATGTTCATGTGAGTGAAAATACTAAGTAAAAACATAATGGAATTCTTGATTCTGAAGTCGGACAAGATTTTAGTGGGCCGCACCCAGATGTTTCCTTTAATGGAGAAATTTAGCATACATTCATTGAAAGGGTGTGAGTAAATTTTTAACATCAAATTAATTTTAAGTTTTTTTTTATCAAATGCTTCAAGTTAATGATAACGTTTTACATCAATATTTTGATTTAGTATATAAAATGAACATAAATATTTAAATTTAAATGGAAAAAGAGAGGATAGAGAATCTGTTGATATTGCATAGTTAAAGGAAATGACATAGATGATTCTAATAATATATATTTGTTTTTATTTTAACTAAACTTAATTAGGGATTCATCTAGTGTGTGTGTGTGTTTATATATTTATATATATATATATATATATATATATATATATATATATATATATATATATATATATATATATATATATATATATATATATATATATATATATATATATATATATATATATAACTGGCAAGCTCAATGAGAGGAATATAATTATTGATGTGGGTTTTAAAGATAATAATTTGTGGACCTAAAAATGTTGAAAAATCATAAGAAAAGGAGTGATTGAAGTACCTTTCTTTTTAAAATCCAGGTGATGTACTTGTGATGAAGCCCTTTTCCCTTGCTTTTAAATATTCGGTAAGGTAAATGTCTAAATTATCCTTTTAAAATATCGTTTTTATTGGAAACCCAATCTTTTTAACCGACCATATACTATAGATGTGAGGTCACTGGATTTAACATACAATTCTGGCTGTTCAAATAAAAGTAATTGATTTTACTTTAACTTGATGTCAAACTTCATCCCTAATCGATGGAAATAGGTCATGCCGATGGACGTTGTTAAAAATGACAAAAATATCTAAGTGCGAATCAAAACTGATCATATGGTTGATTTATCAATATTGATCTGTCTTTTTAAAAGAAATGAATGAATACATATATGATTATAACTTAAACTATATATAGATTATAGTTCAATTTTTTTTAATAAAACTATATTGAATACACTTATGTTATTTTCAATCCGTTCGACTTGTTGCTTTTGTGCCTGGATTTTTCTATCTTACACATTTAATTCATCGTCTATAAAACACAACTTAAACTTATCGGGTTTTTTCTCTGTCCGGTTATTATTGTGCAGGGGGGGGGGGGGGGGGGGGGGCATGATTAGAGAGTGATGTATAGCAAATCCAAAAGCAAATAAAAGAGAAGATGAGAAGAATATGGCCTCTCAAGGAATCAATAAAAGTGGAACAAAAGGAACTATCACCATCTTTACAAAAGCCTTGTTATACTTAAAATATAACAAAAATCACATAAATGACGTTCGCGATATGTCACTTTTTTTGTTGATTGATTTGTAAAATATTCTTCCCTAAAATAATATCAAGGCTACTTTCACGTTTCACCCTAAAATACAAACTATAATTGCACAACCATGCAACATAAATATAAAATGTTGGTCGCTTAGCGTTTTTGATATTGATTATATGGTAGTGAATAGTTAGGATCATATAGTTTATGAATGCACAACCCTATGATAGTGTGCGTTTTGAGAATGATTATATGGTATCAAGTAATCTGAATAAAAAAATGGCTCTAAGAAAAACGAGTTGTAAGAAATAAAATTAAGATGTGTTTTCATTGTTTGAGTTGTAATGATTTTTGTTGGACGCCAAAATAGTGAAAACTATCAAAATAGTCAACTTTCATAAATATTACAAAGAAATAGTAAAAAAAACTCAATTACCCAAAATAATCATGAAAAGCGTAGAAGGCTAAGGTCAATGTTTTAAAACCCGGTTTTTTAGTTGACCCGGTATGGTGACTGGGTTTCTAATTTGATTATGTTAACGTAGATTAGAACATATCATACTTTTAGCATTAAATTCTTACACGTTATCGTTAATATGTTAAAATGTTTGCAATTTAAATAGAGAAAACAGTATATATGCATCCCCATATGCGAAAGTACAAGTTTTTAATGCACAAGTTTTGCAGTAACGACTTGTACTTTTGTAGATGGGGA
This sequence comes from Cichorium intybus, assembly GCA_023525715.1. NCBI lineage: Eukaryota > Viridiplantae > Streptophyta > Magnoliopsida > Asterales > Asteraceae > Cichorium > Cichorium intybus. The sequence continues at coordinate 5,468,034 of CM042011.1, read as the reverse complement.
ATATCCATCTACAAACTTCGGGTATGCGGGTTTCGAGTTAGATCGGGTATTTACAAATATATTTGATCTCTCTCTCTTTCTCTCTCTCTCAAGATTTGAATGAGTGTGATTGATTAATTCATGAGTTTTTTAATAGATCAAATATAGCATTAACTGTTCTTATTGATTGGTTTTTTGTTGTGCTCATTAGATCACTTGTTAAATACATTTCACAAAATTAAACTTATAGATCCTTTTTAATAATATAAATATGATTAATGATAATACACTCATCTTTAAATCAAAGTACTCTAAATTCTAATTTGACTTAAACTTGTTCATTAACTATTAGTGATTAAAATGATTTATTTAATTGGCGGAACATATAGATTATAATTTAACCAACCAAAGTTGTGTCTTGTAGTACCACAGAGATAAAAAAATATAACTTTAGTTGAAACAAGCGTATAATTGATTTGTTTACAAGGATCAAGATTATATTAGGACTAGAGTTTGCATCTCCGTATACTGCAACAGAGACATTGTGTTTATTTGAAAAACACAGTTCAACATATATGAAAACGAGTATGTAAAAAAGTTTAAAAAAAGCACTTTTGTAAGAAAAACCTAATATGTACAAATAAAAATTTTAAAAAAACACACATAAAAACAATCTAATATAATTTTTTTCATAAAGACACTTCCCTAAAAATATTAGACAATCGTTTTATCATAAATGATCGATAAACTTCTCATTGTTATTCATAATGACTGTTGTTATCTGTGTTTGATTACAATATATGATATCCCAATTAGAGTCCATAATACATAGATTATGCGAGAAACACAAAACAAAATAAATGTTTTCAAAAATTGTAACGTCCCGAAATTTCAACCAAAAAATTTCTTTTTGAATACATTAATTAAAAGTTCCAAACCATCAAATTTCATAAAAACATTCATTAGTTTATAACAATCAGTCTCAAAATATAACTAAAGAATATAACGGCGGAAGTGTAACAACAAGGATGTCGATGTCGTGTAGTCAAGTCGTGTCATTCCCAACATCAGGGAGAGTACCTGAAACATTTAAAATAAATTGTAAGCACATCGCTTAGTGAGTTTCCCAAATTACTGTACGATTTAACACACAATATGCGCCAAGATAAAGGTCTCCAGGCTCACCCCGATTTGCCTACTACTAAAACTCGCGAGCTCACCCTCGTTCCATCCATAGCCAATACATCTATGGACTCTCGGGCTCACATTGATCTTTCTGGCTCTCGGGCTCACCCCGATCCGCCACATACATAATAGTAAATAGCATTGTAATAGGCATGCATTATCAGTTTATCACATCTAGTAAAGTAAGGATACTCATCTAAATCGTCGACCTCACAAAGATAAGAAACGTCCTCGATAGTCGGTCTACACGAACCTCCTAAATCACAATAGAGTGTGGATCAACGCTCCAACCTTCCCGAGGTCATTCCTAAGATAAAACCCCTAATTATTTAAAGTTTGACCAAAGTCAAACTGACCTAAAAGTCAACAGTCGACAAGGTCAAAGTCAAGGTCACCCTTAGCAGCGCTACCATGAACCGATAGCATCGCTAAGAGGCATAACCCAGACGGGATCCCGTCAAGATTAGTGGCACTAACCCAGAATGTTAGCAGCACTAACGTCGAAAACCCTAAGTTCTTTGTTAAGCACTTAATCAGCTAAGACTAGACCCCAAACCTTCTAGAAGCCCTTCTTTAGGTCTGAAAACCCATAAAAATCCAAACTTTATTGACATGCATGCCTCATGCATGTTAAATCTAGCCATTAGGTCAAAAGGGGACTCAAAACCCTTAGAAAAGCTTGCATGGAAGCATGAGGGTTTGATCACACCCTCAACTAAGGCTCTAGAGGCACAAGGGATGGTATGAAACTTATCCAAGAGCCTGGAGTACTCTAAACTCTCAAGGTAACAACACAAAAGCCATAAAACCACCATTTCCAAGCCATAACTTCTAGATCTATGGTAGGAATCGTTAAGCAAGGATTTTTTATTACTTATACTGGTCGAGAGATTGAAGCAAAGGCAAGATTTCAGCTGTAGCACCCTTCTTGATACAAAGCTTAATTCCTTCCTTCCTCTTCAAGTAAGCTTCAAACCCCCCCCCCCCCCCCCCACCACCACAATGAGAGCAAGAACACAATGGAGGCAAAATATACGAACTAGGGTTTCTCTCAGGCAGTGGAGGCTGATAGAAAACGTTTCCCTAGGGTTTTTGTTTGAATTTCAAACTTGGGTTGGGTTTGTCCGGGTGTCACAAAAAACGTGCATTGCCCCTCCCAAGATTCAAACATTGGTCTATTGGTTTAAGGGGAGTACTCTTTACCACTAAGTTAGTCTCAATTTCATGTCTACTCTCTCACGAAAATATATAAAGTATAAACAATAGTTGGAAGTTAATACTCATCACCCTGATGGCCTAGTAGATAAGGCTTAGGTCTCCTTCTCTTTCCTCATAAGGAGGTTCCGAGTTCTAATCTCACTCCCTCCCTCTCCCCATAGGGAGTGTTAGGTTTCAATCAGGGGATGGCCACTGGCCACCTCTCTACCCCCGTAGGTGATTGACCCGGACCACCCTGCTGCCAGGTGTGCGTGGGCCCCGAGGTTGCTTCATCAGGGTCATCCAAAGGATGGGTCGGGTGGGGTCCTCGGTTATCAAAAAAAATGTATTGGGTATATAATGTTATCTTCTTTTCCCACAATACTAATTCAAAATAGGTTATATTAAAATACATTATCAATTTGGTATATTTTAGTAGAAACAAAAAAATATTGTTAATGTTTTTTTAAACATCTTTGTACTCACCATTTAACTAAGAGCCGATTGCAAATTTGATTTGTAAGCTTATATTTAACACATGATTTAGTTTATAGATTTTTTTCGGGGCTAGTTCTAGTTTTTTTTTAATCTAAATCGGTATTCAAGTATATCTAAAGCTTTATATTCCTATCTGATATTTGAACCGATATTGTAATCGGTAACCTGATTACCAGATTTTTCTTATTTAGGCAAGTCTTAGTCATTGTGGGTATTTTTTTAAAACTTAATCAGTATTTGAGTATACCTGAAAATTTATATTTCTATCCGACATCTAAACCAATATTACAATTGGTAACCTGATTACCAAATTTTTATTACCTAAAACCTGAATCAATTTACCCGAGTCGTAAACGGATCAGTCCATTATTTGGGTATTGGTTAATTTTGAAAGGCTTGGTTAATTTTGAAAGGCCTAATTAATGATAAAAAATCGGATGTACACATTCAAAAAATTAAGCCAAAAAAATAGACACGTTTACTTTATTTTAACACATTACATAAATAGACCCGTTAACTAATTCGTCTATTATGAAGGTACAAAATTAAAATTGGCCATCTTTAATTTTAACGTTGTATCCAAACCAAGTATGAGTATTCAACTACGTGAAGGCCTTATGACCTTTCCTATTATGGTGTGTTATCATTACATAAAAATTTCTTTACCTTGGGAAATTGGATAGAGACTTGTAAAAAGAAAAGTAAACATGTTTCCTTTGGAATAATATTGCATCAGTGTAGGGTTTTGCTTTATTTATCTTCTTTTTCTTTTTCTTTTCCTTTTCCAAATTTCTTCTTTGCGATTGCTTTTTCAATAAGAAAGAATGTTTAGAATCATTAGCTACATGGGCTAATTCGTAAATTCAATACATAAAAATCTGATAGGTCTTTTCATATTCAATACAATCGGTTCCAAAGCATGACTTTTTCTTTAAAGAAGTGATTTCTATACTACAATTTTTATCCATATACTATACATACGAGTTTATGATTTAGAAAGATTATACATTATGCATGAAAATCATTAAATTGTTATGGATGAATAAAAATTGTTGTAAGCTAAACTTGTATTTTGGGGTTTCGAGAAAATTCAAATTAACCGGTTGTTATTTGTTAATTTTCAAATAATGAATTAATAATATATAAAGATATTACCATCAACAAAGATAAATTCGAATATCATAAAACATAAAGAAAAACTATCAAACCAATTAAACGAGATGGATAGCGAAATATCGGATCAACTCATAAACAAAAACAACATTTATATATGCTCAATCGGGCACTAAGGTTCCTCCATTATCAACAATTGGCAAGACATGAAAGCGTGATCATGGCCCCTCTTGTATAATTAGGGTGGGGGAGTAGATCCCTCCCATCCCACTGAACTCACGCGCCACGTCAGCTTTTCTCTCTCCTCTCACTTCCATTTTCCCCATCTTTCACCAATCTTTCACCCATGGAACCAGTACCCACTGAACCCACAATGCCACATCATATATTTGATATTTAAATGTTTTAATTAAATGAATAAATTAATTTTAACACTGAATTTAATATTAGAAATAATAATAAAATGCACAAAATTTAAAGAAAATTCAAATTACATTTAATTAAAAAACACACCGGTACAAGAAAAAAAAAAGCCTAAATACGGAAATAAAAATCCTAAAAACGGAAATAAAAACCAATGCCAATAAAAATCCTAAAGTTCCCACCCATACATTTCTGCAATTTCCCGTTTCTTCCCAAGAACCAATGCCAATTTTGATCCGGTCAAATGATCATGAGATTTAAGGAAGAATTTTAAATCTTTTTGTTCACGAGACCTTTTGAGCGCTTCGATCTCTTGCTCAAGGAGGGCCGATTTCATCGTCAATTCTTCCTCCTGTTTCTCCAAAACAGCCATTTTCTTTGCACGGAGGGTTTCCTTCTTCTGCGCTTCTGCCTCATTAATATTCGCCGGTGCGGATATCTTATCGACGATGGTCTGATAACCATCTGGCATTGATGAAGATCCAGCCACATTTTTCCCTTTTCTTTGCCGGGAATGTGATGATGGTTGTGGGGAAGCTTCATCAAGATCGATTGGTTGAGGCGAAAAGTGTGCATCAGAAGGAGAGTTGGTGAATTGGTTGGAGCCGGATGTCTTACTTCGTTTGGCGGAATGATGTGGGGAATGCATCCCTATTTCTTTGACCGTTTCCCATTTGGCATGCTCTTTGAGTATTTCCCATGCCCCTGTATGTGAGAAACTGGACCGGTACAATTTTCGGTACTCTGAATGGGTGGCCTGTAAAACATCCGCATCCCCCCTCCCACTGGCACGCATGTTCATTTTATTATTGTATATACAATTGAACTTATTTACCTTATTTAGCATATCTTTGTACTTGGAGTTGATTTGATGCTTGGTCCGATCGGTACCTTGAATTTGCGCCTGGAAATGTTCCAAAACATTCTGCCAGAAAGAGTCGGACCGTTGGGTGTTTCCGCGTTCTTGGTCCTCAGAACAACTAATGTATGCCTTCGCCAAGGCGATCTCCTCCCTCTCCTCCCAATTTCTGCGTTTTACTCGGTGGGTGTAATTCCTTTTACGCGTAGAGGGTTGTGTCTCTGGGATAACCTCCTCTGCGTCCTCCTGGTCATCTGCATGCTGCTCCTCCACTTGCTCGTCCTCTTGCTCGTCCTCTTGCTCGTCCTCTTGCGCGTCCTCTTGCTCCTCCACTTGCTCGTACTCTTACTCCTCCTCGTTATCCGAGGGTGGAATGGTTTCATCACTGGACTCTACTTGGGTACGGAAATGAGAAGTGTCCGGGACGTAGCATTGTTGGAATTGGTTGGGGTATTGTGGAAACTGAGTTTGATATTGTTGGAATTGGTTGGGGTATTGTGAAAAGTTTTGTTGGAATTGGTTGGGGTATTGTGTGTAACTGTAAATGTGTGGGGATGGGGTTGGGGGAACTTCACGGCTCCTGCTTTGTGAGGAACCGCGACGTTTGGATTTACCACGATTTGAATCCATTTTATAAAAAAAGAGTTTTTTATAAAATAGAGGGCAAAGGGTTTTTGAGAGAAAATGAGAGTAAGAAAGAAGGGTGAAGGTGTGATTTGTGAAGGAGTGGAGATGTGGTATTTATAGGGATGAGGGGAAGGTAATTATTGAGGGATTAAAAAAAAAATTTATAAAATTGGATGGGTTCATCGGGTTCACCATCATCCCACACCACCCACCATTGCCGAACCCGCTCAACCCGAACGAGGAGGGGCAGCGGTACCGGAGGTACCGGCGGTACCGCCCCATCCCATTCCGATCTATCTTCGAGCCCGAGCATTACTCCGTCCCCCCTTAGATTTATAAACATCTCTTTTCAATAACAGATTTAGAAATTGCAATCTAAATATCATTATAAATATATATTAACTAAGGCTATGTTTGGTACGTCACGCCTAGCTTGTAAGCTAGCTTTTTTTTTTTTTAGTTTTTTTTCATTTTACATGTTTGGCGTACCAAAAACTAGCGTATAAACTAGCATATAAGCTAGTATTTTAAAATGCTAGTACGAATAACATCTAAAGTAGCGTTTTCAAAATCTTTCAAATTTACCTTTCAAAATGTAATTGGATATGTATATACATGTATTGATGTGTATGTCCCTTTATGCCTTTTACGTTTTCCAGCTAGTTTATACAACTAGTTTTTCAAAACGATATTTATTATCAGCTAGTTTTTCAGTTAGTCGCTAGCTTTCTAGCTATCTCCTAACTTTTCAGCTAGCAGCTAGCTTTTCAGCTAGCAGCTAGCTTTTCAGTTAGTTTGACAAACATAGCCTAAGACTATGTTTAGCGGACTAGCTAAAAAACTAGCTAGTAGCAGATAAAAATGACGTTTGGTAAAAACTAGCTGATAAGCTAGTTGAAAAGTTAAAATGTCACAAAAGAGTATGTAGAGAAGTGAGTTTTCTATAATTATTAAAAGTATATTTGGAATAAAAAATAAAAAACCTCAATAAGCTCGTTGAAACGCTGGTCTAAGTAGTTTTTAAAAAAGCTAGTTTATAAGCTTTTTTTTTGCTTGCTAAACATGAGAACTTAAAAAAAACTCGAAAAATAAGCTAGCTATTGCGCACCAAACATATATAATTTATCATATATTTTTAACATTACTGTACATATACTCGTTAGTAACATCGGTCTAAATGTCATATTATATTAAATAATAAATGATTTACTAAAGATAGTTTTTAAAAGGATTTAAAATATACTATCTTTGTAGTTCATTTAGGCTATATGTGTTGTGTGGAAAACACTCAGAGTGATGTGTACAAAACACTTGGACTGATGTGTACAAAATGCGTGCATTAGATTAGAACGTAGACCGATGTTGAAGATAAAAAAATTATTTGCCCCATTTATAACTTATAAATGTGGAACATGCTTGATCTTGATCTTTAGTCTGTATACGAGACGTAAATATCCTCCCCGTCTTCATCATTGAAAACAATCCTGAAAACTGATTCAATTTTTTTATAATCAAGTTAAATATCATTTCGTCCAATATAGTATGTCACATGTGACAAACACGATCTTTATAGACACAACATATCATATAAATGATAAATATAGTCATTGTTGTCTTTCACTATACATATATAAAATCCCCACAACATGAATTACATAAAATTAAGCTTTACCACAATCTATCATAATAACACAATGAAAAATAATATAAACCTCAAAATGCTTACAACATCATAACTTTATACATTATTCTATGTGATGCTAGTTTAGTGGTAGTGTGTAGGATTCCATAAAAGAGATACATGGTTCAAAACCCGACACGTCTAAAATATTGCTAGCGCTATATGATTACATCTATGTGAAGAGCCTTAGGACAAGTCCTAAAGTATAGAACTATATACTTTTTATATAAATATGTATAATGTATGTCTCTTGTGTAAATATTCATATATTATATTGATGGTAATGCAATACAAAACCATAACGGATTTTCTACAACATCCAATATGGTACCAAACCTCTCTTTCCAATGTCTCTTTCGATCCATTAACTTAAATGTAAAATCTTCCGCTACCTCCTACTTGTTGGATTAGGTGTCTAAGCCATGACTTATAATTTGTATTTACCTAATTAATAGAAGCAAAGTCCATTTGGGTTGCCCTCATAGCTGGAGGTTTGGTAGAAAGTTCGGTAGAGAGAAAGGTTGGTTTATTATGGGATTAATAAATCAATAGAAATTAAGAATATGGTTTGTTAATATATTAAAGTGATAATATATTAATTAGAAACTATATTGATTGATTAATAATTAATCAGGAATTAATTGAATTAATTTCTGTGACATTAATTAGATTAATCAGGAAGTCAAGGATTAAAGTCGTACAAATTCAATAGTTGAATTGCGGCGCGCGGCGCGCCAATATAAAGGCCGCGACGCGCGTACATATTCGTACGAATTCAATAGTTGAATTGCGGCGCGCGGCGCGCCAATGTAAAGGCCGCGACGCGCGTACGTATAATCCGGAAAATGGCTGACGGCTAGGGTTTCTTGTTTCCCTATAAATAGGGAACCCTAGGCCTCATTATTAGTGCTCATTCTATTATTCTCTCTGGAATTTTCGTCCACCCTCTGGCTCCCTGGGTGTGATCTCATTTGAGGCAGGACACTTGTGCTGCTTAGCTTCAAGATTAAAACTAAAGGTTAGTTTTTCTGATTTATTCTTTTAGTTATTTTTTTTTGGCCTTTAGGAATTAGTTACATGTTCAAAGAAAGAAAACATAGATCTTTTTCTAGGTTGCATGTGAACTTAGGTTATTTAGTTCATGGTTGCGGAAAACCTTTCAGTGGTATCAGAGCGTTTGGTTGTTTTCTTATTGAATTGCTGTAATAGGTTTCCTAAAATTAGGGTTTAAAGTTTATAAATCCTTTGGGCCTAATTTCGATTTTAGGGTTTAGGGTTTTTGAAACCCTAGCCCTCCTCCCTTCCTTTTCGATTTTCCTAATTAGGGTTTTAGGAGGTTTTCTATTTTTGGTAACTTTAATTGGTTAATTAAATAGATAACCTTAAACCCAGTTTGTTTGAATTCGATAATTAGGGGTTTAAGATAGGTTTAAATTGATTTGATTGATTTGGAAAAACCTATCTACATTTGAATTAATTTAATTAATTGTTTAATTAAAAGATAATTCAAGGGATTTAATTTAATTTAGATTTAATGGTTAAATTTCGAAAATTAAAGGATAAATCCTAAAATATTTTAAAAGGATTAAAATATCTAGATTTAATTATTTTAATTAATAGTTTAATTAAAAGATAAATTAAATCAAATTAAAGGTTTAATTTAATTTGAAATTTAATAGTTAAATTTCAGGAAATTAAAAGATAAACCAGGAATATTTTAAAAGATTTAAAATACATCTTATATATATATATATATATATATATATATATATATATTATTAAAGGTTAATACTATATGTATAAGATAAATTGGTTAGTCAAATCATTAGTAGGCCTCATTCACGAAGCTGGTCTATAAAGTGGGTATAAGGAGACTGCCTATAAAATGGCGGTCTAGTGGGTGTTCACTCTCACCCACCGCTCGCCTGATCAGTGGAGGGTCGTTAGCCGAACAGTTTTGATAGGACCGCTTAATCATTAAAAGTATAATGATCAAAGTACTAGAACCCTTCAAGAATTCCCAATCTAGTTACTTTAGAAAAAATGTGAATTTGATGCTAACCCATGAAATTGCACATTGCACTTTATGAAACGTTGGTGGAGCGTGTGTGGGTTACCGGCACACCAATGGGGGTTCATAAAGAGTGGCAATGGGTTTCTCGGGTGTTATCGTTGTTGATGGAGCGTGTGTGGTTAACCGACACATCAATTTGAGATGATAATGGACCCCGAGAGTACCAAGCTAATTTGCATGGTTATTCACACCCGGTTTGTGATCCTCGGCATCCCAGTCACAAACGGTGGGGCATATCCGAGATTAAACATGCCATTGAACAGTTCAATGAGTCTCACAGATCTAGGAATTTCATTAGACTGAAATTGATAATAGTTATCTACCTTAATGACGACTGTGTTGTGACTACGGCATCCCTCTTCACAACATAGTTGGGGTATTTTGGATCCTAGCCTTATTAAATAATATATATTGGGTAATTATTTAAAAGGATTAATTAAACGAATAAATTCAAATTTTATATATGTCTGAAGAAAATGTCGTTCTCCTCCTTCTCCTCTTTCACCCATTTCTGAGAGCTTCAGAAAGCACCTGTTTAGTATGGTAAGGCTGACTGGCCTGAACTATGTGATATGGTTTTGCAATTAGAGAATAGTTCTTAGTTTTGCTGGCAAACCATATCCGACTAAGTGTCCGCTCCCATACATGGCATCACACAGCAGCTTGTGATGAGCATGACTCCTTGACTATTGAGACCAAGGAAGTTCGTTGCCTTATGCTATTGATCATTGACCCCGAGTTCCGCAGGGATTTAGAATTCCTGGGTCTGATAAGTTAGCACAGCTAGTTCAGGAAAGGTTCCGTGAACTGGTTGAATAAAGGGAACGAACTAGGATCTTCAAAGAGCTTAAAGTTACAAGCTAGAAGGAAGTAGCACCAGTTTGCGTGTTCCCGAGATTGATGGATACATAGGCGAACAGTATAAAACTGGTTTCCCTTTATGATCGGGAGTTAAGCATTAGCTCAACTTGCTGATCTGTTCATCCAGATGAACAGAAAGGGTAACCGGATAAGACAATCGTGGAAGTGCATTCAATGTCGACTCTGTATGAATCGTTCATGGAGAAGCATAGTTCCATTAATTCAGCTGCTTCAGGATTGAGTCCAGTATTAAGGTGCATCAAGAAATGATCCAGATCGTCTGGACCGATTGTTCGATGTTTCAGACTGGGAATCCACAAGGTGGGACACAGTCACGGAAAGATTGGAAAAATGCTCCAAAGCCAAACCGGTTGGTAAACTCATAAATATCTTAGAATTCAGAACACCTGATCCTCATTTCCTTGATACAGGATGTGTTTCACACATTTGCTCTGTATGTACGAACTCTGGAGGATGCGGGATGGTGTCACACAGGAGCATATTCGGATTGGATCTGGAGCTCGTGCGGGTTTTTGAGTTAAGCTAGATATTTGTTCTTGTTATTAGTTTATAGATACATACGACATGGACTCGCATAGTACATTGTTCTGAGGATAATTCTGGTTTAATGAAATATTTTTTGAAACATGATTGTTTTAATTGTCCTCGAAATGTTGTGTGAATGTGTTGATGACGTAAATGGTAATAACTTGAATGTTGATACATCCAATGGGATTGGATTTGTAAATTGTGTTCTTTATGATTGTTAAAGTGAATTTTATGAGAATCACTTCAACCAAAGGTCCAGTTGGACAGGACTTTGGAATCATTTGACTTAGAGTCACATGATGAATTGAGTGCTTAGTAAAATTAATTGTGGCAAGAAAGGAATCACCCAAAGATCCAATGGATAGGATTTTGGAATCAGTTGACTTGGAGTTAGGTGATGATTGCATGTCTTGAACAATATTAACAAAGTCATAAATTTACATGGAGATGTAAAAGACCTTAAGTTTTGAGCGACAGACACATAAGTTACTGTGTGTTGCTCGAATCTTCGAACAGAACACGATTAGTTATGCTTCAAAATATTTGCCAAATAGTTTGAGAAATATGGCTTCGCTTATCGGAATAAGCGATTGATTGGAACCTTGAAGTGTTCAAGGATTTCAAAGGAATTATAAGATCAACAGAACCTGAATGACTACATAGACTGAGAAAATGTTTCACATTTTATCCTCTTCCAAGAACACTAATGGTAATAATGTGTCTTAGGGAAGATGATGGAGCATTGATCGAAATAGTTTTGATCCTCGGTGTATAAGATACACTGGATACATTTCCGACTAATATTTCAATGAATTGAATATTCAACCAGTCAGACCGCAGAAGCCATATTCCGACCACATATTAGACTAAGTAGGTTATGTTGACACTGTCTGAAATGTAAAGCTGGGATCATCCCACTAGTACATAGAAAGTCCAGGGTCATGTAGCATTCGTCTGAATCTCATGACAAGCCTGAAACTGATCAGCAATGTCGTTTCATTGGCCACTCCGGTTATCCTTTGAAAGAAGAGTACTTTTAGAAAGAACTCAAGTTCTAAAGAAACAGTGGGAGTAAGAATAATACTGAATGAGTTCAGGGATTAGCCAAGTGAAAGAACCTTTAGTCACCACTGGGACTTGACCAGGAATTAGATTCCTGTTAAACCTGACATACCCTCTCTTCGCTTGACCAGTAGTTATTGTCACTGTCATAAGGAGTTATGATTTGGGTGATATACCGGGTAGTGGTAAAACACTAAAGATGGTACGGATAAGTAATCCGACTGCTGGAAGCATTGGTGAGCCCAGTTGCTGCCAAATAAAAGAACCTTACCGCGAGACACAGTCTATGTGACAGTTTGATTGATCTTTACAACTGGTCTAGGAACCAGTGGGAGTAATTGAATCATCAAAAGAATGGAACATAGAAATGTACTTACAGAACATCTGGTTGAATGAGTCATCACTTGGAGTCAAGCAATTGATTCTGAGAGAAGCACTCTCAATAGAAGATGTAATCCGAAAGGAGTCTGCGTGGCATAGTGTGAGTCGTTAGTGAAGCGTGTGTGGTTTACCGGCACACTAATTGGGACTCACATAGAGCATGCCATTACAAAAGGTACATGGCCCTGGGATTCGTCCCATGGGCATCTCGCAAGAAAGGATATTCGGATTCTCAAAATAGGCCAAAAGGTTTGGATTTTGTGAATAGCCTGAAAGATTTCCTTTAATATGTCGGAAAGGTTTGGATTTCGGTTTCGCAAAATGTGTCATAAGTTCTGGATTTTGTGAATAGTCTGAAAGAGTCATATAACGGTGTCAAAGCCAGTGGGAGTATCGTTGTTATCTGCTATCATTGTATGTGGGTTACATACTGGTTCTAGGAAACGTCTCTTATCATTACAAAGTGTAATGACTTGGTGTTAAGAAACGGTTCGCTATGAAAGACTTTAAGAGATACAACATACTCAGGTGGTTGTGAACATCTATTAGATAGATCAGAATTCTGCCAATGTGATCTTGATGAGATTCAAGATGCATAACCCAAGGAAAGGAGTTTCCTGTCATTGCAAAGTGTAATGAATTGGCATGAAAGAAACAAAAGAGGTGCAGCATACTCACGTAGTTCATAGACATCTATCAGATAGATGAGACTGACAGTATTGACTTAGCCATTGAGAATATGATCTTGATGGGATTCAAGATGCATAAGAAAGAGTCCCCGAAAGGAAATGGTTTCCGAAAATCATGACACAAGGATTATTGGTAATCTCAGGATTCCGAAAGGGCTTGGAATGAGATTACATCAGGTTCCTCGAGCCTCTTAGACAAATCAGAAGTGTTATGAACATATCCTGATGACTTAATGCTTAGAGCATTGTAACTTGGATTCAGGATATTGCCTGGCTGAGAATACTGAATAGATTTTTGAACAGACTTGAGAAATCATTGGGAAATGATTAGGGTGATTGATTTGAAAGGGTTTTCAAATCGGTAATTGTTTACACCAGAACATGGTGCTGTAGGACTTCATGGTTAAAGAATTTCGTTGGTTTCTGATGGAGCGCGTGTGGTTCACCGGCACATCATGACACCTCGAAATTGTCTTAGGGTGTAGTCATGTAGACTAAAGACCCGAGAACCATGGGCAGTCACGGTACACATCACCGGAATGGAGTTGTGAGAAAGAATGACGAAATGACAAATTGAGATATCATCGGAAGAGTATCTGATAGGATCATCTGCAATAAAGTGTATAAGTGTTAGACACTTGGATACATAGAAAAAGTGAAAAGGTCATAGACATTGATATAAAAGGCTTGAAATAAAAGTTTAAAAGAGAATAAGAAACTGATAATAGTTATGATAAATTCGACTTGGTGATTACCTCGTGGAGACTTGGTATTAAGCAGGAGTAGCTGCCAGTCAGATTTTATGTTTTGTTTTTACATGTTTTACTTCCTGAATAATTGGATTATTCAAATATCCACAGTCACTCATACTTTTAGGGAGTAAGTATGAAGGAAGGCTGTCATGAATTGGTTTGTAGATTGTCTAAGGAGTTAGACATTGCAATAAGATTGCTGCAACGTTCATGAGTACTTGGAAATGGAGATTTGAGTATTGGATAAACCCACGCTCAATAGATTGCTTCATGGATTATATCACGAGCAATGTTGAGACGATAATATCTTATTGTCTTAAAGTGGAGAGATATGAGTTATAATTTGCAAGGCGGTTGTTCATTGATAGTACAAAAACGCATCGGTAACTCGGTGTTATAAAACGTGCTGTTGTGAATGATTTGTCGGGTAAAAGATATAACATATTAGTCGAAGCTTATTCGTCCCTTGACCCAGACGGGAAACAGATATATGTTGGCCACTCGATGATTTTGAAGTTGACTGAAGCGCTGGCCAGCCAGGACTGAATTGATTCGTTCAATTAGAAGTCTAAAAGTCATAAGCAAAATCGGAAATCGGGAAACAGTGTGTCAGACAGAGATTGATCTCAATCCATGTCTTATGTCTGAAAATATCTTGTTGAACAAAGGACCATCTGATCACTTATCTATGGACAGAACTGACTAGGTCAGAGTTCGGCAGCAGTTTCTAGGAAGCTACAGTTTGCTGATTAATTAGAGGTTAAATTAGTAATTATATTCATAGACTTATCCAAGTGGGAGACTGTTGGATTAGGTGTCTAAGCCATGACTTATAATTTGTATTTACCTAATTAATAGAAGCAAAGTCCATTTGGGTTGCCCTCATAGCTGGAGGTTTGGTAGAAAGTTCGGTAGAGAGAAAGGTTGGTTTATTATGGGATTAATAAATCAATAGAAATTAAGAATATGGTTTGTTAATATATTAAAGTGATAATATATTAATTAGAAACTATATTGATTGATTAATAATTAATCAGGAATTAATTGGATTAATTTCTGTGGCATTAATTAGATTAATCAGGAAGTCAAGGATTAAAGTCGTACAAATTCAATAGTTGAATTGCGGCGCGCGGCGCGCCAATATAAAGGCCGCGACGCGCGTACATATTCGTACGAATTCAATAGTTGAATTGCGGCGCGCGGCGCGCCAATGTAATGGCCGCGACGCGCGTACGTATAATCCGGAAAATGGCTGACGGCTAGGGTTTCTTGTTTCCCTATAAATAGGGAACCCTAGGCCTCATTATTAGTGCTCATTCTATTATTCTCTCTGGAATTTTCGTCCACCCTCTGGCTCCCTGGGTGTGATCTCATTTGAGGCAGGACACTTGTGCTGCTTAGCTTCAAGATTAAAACTAAAGGTTAGTTTTTCTGATTTATTCTTTTAGTTATTTTTTTTGGCCTTTAGGAATTAGTTACATTTTCAAAGAAAGAAAACATAGATATTTTTCTAGGTTGCATGTGAACTTAGGTTATTTAGTTCATGGTTGCGGAAAACCTTTCACTACTAACGTTCTTTTTTTTGGCCTTCTCGATCACATACCACCAGCCGCCCTTGTGGTGATTATCGTTTTTTTTCTCTGGTTGTCCCAATCTCCAGACTCACCAACCCATCTAGCCATTGTTGTTGTCTTTGCATACTGCTGCCTCCACTTCATACCATCCGGAGGATAGGGTAGTTATTCACTATACTTCTTCTACCCATAGTAAGCACCTTAAAATTGGATTTTCCTAAACTTCACTTCTTTTATTTATTTATTTATTTTTTGTAATTTCCCACTCATTTATATTGTGACCACTCCCATTTCTTCTTCGACCACCATTCTCTCCTCCCAATGACCTTCCGCTAATTGACTTCTTTATGCCTTAACTAATACTTACTCTCACTTTAGTTTCAAAATAACTAATGATGGTTCTAAATAAAAGTTATAACGTCATATTTTCTTATACATGTGTAAAGGCACCAAAGTCCTTAGTCATATTAATGTAAATCTAAACCTTACAGTAATGATATTAAGGATTTGGACTCTATGGATTCACATGTTAAATAGTGGTTTTACTCTATGTGTGACCCAAATATTCTTAAAATCATTTCTAGCGATAATTGAACATTTAAGACTTATGGGACTAAAAGTAAAAAATGGTGCCAACCATAGGAACCAAAACTGTAATTTACTCATTAAAGTATAATTGCATAGTACTAATCTCATTCATGTTTTATAAAAAATAAAATTTAGGTTTGTTAAATATATTAATAATATCAATTAGAATATAGATACCAATATAAAGACATTTATATATCAAACTCTTAGTTATTAGAGCGAAGGTTTGGACTGTAGAAGTCGTATGAAGAGACATTTGGTATCTTATTCACAACAGAAAAGTTGTTGTCACTATACTACTGATAAACTATAAGCAAGTTGCAAAAATCTTGAAAAAATGATAGAAAATTACCATATCCCACATGTCGTTGGTGATGAATTATCCAACGAACTAGAATTTTTACAAAAAAAAAAGTTACCAATTGAACATATACAACTAAAACAATACTAAATTTCTTTTAAAAAAAAGATACACACTTATTCCATTTATTGACTAGCATACAAGATATTGTTGATTGTTCTCATTAAAATTGCATAAGCAGAAAAAAGTTTTTCAAAACTAAAAATTTTAAAAATCTTATTTACGATCTACCATGTCTCAAAAGAGATTAAACCCTTTGGCTTTGATTTCAATTAAGCACGAGTTTCTTGAAAAAAAAATATATGAAACTATAATAGATAAATTTGCTTCTAATTAAAATTGCTAGAAGATTGATGTTTAGAAAATAGTGATGCAATAATTGTTTATTTCCTTTTAGAAAGTTGATTGTAAGAGTTTCAATTTATTACTAATGAGTGAAAACTAGTATATAATGCTAACATACATTTTATGCTCACATGCTTATTTTCAACTCTAAGTTTTGAATTTAACGTTAGGTAACTACTTAATAAAACTTTATAAGAATTTTTTTATAAGACTTAATTTGATTTTCGCACAAACCATCTGCAATAAAAGGATCGAGCCTGTTAAAGATACCTAAAATTTTGACCAAATCCATTTTAATTTGTAACTCACCTTCCTTTTACCTTGGGGATGTGTGTTTAAGCATGTATATAAAATATGTTGGCACGATCATAGGATTGAATTCTATAATAAGTCAGTGATGAATCGGTTTATTCCCCTCGCCACTTTATCCTTTTTCTTTTATTTAAATATAAATAGTTGTTGATAGCATAAAAACAAGAACTTTGTCCTAAAATCTATTGTTGGATTCTTTGATTCCCCCAAGCCTACAAACAACAAAGAGAATCCGCCAATCCCACCACATCTTCCACCAAAAATAGGCAAATCAAAGAAAAGAAAAACTCATTTGGCATCACTTTCAAACTCCAAAAGAAAAAATCCATCAAAATATAAATCATCCATCCCACTAATTACTAAAAACTCCTTGTGTTTTAGAAAGTTGAACACACTAATTAACAGCATGGTAGGGTTCCTCTAAATCTTGGATTTGATCCTTAACTTTCGTCGATTAAATATCCAAATCTTGGATTAAATTCACAAATCACACCATTGTTGGATGAAAGTCGAATGATGATTTTGGATTAGCATTCGCAAATTTTTTGTGAGTATGGTGTGAAAATTGAGGAGTGGGTAATGGAAAACATGAAGATAAAAACAAATCATGCACTTTTTTCTCTCCTTTTAAGACTCCAAATGGAACTGTGTTTTGCTTTCTTTGTTTTTGCACCATTAAAGATTCTCCCATGCCGTTCAAGTCAAAGGAAGAATGAATAAAAAATACTTTTTTTTTTCTCTTTTGTTTTGTAGGTGATTATGAAATGTGAATTGAGAGAAAGTTAGAGACACTCACAGCTCATGAGAGCATATATTCCCTCACCTTACATTACCCCACTTGTGTTTCCTGATATGGAGTGAAACAAACCAACTCCCCCCCTTCATTTATAAAAGACTAACATTCATCTGCCACATATTTCAGACACAAATCTTTCAATTAAAGAATCCTTTTTTATGCACACACTTACACATATATATATACCCTTTCTCTTCTGTTCCTTGTTACTTTGAAAAACTGGAAGAAAATGGCTCATGAGAATATTCAAGATCAAGAATTGAACTTGGTGTTATCAAGTGATGCTAAGCCTAGACTCAAATGGACTCCTGAACTTCACCAACGATTCGTTGACTCGGTCACTCAACTCGGAGGCCCAGAGAGTGAGTTCTTGTAAAAATTTGCTTCTTTTATAGAATCTTGATGTTGGGTTTTTAAAAAGTTTGAATCTTTTTTCACTTACAGAAGCAACGCCAAAATCTTTGATGAGAGCAATGGGTATTCATGGGCTTACTTTGTACCACTTAAAGAGTCATTTACAGGTACTTTTGGTTTCAATTCATGCACAGATTAACAATTTCTTTTAGTATTCTAACTTTTCTTGTTTATTTATGCAGAAATATAGACTGGGAAAGATTCAACAAACGCCGGCTTGTAGTGGAAATACGCAAGAAGGTGAGTAAATTAACACGTGTTTCATTCTTTATTCACTAGAAAAATGCAGAATTTGATTGTACGTTTGACGCAGAATTCGGAGACGATCATAGGAGTGATGTTACAAGTATCGATCAAAACGATGAAAACCCAAATCAGATTAACGAGTAATTCACCTTTTTACCTTTAAATTCTCCATCTTTATTACATAATGAAAGAAAAGTTTATAATAGTGTTTAATGTTGATCGTATCAGAAGTTTGAAGATTGCTCAGGCTCTACAGATGCAAATGGAGGTGCAGAGGAAACTTCATGAACAAATAGAGGTGAAGAAAGTACAAATTTGCATGCATGAGGTACAACTGTAGTAAACTAACGATCGGATTTTCAGGTACAAAGACATTTACAGCTGAGAATCGAAGCTCAAGGAAAGTATTTACAGTCGGTATTGAGAAAGGCGCAAGATACACTTGCTGGGTATAATTCATCCGCCATTGAAGTTGAAGAAGCAAAAGCAGAGCTTTCTCATTTAGTTGCAATGGTGGACAATGGCTGCCCGAGTTGTCCGAGTTCTTTATCGATGCTGACCGAACTAGATCAAGATTCAAGGTTAAAGAAAAACCCGAAAAAAACGGGCAATGGTTCGTCGTTGGAAAGCTCGTTGACGTCATCTGAGAGTTCGGGGAGAAAGGAAAACGATGATCTTGGTTTGAAATTGATGGATGGGAGTGGAATTAGTAATTTTGGGAGTGGAAGGAAGAGAAGTGGAAGTACGGTTTCTGACGGTAATTGTCAAGGTAAAAGATTACAGAAAGGTAGGTTTGATTTGAATAGTCAATATGTGAATGACTTTGACTTTGACTTTGAGTCAAAGTCAAGCACACTGGACTTGAACTCGAAGTAAAAATCTTGAGTTAAATGGGGAAACTTTTGGTGACATTGGTGACGGATGAAAGGTTTATGATATATATTTATGTATGTCATAAGTATATATATCCATAAAAAGAAGTATATATAAATATGTATTTGGAAGGCCATATGGATGTATTCATGCTCACAAGGCACATTAACATTATTATTTTACGTTTGTATTTTTCGTATGCAATTGTTTTGGGATATTCATATGACTGTATGAGATGCTTCACACAAACTTAAGATAAAGTCGATAAAATAATGAAAGGATTTGTCTTTTATCAAACAAATGATTCTTTGAGTTTGTGGATCAAATTCAAAGCATACGGTAGTTGTACTCACCTTTTCAAATAGTTGTACATTCAATAGGACAAAGGCCTTTATTATAATGATCTGTAAATCATGCACTAGAGGTTGTACTTATACAATAATGTCGATTTTGATAAAGAAGATTAATCATTTGCCTCTATTGTGCTTTGTTCTTGGCTTGATCAATCAAGCTAAAAGAAAAAGGTGACCTAAAATTCGTTTCTTACCCACCCAATTCTCTTGCTTTTGCTTCCAACTTTTTATATAAAATTTCAAATGTCAAAATCAAAAGGTTGGGTGACGAATCGAAATGAGTTTGGGGGAAATGATAAGTTTTTGTACATGTTGCCATGTTGGGTTGATTTAGACTATTTTTATCTCAATTTTTATAAATAAGTAATGAGTTGAATATGATTATAAAACTATTTTATTACAAGAATAATATTATTATTCGACAAAACAACTTAAAATACATTATGTATTAAAAGTACGCATTGAGAATCCATATAACAATGCGACGGACTAGGTTCTAAGAATCATGATTTGAGTTTGTTATCATGGGATAATAGATTATACGTCAAGCAAAACTATACTATTAGTCTATTAATATATGAGTAACTAGGTTCCGACGTTGTTGGGTCTAGTATTCAAAGTTTTGAAATCAAATGGATGATTTAATGTTGAACAATGGCTTTTAAAAATAGCCAAAAAACATTTGAGTAACATAATGCAGAAAATCCACCGAGTATAAGAGTAAATAAACTTCTTTTGACTTTGTATTACTCCTTCGTACCCTCCCTTGAACCTGACTAGCTTTCTTCACCATGTTTGTCTTTAATAGAACATACTCCAAACCCTTGAGGAACACTTTCCTTTTCCTCACCTCCATAATCCACATGATCCCTTGGATTATGATTTTTTTTTTACCGATGAACCACCACCACCTACCATTATTCTACATTTTTTCGCTCCCGAGACAACAATTCCTACAACTACACCACTTTCCTCTGGGGATGAGCACGGGTCCGGACCAAGAACCGATTTAGTAGGAAACAGAGAATCGGGAACCGGACCAAATACCCCGGTTCCGGTTCCTATTGATTCCGGTTTCGGTCCAGTTCTAGTTTCGGTTCGGTTATACAAGTAAGTGTGGCTATTAAGGGATGTGTTCGGTTCTGGACCAGAACCAAACCAAACCGAGAACCGATTTAGTGGGAAATGAAGAACCGAGAATCGGACCAAATATGCGGTTCTGGAACATGTTCAGTTACACAGGTCCGGTCCGGTTCTTCGAGTGAAATGCTCGTCCCTACTTTCCTCAAGTTCATCACCCTCATTTCTTACTTTGATTGCTCCTCCTTCCACTTATCCGGTTAATACTAAAGCGCCTCCCCCTCCTCCACTACAATTGAGGCTCCATCTCTTCCTACGATCTCTACTTGTCATCATGTGAACACTCATTCATAGACTGGATCTCTTAAACCCTATAGAATCCTAATTCTCTGTGCTACATTTCCTATCCTTGGTCTACTACTCAAGATCTATGTGCCCCTAACTGGAAACATGATATGAATAGTGAGATGTCTGCTCTTTTATCAAATCACACTTAAGTTTAGTGTCCTTCCTTCGACAATATAATTGGTTGTCGATGGTTTTATCGACAACAATTCAACGGTAATGGCAACTTCAACTATTACAAATGTTGCTTAGTTTCTTAAGGCTTCTCCCAATAACTTGGCTTTAACTTTGATGGCACCTTTAATCTAATTGCCAACCCAACAACCATTCGTATTGTCTTAAGCATTATTGTCTCCAAAAATTAGCCCATACACCAAATGTATGTCAAAAATGCTTTATTGCACAGTGTCCTTACCGAAGAAGTCTACATGAAACAACTGTCAGGGAATGTTCATCCTAACTTCGTGAATCATGTATATCATCTATGCAAGGCTCTTTATACACTAAAACATTAGATATCCCTAGTATTGACAATTCGCTTATGCGTCGCCTTTATAGAACTTGACGACAGCCACTCACACAATTCTTTATTCACCTTTCATTATTGCTCGAAAACTATTTATATTTTACTTTATATAAATGACATAGTGCTCACTACCTCTTCATCATCCCTTATCACTAGGGTTATCACACGTCTCTCTTCTGGGTTTTCTAATGCTAAACTTGGGGCCTTTTCCTCGGCATTGCTGCCACTCGGTTTGTGTAACGACGGTTTTCCTAAAAAAAAAAAAAAAAAAAAAATTGAATAGTAACTCCGGCGTGAATAGTAACTCCGGCGTAAATAGTGACCGAGAGATGAAGTAAGCGCTTACCTCGTGATGACATCGACGATGATGTCGTGATGACGTCATGATGACGTCGTGAATAGTGTCGCTGATGTCGTGCTGACGTCGTGCTGACGTCGTGAATAGTGTTTTCAAGCCCTATAAATAGGGGCCTAATCCCTTCATTTCAAACCACAACAAACACCAAACAACCTTACGATATCGGGGAGTGTTCTGGTGAGAAAAATAGATCGGGAAAGGTAAGGAACGAGCGATACCTTGTAGCGAAGTGCTCGAGAGTTGTCGGAAGAGTTGAACGGGAAACGAGCCAGCGACAATACTAAGTGAGTAATCGCTACTTTATTTCTTTAATAGTTTATAAAGTGTTAAACTATTATATGTGGAAGTTATGTACTATTCGTAATTCCAAAAATAATGCCTAATGATTTACTTACGAGAACGGTGCCTAGGCCGGTTACATGGGATCTGGTTGTTGGATTTTCCGAAAGGCTAAAATGCTGAAAGGATCCTGCCACCCCATCTAATCTTCTACCTGGCCGTTCTTTATTTGATAAATCACGAGGTATCATATTGGAATTATAGATAATATAAAGCAGAGTGATGGTGTGATTCGTAGTGATGCCGGTTGAAATAGTAGTTCACCTATAAACGAATATATAGGTACGAACCAAGCAGTTATAGTGGGTGTAAGAAGGCAGGAATAACCAGATACCGTATAGCAAGAATCAATGTGAGTAATCTATCCCTAAGTGTTACTTTTACTGTGGGGCCACATTGTCGGTTATTGTGATTGGGACCATCTTTCCGTGGGGTCACATACTCGGTAATTGTGGTTGAGACCACATATATGCTGTGACGATCGAATTAGCAGTAATTGTGGTGGGACCACATACAAATGTTGTGATGGCCTATTTGGCTGGCAGTTTTATCACACATTCAACAGGTGTACATTGAGTCCTTGAGACTCGGTATCACAGGGGGCTGTGATATGATGTGGAAGCTGAAAATTTAATGTTATAACACTTATCGATTATTCACTGAGCTTGTAAAGCTCATCCTTGTTGATACTAACTGTGCAGGTGCTGTAGACCCTACTAAAGGGAAGGATCTAATTCGGGGTTAGAACTGATGACCGTAGCAGCCCGGCTTTGGGGAGATACCACTTGTACCTTTTTCTTGTAATATATACCCTGTATAATATTTTGTTGAATAAAATATGTTCTAAAGTGTGGAAAATAAATGGGTATATTTATATTGAAAGTCGGGTGTTACAAGTTGGTATCAGAGACGAGGTTTAAGTGAATTAGGTTTCTATAGGGTAGATACCTAGTCTTGAACCTTAGGAAATAGTAGAATTCGGGATTGGAAAAGGATAATTTATGTTATCTGATTAGGAGACTAATCTTTCTGTTGAACTTTGAAGATGGCAAACACCAGGAGTGGTCAGAGCCGAGGAGGTGCTAGGCAGGGAGCTTCCAGGGGAGGCAGATCTCGATCACAGGGCTCACTGCACCGGGAGGCCGGAGAGGCAGCAAGGAACCAGCCTGATTTACGAGCTATCATTACTGATGTGGTACGGGAGCTATTACCCACTATAGTAGAGACACGTAGGGAGGATACTGCTAAGCAGGTGCATGATGGAGCCCCTAGAGACGAGGGACACGCCGAAAGTGGAGTACACGTGGCAGATAAGGGTAAAGGCGTGGAGGGAACTTCGGAAGTGAAAAACAAATGTACGTATAAGAATTTCCTTAGTTGCAAGCCTAAGGAATTTACGGGAACTGATAGTCCCGTACAAGCGATGGAATGGTTGATACATACGGAGAAAGTTTTCCGGATTAGCAAGTGTGATGAGGCAGACAAGGTGGAGTTTGCTACCAACCTTTTCGCTGGGAATGCCCAGTATTGGTGGCAAGTTTTCAGTAGAGCTTTGGGTTCAGATTTGCTTGGAATGTTGACCTGGGAACAGTTTAAAGCAAAATTTACTGAAGAATACTGTTCCGAAGTAGCAGTGAAGAAGCTGACAGAAGAGTTCTTACATTTGGAACAAGGGACTCGTTCTGTGCAAGAATATACTATGGATTTCTTGGAGAAAGCTAGATTCTGTGAACATGAGGTTGATACTGAGAAAAGAAAGATAGACAAGTACGTATGGGGATTGAAAACCCGGATTCGAGAGGTTGTACAGCCACTCAAGCTGACTACCTTTCGGCAAGTAGTTGATCGGGCGGTAGAACGTGAGGCGGAGCTGCAACGCCAACAAGGTGAAAGGAGGGCCGCAGAAGCAAAAAGAAAGGCTGAGGAACGTCCGTGGATTTCACAGAAGAAGTCCCAACAATCAGAATCTGGGTCGCGGGGTCAGACTCGGAAGGATGAAGGCAAATGGTGCGACAAATGCCGGAGGAAGCATACGGGAGATTGTCCTACTAGTCCCTCACCATTGTATTGTTTTAAGTGTGGGAAGACAGGACACTATGCTCGAGATTGCAACCAAGCAACTCGAGTATGTTTCCAGTGTGGAGCCAAAGATCATATCCGATCAGAATGTCCACAGCTGAAGACAGGAGGATCCCGAGACAGGACACGGGAGGAGCAGGGAAGAGAAAGGAAGGAGACACGAGGTGGACCAGTAGTCTCCCGAGCATTCCAGATGACCGTTGAAGAGGCCCGGGAAAAGACTGATGTTATCACAGGTATTTTTAAACTAAACTCGATCCCTGCATATGTATTCTTTGATCCTGGAGCCACCGACTCCTTTATATCCACATCATTCATGCCCCAAATTTCTATACCCTTAACCCCGTTGAATGAAGAACTGGAGGTAGAAGTAGCAGGTGGTAGATATGTATATGTCTCTGAACAGATGCCAGGGTGTCAGCTTGAGATTAACGGGACCATTTTCCCTATTGATCTGAAGCCGATCACCACCAGAGAATTTGAAGTAATTGTAGGAATGGACTGGTTAGCATCCAATGATGCTCAAGTCGATTGTAAAAGAAAAAGAATTGCAGTTCTGGCACCAGACGGGTCGCAAATAATAATTCAAGGTGAACGGCCACGTACAAGGATGCCTGTCATGTCTTTTGCCAAAGTACGACGTCATAACAACAAAGAAGGAATATTTTACATGGCATGTGTGGTCTCGACAGAGCCTACCAAACGATCCGTTGAAGATGTCGCCGTTGTAAAGGAGTTTGCTGATGTTTTTCCCGATGAGCTTCCGGGATTACCTCCGGATCGGCAGCTAGAGTTTACCATTGATTTGGTTCCAGGAGCAGCCCCTATTGCTCGTGCTCCTTATCGATTGGCACCATCAGAAATGGCATAGTTGAGGAAACAGTTGCATGAATTACTCGATCGGGGATTCATTCGACCGAGTACTTCACCTTGGGGAGCACCTATCCTGTTTGTGAAGAAGAAGGATGGGTCTATGCGAATGTGTATAGACTATAGAGAACTGAACAAGATCACCATAAAGAACAAATATCCATTGCCTAGGATTGATGATTTATTCGATCAACTTCAGGGAGCATCCTATTTCTCTAAGATTGATCTAAGATCAGGATATCATCAGCTGAAGATTCGGGAGTCAGATATCCCGAAGACTGCCTTCCGTACCCGTTACGGACATTATGAGTTCCTGGTGATGCCGTTTGGGTTAACCAATGCCCCTGCAGCCTTCATGGACTTGATGAACAGAGTGTGTCGTCCATTTCTTGATACCTCTGTTATCGTGTTCATTGATGATATACTGATCTATTCCCGAAGCCAAGAAGAACACGAGACGCATCTACGTCAAGTTTTGGAGTTACTCCGTCAAGAGAAGTTGTATGCCAAGTTCTCAAAGTGTGAATTTTGGATTCGTGAAGTTCAGTTTCTGGGACATGTTATTAGCAGCGAAGGTGTTAAAGTTGATCCTGCAAAGATCGAGGCTGTAATGAAGTGGGAGCCGCCGCGGAATCCATCAGAAATACGCAGTTTTCTTGGGCTAGCTGGATATTACAGGAGATTTGTAGAGAACTTCTCTTCTATTGCAGCTCCTTTGACCAAATTAACTAAGAAGGGCGAGAAGTTTGAATGGACGGAAGAACAGCAAGCTGCATTTCAGAAGCTGAAGCAAGCTTTGTGTGAAGCCCCAGTTCTTGCATTACCACAAGGTGGAGAAGACTTTGTGGTTTACAGTGACGCCTCTAGGGTAGGTCTGGGATGTGTATTAATGCAAAGGGGCAGGGTGATTGCATACGCATCCAGACAATTGAAGGAAGTTGAGAAAAAATACCCGGTACATGATCTTGAACTAGCTGCCGTAGTATTAGCATTAAAGTTGTGGAGGCACTACCTATACGGGGTAAAGTTCAAGATCTATACGGACCATAAGAGTCTCAAATATTTGTTCGATCAGAAGGAGTTGAACATGAGGCAGCAGAGATGGATGGACTTACTCAAAGACTATGACTGCGAGATTTTGTACTATCCAGGGAAGGCGAATGTAGTTGCAGACGCTCTCAGTCGAAAGGAGAGACCCATTAGGGTTGTGTCTGCTTGTATGAGCATAGTTAGTCGGCTACCTGAGCTGATTCGAACAGCCCAAGAGGAAGCAGGGAAGGCGGAGCATGTGAAAAGTGAACGCATGGTTAGCTATATTAACCAACTCGAGGAAAATTCTCAGCGATTGAAGACCTTTAAAGGTCGAGTATGGGTGCCAAAGCAGGGTGAGGCACGAAAGTTACTCCTCGAGGATGCGCATTGTTCTCGTTATGCTATACACCCGGGTAGCACCAAGATGTACCGGACGCTGAAACCGATGTATTGGTGGCCGGGTATGAAGCGGGATATAGGAAGATATGTGGAACGGTGCCAAACATGCTTACAAGTGAAGTCCAATCATCAAAAACCGTATGGAGAAATTCAGCCGTTACCAGTCCCGAAGAAAAAGTGGGACGAAGTCACAATGGATTTTGTGACAAAACTTCCTCGGACGCCACGAGGACACGATGCAATATGGGTGATCGTGGATCGACTGACCAAATCCGCTCAGTTCATACCCATACGAGAAGATTATAAGGTTAGCAAATTAGCCAGAATCTATATTGATGAAGTAGTCTGTAGACACGGAGTACCATCCTCCATTATATCCGACCGAGATAGTCGATTTATGTCTGGGTTTTGGCAGAGCTTCCAAAAGCGGTTTGGATCGAAAGTTTTAATGAGTACTGCTTACCATCCTCAGACTGATGGACAGAGTGAAAGGACTATTCAGACATTGGAGGATATGCTTCGTGCCTGTGTTATAGATTTTGGTGGAAGCTGGGAGGATCACTTGCCTTTGGTGGAATTCGCATATAATAATAGCTATCATTCCAGCATTCAGATGGCGCCATACGAGGCATTGTATGGAGCACCATGTCGTACTCCGACATGTTGGACAGAGTTAGGGGAAAAGCCGTTAGCTGGACCCGAGATTGTAGCTCAAACCGAGGAGAAAATTCGAGAAATTCGAGAACATTTAAAGGTTGCTCAAAACCGCCAAAAGCAGTATGCTGATCGTCGATTGAAACCTATAGAGTTTCAGGTTGGTGATATGGTGATGCTTAAGGTTTCCCCATGGAAGGGTCTGATTCGTTTTGGAAAGAAAGGTAAGCTGAGTCCTCGCTTTATTGGCCCGTTCCGGGTATTACAAAGGGTGGGAGCTGTAGCCTACCGGTTAGAGCTACCTGAGGAGCTAAGAGGCATTCACAACGTCTTCCATGTGTCGCATTTGAGAAAGACTCTGTTTGACGAGTCCCAACGAGTGCATTTACCTAAAATTGAAATAGATGAAAAGCTGAGGTATCCAGAGCAGCCAGAAAAGATTTTAGACCACAAGGTGAGACAGCTACGGAACAAGAAGATTAATATGGTAAAAGTACAGTGGCGATATCACAAGGGCTCGGATGTAACTTGGGAAGCCGAAGAGGAAATGAAGACGAAGTACCCCCAATTGTTTGCTTGATTCCGGGGACGGAATCTTATAAAGGGGGGGAGAACTTGTAACGACGGTTTTCCTAAAAAAAAAAAAAAAAAAAATGAATAGTAACTCCGGCGTGAATAGTAACTCCTGCGTGAATAGTAACCGAGAGATGAAGTAAGCGCTTACCTCGTGATGACATCGACGATGATGTCGTGATGACGTCGTGAATAGCGTCGCTGATGTCGTGCTGACGTCGTGAATAGTGTTTTCAAGCCCTATAAATAGGGGCCTAATCCCTTCATTTCAAACCACAACAAACACCAAACAACCTTACGATATCGGGAAGTGTTCTGGTGAGAAAAATAGATCGGGAAAGGTAAGGAACGAGCGATACCTTGTAGCGAAGTGCTCGAGAGTTGTCGGAAGAGTTGAACGGGAAACGAGCCAGCGACAATACTAAGTGAGTAATCGCTACTTTATTTCTTTAATAGTTTATAAAGTGTTAAACTATTATATGTGGAAGTTATGTACTATTCGTAATTCCAAAAATAATGCCTAATGATTTACTTACGAGAACGGTGCCTAGGCCGGTTACATGGGATCTGGTTGTTGGATTTTCCGAAAGGCTAAAATGCTGAAAGGATCCTGCCACCCCATCTAATCTTCTACCTGGCCGTTCTTTATTTGATAAATCACGAGGTATCATATTGGAATTATAGATAATATAAAGCAGAGTGATGGTGTGATTCGTAGTGATGCCGGTTGAAATAGTAGTTCACCTATAAACGAATATATAGGTACGAACCAAGCAGTTATAGTGGGTGTAAGAAGGCAGGAATAACCAGATACCGTATAGCAAGAATCAATGTGAGTAATCTATCCCTAAGTGTTACTTTTACTGTGGGGCCACATTGTCGGTTATTGTGATTGGGACCATCTTTCCGTGGGGTCACATACTCGGTAATTGTGGTTGAGACCACATATATGCTGTGACGATCGAATTAGCAGTAATTGTGGTGGGACCACATACAAATGTTGTGATGGCCTATTTGGCTGGCAGTTTTATCACACATTCAACAGGTGTACATTGAGTCCTTGAGACTCGGTATCACAGGGGGCTGTGATATGATGTGGAAGCTGAAAATTTAATGTTATAACACTTATCGATTATTCACTGAGCTTGTAAAGCTCATCCTTGTTGATACTAACTGTGCAGGTGCTGTAGACCCTACTAAAGGGAAGGATCTAATTCGGGGTTAGAACTGATGACCGTAGCAGCCCGGCTTTGGGGAGATACCACTTGTACCTTTTTCTTGTAATATATACCCTGTATAATATTTTGTTGAATAAAATATGTTCTAAAGTGTGGAAAATAAATGGGTATATTTATATTGAAAGTCGGGTGTTATAGTTTGCTAGTGGAATTTTTCCAGTCTTATCAGACTTCGCTAAGGATATCCTTAATTAGGATGATATGGAAACTTGTAACTCATGCAGCACACCCATAGACACCAAGCCTATTCTGCCCTCCAATGGAAAGCGTTTGGGTGATCCTACCTTGATCAGGGGTCTTACTAGAGCCTTACTTTATGGTTTAACATATCAGTCTCTACATACATGATCCTTGTAAACCACATCTAGCTGCCTTGAAACGTATTCTTTGTTATTTTCAAGGTACTTTTTCGGATGATCTTCATATTTGTCAGTTATTTGTCAATCGTTTGGTCTCTTACTCTGATGTTGATTGGGTTGTTTTCCCTAAACTCGTCAACATTCACGTTCTATGATTATCTTATAGATAACCTCGTCTCTTGGTCCTCCAAAACGTCAACAAAGGACCTATGCAGTTATCGCGGTCATAAACCTAGTAGCGGTCACCTAACGATATTTGATTTAGCAGTTATCGCGGTGGTATAGCTGTTTGTATTGTTACTTTTAAAGTATTAGTATTGCGTAGAATTAATATCACAAAAAGTTACATAGAAATATCACATAAAACATGGATAGTATTCTAATATGAAAAGTGTCAAAGTGTGAAACATGGATAGTTACATAAAAATGTCACATAAAACACTTCTCCTAACAATCTCGGATAATCTCGGACAATCTCGGCCTCCAATCTCGGCGCTAATATCGCCAGCGAGATCACTAACTGAGATTTCCATTGCTATCTCGGCCTAACTCCGAGAACCGTCATCTCGACGCTATACCAACGAGATAGCGCGAGATTGACTACCCAGCACAGGACTAAACAAATGGAAATATATTTGCATTATGTTATGGAACATGTTGTGATTGAGCATTTGTATGTTTTGCATGTCCCATCGGCTCATTAGTTTGTAAAGATATTTATAAAGGACTTCCTACATAGTACATAGTTAATCTAGATTTTAGAAACAAGACATTTGGCAACCTCCCATTCAAATTGATGGGGTGTGTTAAGTATATTATATAGCTTTAATTTCTTTATATGTCACTAGTGTAGGGTCATATGTTTAAAACCATTATATTATCTATCTTGGTTGAGTGCAGTACAAACCCTAACAAGTATTATTCCACAATCTAACAATATTAATAATTAGATTGTTACCTAGTGGATTTCTCTTTATGAATAAACAATGTTTGCTCATTTTTTACTTTTCTTGAAACCGTCCTTAATGAAGTAGGCTACTATGCAATTAAATCAAGCTTACGAATTTCGTTTTAATATGTAAATACCTTGCAAAGTTTGTAAATTGTATGCTTGCTCCCTTTAAGTTCAAACCCTTGAGGTTGTTGGATGTATACATCCTCCTGAAATGCACCCTTCAAGAATGTGATGTTGACTTTATTTTTATTTGAAAATTACACCAACCCTTTTAAGCAGCCGATGTTATCACCAGTCTTATCATATCCATTCTCGCAGTCAGGGCATGCACCTTTATACAATCAATTCTATTTTTTTTTAGAATAATTGTTGGCTACAAATCGGACTTTGTATTTACACCAATAGAGTCAATGTTTTTATAGTTCAACAAGTTCCTATGTGTTGTTGTGTTCTATTGCTTTTATTTCTACGTTTATAACAATTCTTTGTTTCTTGCTCCATTCCGCTTCTTAAAAAAATAATGGGTCTTGGTGATCGAGTTCCACTATATTTAGCTCATCATCTTCTTTAAAAGGCTAATTATCAGTGACATAGTCATTTCGGTAATGTGGGGGTCTCTTTGCTTCTACATTACTGGTTCCAGCTGATCCTCTCTCGTCATGCCTATCATTGTTATCTTCATCATTGACATGGTTATTTTCCTCACCGACATAATTGTTTGCACTATTAACATAGTCTTTTATATCACTCTAAATTAACCCAGGTTCAACTCGATCATTGTGGTTGGTTTCCCAACTCCATTGCTTTTTTCTTTGAAAATCAATTGGTTACATGTGATATTTTTTATTTAAGGATTAAAAAGCATTATAACCACCCTTTGATCTTTCACTAAAACCTAACAAAATATAAAGAAAACTTTTGTAATCAAGTTTACCTCATTTTTCATTAGGTACCTACACATGTGAAAACCATCCATAAACTATGAAATGTTCCACAGAAGGTTTGGCATCGCACCATGCTTCTTGAGGTATAAAATATCCATATTTACAGCCTCAAGCATTGTAACACCCGGTTCCTCACATTTAAATTACACCTTGATTTTTCTCAACTTAACACATAGTTAAAATGTGTAATCAAAATTAAGAAACAAGTCATACAAGATGTTACCAAAAACATAGTTTAAGTCCTAACCTATGTACATCAAGTTTTTACAAAAGTTAAATAAAAACCGGGTCAACAACATAGTCCAAACTAAACAAGTAAGTCTAAGTCCGATATCCAGCTATCCCTTCATGCTACGCTTTCTGCGGTCTCCACTACCAGACCCTTAACACAAACAACATTAACAACAATTTATGAGCCACACGAGCTCAGTGAGTAAATAAAGGTTAATCGGATTGTAACACCCCAATATCTCGTTAAACTCAATCTCAATGGACTATCTCAATTCTTAGTGTGATGCACACACTATAGCTCTTTACTTCAAACACTCAAGATTGGTTATACACAACCAAATCAAAACATATCATAACTCATAGAATACTTCTTTTCTGCAATGAACATCTCAACATAGCACAGTTCATCAAATAATTAATAAGTAACTACTCACCTGATATCGGGTCAATCTGTGGAACTCCTGAACCGCGTGTACTGTGCTGATGTCTAGTCTTAGCTATATCACAACAGCCCGGGTTAATACTCAATACCCAACAATCTCAATTATCAAAACATCTCAAAAGAACACATAATTAGGATAAAAGGAACTATAACAGCAGATAACAACAATATCTAAGTTACAACTCTAAATCCCGCAACATCCTACTTAATCGACCACAAATACGCAATAACTATCACACCCGTGACAAGGACTAGAACTCATTTTCACATACAAATCAAAGAAAGCTTACCCAAATCCTGCTAGTTGCAGGTGGTTCACCCACACCACCTAGAACTAACTGAAACCAAGCAAATCAACAATCAATTCGAAGCTATAACGTAGGATATTACCTTTTAACCATAAGGTAACGAACCCTAGCTTCAATTCTCTATTTATAGGCCTCAATTTCGACTTTAGAGGGTTTAGGGTGTATTTCTAGGGTTGAGAAGAGTAAACCACGAAATAGAGTTTTTCCCAAAATAAAGCAAAAACACACTTTAAATGGTCTTGTTGCGACATTAGTGCCGCTAATGTCTCCATTAGCGCCCCTAATGTTCACTACACGACATGTGCTCGCAAAAACGACCCATTTGACCCCCTTTCGACCCACGTACTACTTTCTGAACAATTTCTACACGACCCGTGTAGACCTACATGACCCGTGTGGGTCTGGAAAGGTCTCGGGTCAGTTTCTAAAGGCTTTTTACACGACCCGTGTGACTCTACACGATCCGTGTAACCTCTTTTTGACACTTTTCAAGCTCAAACTTATCCCAAATAGGTTTCTAACCATCCTAACTCACATTACAACTTATTTAATCTTAATTACACTAATATTAACACAATCTCACTACTAATTAGTAATATGATATTACTAGCATCTTCTTGGAATCCAACATTAACATCAATATACTCATCTTAGAATGTTTTTTGCACTATGTCATGCCATTTTGTTGAGGAGCATATTTGGTTGTTAATTTCCAAGTATCCCATGATATTTGTAAAATTATATGAACTAATTATACATGAACTCCTTTTTTTGCATGTCCTTAATGTCTTCTTCTATGTTCCAATCTCAGCCCTCCTTTTAAAATTCTAAAAGTATGTAAATGCTTTTGATTTCCCTTACGAAAATAGGTCATGCTTTTCGGCTATAATCATCAATGAAACATAAAAAACATACCTCCTTCTACTACTTAACCTGAGGAAATTGGGTTGTGCACTAAATCTAGTATCTCATTTGCTCTCCACATGATTTGTTTTGGAATGGCTCACATGTTTTGCTTTCCAAGCAAGCAACCATTGCAAGTATTGTTACTTACTTCGAATAATGGGATTCTTCAAAGCATTTTCTTTATTCGCAACAATTTTATCCTTGTGTTACTCAGGCGTCTATAGCATTCGTGCCATAATTTTGGATGTTCTTATGTGTTTGAGTCCAAGCATTCCTTATTCTTTTTGTGCATTCTTTTTAGATTAATTGAACAATTTGTACTCATTATGCTTTGGAATAGAATGAATCAAGCCCGACCCAATATGGGGCAAGTTGGGCGATAGCTCAGGGCCCTAATTGACCAGGGCCCATTCTTAACTGACATAGTTATATTGATAATAGGGTTTTCTTTTGGTAAGTAGATACGAGAGTAATAAATCAAGAATGAGTTTTGGGTATTGGAGGAAAAATTGATATGAAGAGTATGAGGACCTTCAAGCCTTTTCTTTGCTCAAACAACGATTATTCCCCGAAAGGTTGGCTCATCACTTCACGCAAGTATTAAACGAATTATAGTTCTTCATTTACAACCAAAACAATCGATAGGCCCATTTGTTACCTCAAAAATCCTCTTCAATCCATGTTCACATAAAGCCACCTATTAGACTTTTGCACAAATTCCTTTGACTAAAATTTCTAATGATTGTAATTGCAGGTTTCTCTAATTCTTGTTATTGTTGTTTTTACTTTTTCTCTTTTGTAAAGGTATATGTCTTCAAAATTCAATTTTCAAATAAGTGTTTTAGAGTTTCCTGTTACCCAAGTCTAACTTTCTAGTCTTTAATTCTTTGTTTTTTGAAACTCATGGAATATCTTATTTGGAAAAAAGAAAAATATTAGTGAACTAAATTTCTCACTGGATTGGAATTCTTTAAAATTAATACTTAGCCACAAAACCACAAACAAGAAATCCATATTGGCAATTTGCATCTTCGACTTTTTTATTTTAGAGCTACTGGATTGGAAGTTTCTTACTTGTGAATTATGGTTTGTGATGCTTTATTGTCATTTGTGATGTTTTTGCTAATTTAATTAACATTTATCTAGTTTATGTTATTATGTATAAGTATTTGAAAAGAATTTCATATTTTTTATTTATTGATGCAAAGTTCTATGCGAAATAAGAAATGACAATATGAATGAAATTTCATACAGAAGGTACATAATTCAAACCCTAGCACACCCAAAATATTGTTAGTGTTCCGTGATTGACATCTCATGTAGGCCTTGAGACGGGTTGACGTGGACTTCTCAGATGGTACTGCTACCATTTTTTTTAATCAAAACGTATCTAAAAACATTTATCCAATTGTATATTTTGGTAACTTATAAGGTTTTCTTTTTTTTTTTCTTTTTTTTTTTTTTTGCTTCGGACCTCAAAATTGTTTGGACCCGTAAAGGCTTCTTAAATAACATGAATACAACTTAGCATTCTTCAATAACAGAATGTAAAATCCTCTATTTCTTTAAAGACTATGCTTGTTCAACTAAAAAAATAAAAAGAGTATAGTAAATAAACTTTTTTTACTCCGTTTTACTCCTTTAAACCTTACGGTTAACATCGTATTTACGTACGCCTTTGTTATGCATTGATAATCGTCTTTATTGAAATTCAACTTTTTAAAAGTTGTTTGTATGGTCAAAATACGTAAAAAGTTGTCCAGATTTACATCTGTTAAAAGAGATTTTGTATTGACTTCATGAGCTAGTTAGTAGATGTCGCAAAATTGTTGAATTTTATAACGACTAAAATTGAGTAACTCGTATTGTGATTAGGTTGGGTCGATCCATCACACTTTAGTAGTTTAGTTGCCTATTTTATTATTATAAATCATTAACGTGTGATATATGATGGTAAAAGTAATTGCTTATTTTTTATAAAAATATTAAGTTGTTGGAAGTATTTCTACACTAAGCTATAATTCGACCGAGATCCTAAACTCATCCATATTCATATCGTTTCGCACCAAAAATAACATATGTGAGATGTAAATTACAAATATACATTTTGAATGAATTTAGTTATAATCATCTTTATTACTTTATATTTTTTATATAACTTTTCAAGTCTGGTCTTTGGAAATAAGATATAACGTAAATCGTTCTACTTTTTATAAATCCATCGGATGGTCAACTCTGTTGGTTGTATAAAAAATGTTAAATATATTATATATAACTATTCAAATAATTAAAAAAGAAAAAAGCTCTGACTGGAATGGGCATTTTGCAGGCTTTACTTTATGGGCCTTCTTTGAGTAACTTTATTGGGCTTGTTTTCTTATTGCAGACTTGCAGTTGCAGTATCATATCATACAACAATCAATAATCGCATTTATTATAAAATCAATTAACATCCAACAAAAGAATCGATGAAATCAAGAAATTCGAAGGATTTTAAAGTTCATCACGACTTGAAGCAGACGAAAACGAAGGAAATTCGACTTTATTTCCACAAGGTCGTCCATGAGGGAAAAGTGGGCATTCGATGAAACTAGAAGCTGATGCATCGACACACTGGTACACTTGGTATAATTGGTGGTACCCTGAGGAGTCCACATTGCACTCTATAAACGGGGCATAACCCACACTCTTGGTAATTGCATCTTTAATTTGTCCCATTGTGTGAAATTTCCCATCAGCCGGTTTAATTCCTGTAATCAAAATGAATAAATACTTGTAGTTTATGCATAAATAGTTGTACCTAATGTTGCATATTTTACTTGTGCCATCGG
This sequence comes from Cichorium intybus, assembly GCA_023525715.1. Taxonomy (NCBI): domain Eukaryota; kingdom Viridiplantae; phylum Streptophyta; class Magnoliopsida; order Asterales; family Asteraceae; genus Cichorium; species Cichorium intybus. Next base: position 5,431,773 of record CM042011.1, on the reverse strand, counting down.
GTGGAAATTGTAGTCTTATTCACTTTTTGTAGTTTATGAAGTAAAACTTCTACTCTAAGTCTCTATGATGAGTGAATAGGTGGACTTTATGTAGTTTATGCAAGAAGGGTTGTACGTTGTGCATAAAAAGTTGTACCTGCGTTTTCAAGAGCATGAAGGAGGTTTGCTTTTTTCTTGAGAGAAAGGGCAGCCTCAAAATAACCACGCTCGTCAAAAATAGATTCGGCACAAGTACCGTGTTTTTCCCATTCGTGACGCCAAAATTTCAAACCGTCGCCACTCGGGCATGCGAGTGTAGGCCATTGCTTTTGTAACACATTTTCAAGATTTGACACCTATATGCATAGATATAGTACGTGTTATAATTGATACATTTAGTAACAAATTTGTGGTTTTTATAAAAATAATAATAATTACTCGGGTTTTGATTATTTATGTACCTTTGAATCGTCAAAAGGGTTGGTGGAGTCGCAGTTAGATGGGTAGGAGCCATCTTTGTAATTAGGCCAAAGCCCGTGAATGCTGAAATCTTCTGCGGGCTTCCCAGTTTTGGGGTAACAACAACCACGTCTTGAGTCACAATATGATGCTGGCCACTGTAAATTTGATTGATTTGTTATATCGTATAAACAATGTAACATTACATACACGTATGACACATTTGATTAACATTTCATTAAGGAGAGTTGCATATCTGTATTTGAAAGTTGATTTTAAAAAATTACACATAGCAACCCGTGTAAGCATTGCCTGGTATTTTGTCGCTAAAAGGTGTTTTGTAATTAGACAACTAAACCCCTTTTGTTAGCAAATTAGCTACGAGAAATTTGTCATTGTATATTCTACCAGTCTATTGAGTATTGACGACAAGGGTTTGCAAAATTTAGTAAAGGAAATCATTTTTTGGCAAACTAGCACGAGAAATCTGTCACAAATTAACCACCTCTAAAATGTTTAGCAATTGAATAATAATACTCGAAACTACTGTCGCAGAAAAAGGTATTTAGTAATGTCATCAAGCATCGGTATCTAATCACGGGTACCTGTACCCGATTTCTATTAAAAAGACTTTTGGAATAAATAGCTACAACTGGAGTCGCTAAATATGTTAACACTTTCAGCTGATTAACGTTAGGAAAGGCAATAAGATGGTAACAAACGGTAACAATGCAGTATGCATGTGCATGAAAAATTTAAGAACATACCTGTTGTACAAAGTAAAAGAAATCAAATTCTTTAGCGACGGTTAGAATTGCAACACATTGTATGACCAAAAATATGATCAAAAATGCCTTCCCATTCAATTTCATTTCTCTAGATTTAATTGTGGTTGAAACAATGATTTAGATGTACAAAATAAGATGCTTATTCATCTATATATACACAAACACGAACCAGAATATGCCTTGTAAGTATTCTCTTGTCCTAACCTTGCTTGTTCGTATTGGACATTGCTTCAAACTATATATATATATATATATATATATATATATATATATATATATATATATATATATATATATATATATATATATATATATATATATATATATATATATATATATATAAAGCATGGTTTATAAAAGAAAGTACATATTTTAAACACCATTAATATGTTTGGCAGATAAAAAGTACGGCAAATTGAAGGTAAGAAAATTAGTATTTTCAAACATGTTCCATTCTATATTAAATAATATACTTTCAAGTTTAAATCAATATCTAAATGTATATGTTATGAAATTAAAAATTAACCTAATAGTCAAGTCCCATAATTATTGAATTTTTTACTTGATAACTAACAGCATAACCCATTAAACATTATTTGGGAAAATACGTTTTCTTGATTTAAAATTTGATCAATATCTGACTTTATTTTAGAATTTGTGAAATGAATATGATATGTATGACACAAGCAATGGAGGCCATAAATTTTATTTTATTAGTTTCTTTGACATCAAGCAATGAGTGATAGAGATAATGCTACAAGGAGCAATGTGTATGCAAATGCACCCTTATGGCTTTCGCGTGCACTCAATACGATTATTAGTTGAGCGAAAGAGACATTTTCTAAATTTGGCAAATTCAATACCGATTCTTATAAAAATTCTTTTATTATTATTATTATTTTTTTTAATTTGCATCGCGTTTCAGGTAACCTTTAGTCCAAAGTCTCATGGCATGGTTGTTAATCAACACCGACCTCAAATTAATTCCAATGAGAACCTTCCTTTTTTATATGCGGATAACTAGCGACACAATGCACTGATTAGCTTTTGATAGTGTCTTAATCTTTGATTCTAATTCTAGACAAATTGTTTAAAAAGAGTCGATACGAACTTGCAAAGGGCGGCCAAGAGCAATAATGTCGTATTCAAGAACATGATAATTTGTTTCAACAAACGTCAATCCTATTCCTTTCAATGACTATAATTCCTTGTTAGCTTCCTCCGTAAATGCCATTATCACCTAACTGTTACGTCATGTAGCTAGAGCCTCATGTTGCTATTTGCTAAGGCCATTGGGTGTGGGCTGCACGGAGGGACTGCGAGTCCTAGCTGGATGTGGTGAATGGCTTGGATTCAAGTGTTAAGCCAATGTCTTAATGGATTCTAATCCATCGATATGTTTGGGACTTAATCCATTACGTCATGTGCATCTTGACCATTTAGAGATGATATGTTAAAGTTTAAACATGTTTTAAGTCACTTGTAAGTCGATGTTGAGGTCTAGGTGAAAGGGATTTGAACTAAGGGAAGAATTGAGAAGTTTGAACAATTGTTAGGGCTTTGCCCAGTTTTAGCGGCACGATAGGCTATAGATAGCGGCTTGATCATGGCCTGTGTCGCGATTTGGCAGTTTGTGGTGCCTTGTAAGCTGTGGTTTATAGGGTGTTGGTCCTTGGTCCTTTCCTTAGGGTTTTTCACTACATTTTGAGGCGGATTAATGACCCTAAAGTGGTGTTAGTGAGCTTTTGTTTTGTCCCCAAAATGGGTGAATTGGAAGTAACACTTATTCATTGACTTGTAGGATGGAAGTAAAGGTGTAACATTGAAGTTGAGGTTGAGGACTTGATTTACTACATAACCAAAATGAGTTTATCGGAGTACATGTCCCTAACCTTATATGTTATGTTTTGATTTTAAAAAAAATTCATACAATCATTTATGTGTTATGTATTATATTATAAGTATAGTTATGCATTCATACAAAGCTATTTTGAATGACAAACTAAATACAAATTGAAACCATCTATCATCACCCACCACCACCACTACAACCCACCCACCACCACCACCCATTACCGTCCTATCGCCACCACCGTCGCCACCACCCACCCATCACTGTCACCTAACATCGTCGCCACCACCCACCGTCACCTACCACGACCATCCACTGCCACCATCATCACCATTACCCACCACTTCCACCATCACCCACCACCATCATAATCACCACTACCCACCATCACCATCGTCACCCACCGCCACCCACCACCACCACCGCCACCACTACCATCACCCTCCATGATTGCCACTATCCACCACCACTACCCACAATTAGTAATAAGTTACAAAATAAAGTAAAATTATGCAAAAAAAAAAAAAAAAAAAACAAGAAGGAAAATTTTGTCATTTACATGGATTTCAAATCCATTTCTGTCAAACAAACAAAATATGGAATTAGATTCCAATTCCATTTCCTATCAACCAGACAAAATATCGAATTGAGTTCCAACTCCGAATAGATTCCAATTCCTTAATAGATTTTAATTCCTTCAAAAACTTTATGCAAACCAAACGTCACATTAGAAAAGGGTTAGTGATCCATAATGTCATTCAATAACACAAATTTACCTATTAGGTTACTGAAGTTTTAACTATATCTAATAGGTCACTGAACTTTTAATTTTGCAATCAATAGGTCATCGAACTTTCAATTTTGGTTTTTTATATCATTGTCTCCAATTTTAACCAGTTATACCCGATTAAATTCTTTATGAAGACCTCATGGTTGGTTGCTGCCCTTCATATTAGAGAGGAGTGGCGGCTAGAGGTGTATTGGTGTGGTCAAGATGGTATGACTGTGGTGAGATTGCGGATACGCTTTGAACTTGGTCGAGGTGGTATGTTGTGGATGGATTGAGAAAAATGGTCTAAGTCGGGTCGGTGGAGAGAAAGCGTCGTTGGAACTAGAAAACGATGGTTAAAATCGGAGACAATGATATTCTAAAATAAAAATTAAAAGTTCAATAATGTATTGGATGCAATTAAAATTCCAATAACCTAATAAATAATTTTATATTATTAATTATCGTGTTATAAATTAAAATTTGAGTGACCAGTTACAACTTCACCGCTTAATTTAAGTTGTATACGGTATTCGTTTTTTCTACGAAAACAAAAATTTGCCAAGAACCTGAGGGGATCCATAAACTCATGGAAGCTTCAAAGGAACCAAGGAGAAGAATACTCTATACTAGCAGCAGCAGCAGCGAGCTGAGATTGTTCGGGAGATATGGTCCAAGCCCGGTACGAGGATAAATTCAATTCCAATTTTCCCTCATTTGCGTAAATGACTGAAATTTTCTAAACCCTAGAATTTTACAATCAAGGCCGTCTCCTCTTTGTTGATCTGCTCACGGTGTCGACCTGCTATCGCTCTCGCTCTGCTCTTGCGATTCGCCCTCTCGCGCTGCGTTTCATAACATCAGGTAATCGGCACATCCTCTATACAGCTCCCTATTTCGTAAAATGTTCGTTCCGACATCCTAGATTGTTTTTTCTTTAGCCATGGAATTATCCGGGTTTAAACTCGATAATTGTTTGCTTGGTGATGCCGTGATGGCAAGTTCTGCCTCCTTTAATCGCTGCTCATACCCATCATTTTCACTCACAGAACAAACACTATTCAATCACAGAGCACAGAAGATACGTATATAAAAATCCACTTTCTCTGTGTTTTTTGTGGCTGCAAGATAAACCGTAGTAGATCAAGAAACCAGAACTTACCATCACTACTTTGTCTGTGTTTTAAATCTGCAACACACTTCTTCAATCCCTAATTTTTTGTGTTTTATGTCTGTAGAGCCAGTAACTATAATATATTTCTAGGTTATTACTTAGTTGATTCCAATGAATTAATTGAAACAAAATTTGCTGATGAGTTAATTTAGGAGATTGATAAGAATCTTGAAGATTAGGGGCAGATAATCGCATCCAGTTCCTGCATTGCAACATAACCATTAGGCAAAAACCGTTCTTTTTACATTTTGCACTATTACTTTATATTCTAGCTTTTGGTATCATTTTCATGGAAACTCATTTTAACTTAACAAAAGGGTAACATACTATGATACTAAACCATGCTTGCTGACATGGCGAATCATAGGCAAACTTTAAGCCATGAGTCGACATTTAACCGATGATATCAACGAAGAAACCGAAAAAGATCCCCAAATTATCACATCTCCAACAAGAGACAATAACATCACAAACATTGAAGCAGACAAAGATTTTGAACTCCACGAAGGAATCGAATTCGAATCCCACGAATCCGCATATTCATTCTACCAAGAATACGCAAAATCCATGGGATTCACCACCTCAATAAAAAACTCCCGCCGGTCAAAAAAGTCAAAGGAATTCATCGATGCCAAATTCGCATGTTCACGATACGGTATCACACCGGAATCAGATTCAAGCACAAGTAGGCGTCCAACCGTAAAAAAAACCGACTGTAAAGCAAGCATGCATGTCAAAAGAAGAAAAGACACAAAATGGTACATTCATGAATTCATAACAGAACACAACCATGAACTCCTACCCGCTTTAGCCTACCATTTCCGCATCCACAAAAACTTAAAATTAGCCGAAAAAAACAACATCGATATTCTACACGCGGTTAGCGAACGCACGAAGAAAATGTACGTGCAAATGTCGCGACACTCGGGTACATTTCAAACCGTTGACTTTTCAAACGACGTGTTAAATTACCAATTTGACCGCGGCCGGTATTTGCCTCTCGAGGAAGGTGACGGTCAAGTTATGCTCGAGTATTTCACGCATATGAAAAAGGAAAATCCGGATTTTTTCTACGCGATTGATTTAAACGAAGACCAACGGTTAAGAAACTTGTTGTGGATCGATGCGAAAAGCCGAAAAGATTATGTAAATTTTACGGATGTTGTTTCTTTCGATATAAGTTACGTAAGAAGTAATGATAAAATGCCGTTTGCTCTTTTTATTGGAGTGAATCATCATTTTCAAGCTATGTTACTCGGATGCGCGATTGTTGCAGACGAATCGAAATCCACGTGTGTTTGGTTAATGAAAATGTGGCTAAGGGCAATGTCGGGAAAATCACCGAAAGTTATTATTACGGATCAAGGAAAAGCGGTTGAATCCGCGGTGAGCGAAATTTTACCGTTGTCGCGACATTTATTCTCTCTTTGGAGTATTCTCGAGAAGGTTCCGGAAACTTTCGCGCATATTATCAGACGACATGAGAAGTTCATGAGCAAGTTTTTTAAGTGTATTTATAAATCGTTAACAGACGAACAATTCGATATGAGATGGTGGAAACTCGTGGGTCGATTCGAGCTTCAAGATAACGAATGGTTTCATTCGTTATACGAAGATCGAAAAAAGTGGGTCCCGGCGTTCATGCGCGATGTTTTTTTAGCCGGAATGTCGACTAGCCAACGTGGCGAAAGTATAAATTATTTTTTCGATAAATATATTCACAAAAAGGTTACGTTAAAAGAATTCGTAAAACAATACTCGATTATTTTACAAAACCGGTACGAAGAGGAGGCGATTGCGGATTTCGACACGTGTCATAAACAACCCGCGTTGAAATCACCGTCACCGTGGGAAAAACAAATGTCGTCCATTTACACACATACGATTTTTAAAAAATTTCAAGTCGAGGTTTTGGGGGTAGTTGGTTGTCATCCTAAAAAAGAACGTGAAGACGGATGTATAACAATATACACAGTCGACGATTGTGAAAAGAACGAAAGTTTTACGGTTACATGGAACGAAACAAAATCCGAGGTTTGGTGTTCGTGTTTGTTGTTTGAGTTCAAAGGTTTTCTTTGTAGACACGCGATGATTGTGTTACAAATGTGCGGGTTTTCGAGTATTCCGTCTCGGTATATTTTAAAAAGATGGACGAAAGATGCCAAGAGTGATGAAAATAACATGATGGAAAAAATGCAAAACCGCGTGCAATTGTATAATGATTTATGTAAACACGCGATAAAATTGAGTGAAGAAGGGTCGTTATGTGAAGAGAGTTATGATATTGCGTTTCGTGCACTTGTGGAAGCTTTGAAAGCGTGTGTGAATGTGAATAATAAGGAATCGAGTAATGGGAGTGTTTTGATTCGAGATGTTGAGGATGAGAATTTGGGGGGTGTTTCTGGAAATAAGAGTAAAAGAAAGAGCGTCAACAAGAAACGAAAGGTTTGTGGTTTTTTTTTTTTTTTTTTTTTTTTTTTTGTTATGTGGTTTTTAAATTATAATTTATATATATTTAATAAGTTGTTATTTTTTTGTAGGTAGCATCAGAACCTGAACCTGTAATGCTTGAGGCTCGAGATGGCTTGCAGCAAATGGTTAGTTTTTTTTTTTTTTTTTTTTAATTTAAATATCAAGAGTATTAAAAAATTGTAAGGTTTGTTTACGGATTAAAAATAATTTCATCGGAATTTGTTGGTGATAGGAAAGTATGAGTTCAGATGGAATAACTCTTCATGGGTATTATGGGGCCCAACAGAATGTGCAGGGACTGGTATGACCCGACCCGACCCATTTCACAGATTTTTATTTATTTATTTTTTATAAAAATGAAATTCTTAATTGGGTGAAATGTAGCTGCAGTTGAACTTGATGGAACCGCCTCACGATGGTTACTATGTTAATCAACAAAGCATGCAGGGACTGGTACGTAAATATAGCTTATATTTTATAGATATTGGATTATTTATACAAAGAGAATGTATGTGTTTGTTTTATATTTTCGACTCTGATTTGAATTTTATAATTTTATAGGGTCAATTAAATTCATTGGCACCAACGCATGATGGTTTCTTTGAGACCCAACAAAGCATACATGGTCTGGTATGTAATATGTTAACTACTTTTGAACATTTATTGTATGTAACGGTTTTTAATAATTATTTTCTTGTCCTATGATTTGAAAATTTTAATTTGTATGTATGTAGGGGCATATGGATTTTAGACCACCAAGTTTCGGTTACAGCATACAGGTTAGCATGTCGATTTACATTTGTTGTGGGGCCTTTAGAGTGAGGTAATAGGCATATAACTTTGATTTTGTTTTGGTGGGCCCAGGATGAACCAAATTTGCGAACCAATCAGATGCATAACAACCCGCCTAGACATTCATGACAAATCCATGCTTCAATCTTTTCCACGTGCTTCATGTTGTTAGCTAACAATGTTTGTAGTTTTGTAACCTAACATGTTCATAGATAATATACCAATCACTTTTCTTGAAAGTGACAACACAACTACACGAGCCACATTGGTTTTAATTCTTAATGTATATTTTTTGTTTAAAGTTTTTACTGCGTATTTTCCAAGTGATTACTGTGGTTTCAGTAAAATCATAAACGTATAGTCATTTGCTTTGCTTTTCTATGTTTGATTATATTTAGCAGAACCGAATTAAGCTTTCTGAATATTACATTTTTAAAGTTACGTTAAGTAAAAAAAGTTAAGTAGCGGATGATTATCAAAGAATGTACAGAAATATATATGTAATTGATTACAAAATTTGTTTTTGAAAGGCAAAGATTATAATCAAATCTTACAAAATTTTAAAACGACAAATGATTGCAATTGCCAGTTGCCTAGCTTCATCACTATATAAAATACATGGAGATAGGGTTTCTATAATTCGATGCTGTTTGGGTTATCAATTTAAGGTGAAACCAATAAGAAACTAGTTTAATGGTTCAATTTTAAGTTTCTGTGTTTAAATCGAGTACGGATATGATTTGTATTCAATATATATAAGATACATTTTAGGCCAAGATTTCATACAATTAATCCAAAATCCGAATTTAAGGTAATACGGAATAACCACCAAATTTACCTAAATAGGACTTCAAGTAATTCAAATTACGTAAAGTAGCCTTCTGGAGATTATCATATTTGACAGGTTCAAATTCACGGTCCTAAATTAGATCAGATATATATTTCGGACAAATCAGCCCTTTATAGGGATTAATCCGGACTATTTTAAACTATTGGAATTGGAGAATGACCGAAAATTTCAACATATGATCTCTTTTTGTTTTTTCTACTTTTTAATTATATAATGATTTATTCAAATCATTTTGTGGTTGTCTTTTTTGGATCCAACGTTAAGCACTCAAACATTTTTTTTTTTGCTTTTAAAAGATTTTGATTGTTTTTCTTTATTCAGACTTATCAAATAACAATATTTATACTTCTTTAACATTGTTTATTTAAAAAGAAAAATTAGATCGGAGCCTATAAAACCCGAACGGTCCAAAGTATACATTTTGAACCTCTATTTGTCGACATGATCCCTAATGTTTCAAATTTCAAATGTGAACGAGTCATTTACAAGGGCTTACTTTGCATGTTCTTATAACATTAGGGGTATAATCTGGCAAATTGTAATAGAAGTGGGGATAAATTAAAAGTTTGATATCCAACGAGAAAAGAGAAGAAGAAAGGGACCAGCGAGGAAGCCGGTCTAACGCGAGTCACACCTGCAGAGAACACCACACACACCGAAACCTTGAAATACATCACGCACAAGAGTCGGCCCCTTTACAGAAGAACCAAAATAGCCTGAATCACCGTCGGTTTTCCCTCCGATCAAACCAGGAGATCGAGAGAGACGGCAGAATTCCGTCGCCGATCACCGCTCTCTCATCTCCAATTCGACCGGAAGGACACATACTACTCAGATCATAACTTCTGCGTGTTTAATTTGTGAACTGTACACGTTCGTATGGTTCAGAAATAAAAATTTTGGATGCGAAGATCGAATGCTCGTGTGGCGCCAGAACCAGAAGCAGTCGATCGTCCTGATATCGATAAAGTGAAGAAGAAAATGGATAACTCTATAAAGCTTAAGTTTCGCCCTAATCAACCTCTGCGATCCAGTAATCTCTTCTCCAGGAACCAAAAACAATCTCATATTGCGAAATCGAGTATTTTTGTGATCGGATTTGTGACTTTGGTTTTCGTGTCGTGTTGTTATTTTTATCTTAATTTGCGTAATCCGATAGGGAAACGGTATCGAGTTGTGATTGATGGAGGAAGCACAGGGAGTCGGATTCATGTGTTTGAGTATGTGATTGAGGATGGAGCTCCTGCTTTTGATTTCAGTGCTAAGAGGGGGTTGGGTTCAATGCGGGTTAGCCCTGGGTTATCGGCGTTTGCGGAGGATCCCAAGGGGGCGAGTGAATCTGTGTCGAAACTTTTGGAGTTCGCAAGGAAGAGGATTCCGGAAGAGAACCGGGGGGAAACAGAGGTCAGATTGATGGCAACGGCAGGGTTAAGGATGTTAGATTTGAGCGTTCAGGAGCGGATTCTAGACTCTTGCAGGACGGTTTTGAGGACTTCTGGGTTTGCCTTTCACGATGATTGGGCTTCAGTTATTACAGGTATCAGGAAATTGTATATTGGATTCATGATTTTTGTTTTAAGTTTGTGCATTTGTTTGTTTTCAACTTTTACTTGAAGCCGGTATCAAGGATTTGAGACTGAAAAAGTGTGATATAGTTTGACTCTAAGATACACTTGGTGCTGATTATCTTCCAGTTCTGGAGTCAATCTTACCTTGGTTATAACTTCGCTGATTCTTTTGTTCTTGGAGGTGAATTATCAATGTTTCTAGGACAAAAAAGTGACTATATGTTACTTATTTGAGATACAATTGATGCCTTATATTGATTTTATCAAGCCAACATCCCTTGCAAGAAGAGTCATACCTGTAAAACTTACTTCCCTTTGGAAAATGTATCAGAGTATATGTGCTCAACTGTATTATTTTAACTACAGAAAATCAATTTATGTTGTATATTTGTTGTTTCAGGGTCTGATGAAGGAGTATATGCATGGGTTGTTGCTAATTATGCTCTTGGAGCTCTTGGAGGTGATCCTCAAGAAACAACAGGGATAGTTGAACTTGGTGGTGCTTCTGCTCAGGTTTTCATTATTCTATTTTTCTATAAATCTAATATTACAAAATTCATATTATGAGATGTAAATTTCAAAGGCTATAATATATCAAGAAAAAAACATAAATATGTGATTGTCTTTCAGGTAACCTTTGTCTCAAATGAGCCTATACCCCCTGAATCTTCAAGAACAATCAAGTTTGGAAATATCAGTTACAATCTTTACAGCCACAGCTTGCTCGAGTTTGGTCAGGTAAACATATTTTATGGTTAAATATTCATATTCTCAAAAAACAAATATTTTACACTATTTTGTTGATTATCACCTGTCTTTTTACAGAATGTTGCATATGACTTGGTTCTTGGGTCGAACTTGGCAATAGTTCAAAATCTAGGTAGGTACATATTTTATTTGTCTCCTAGTTACAATGATGAGGGCATTCACGTTTTTTGCATACAAAAAGTTGCAGTTTTTGTCTCATTAACATCGGTCACTGTCAGTGTCAGTATCACTGTCACACCTTTTTGGATGGGACAAAAGCTGCAACTTTTGTCCCAATGATGTATGTGAAACGCAGTACAACCTGTTATATGATGTAAAGTTGGTTTATATTGTTACAGAATCTTCTGATATTAGGGGACCGGTTGATCCATGTTCCCCAAAAGGATACAAACACAATGTGATGATAGGGAATAATATGACTCCAAGTTCTTTAGTCCAAACAAATGACCAATCATCTATTCTACGTTCAACTGGCAACTTCACTGAATGCAGATCTGCCTCCTATAATTTGTTGCAAAAAGGCAAAGGTACAATAAACATTTCCTCTTATTTTTCATCATCATTTTCCCTCATTTGTTCTTCCTTGTTATTAAAAAAAAAAAAAAAAAAAAAAAAAAAAAAAAAAAAAAAAAAAAACAGAGGAGTGCCCGATTGACCAATGCTACATTGGGTCCACATTTATACCCAAGCTTCAAGGGAAATTTTTGGCCACTGAGAATTTCTTCCATACATCCAAGGTTTCTTTACTTTTCCTTGATAAAAATATATTTTTCTGACTTTCTTTGTTAAAATATATATATATTTTTTGGGTTGGTAGTTTTTTGGGTTGTCACCTAAGAAATTTCTTTCGGAGATGATGGTGGCGGGAAAAGAGTTTTGTGAAGATGATTGGTCAAATATAAAGAAGAAATACCCGGGATTTAATGATGAAGATTTGCATCGTTACTGCTTTTCTTCTGCGTATATTGTTGCTTTTCTTCATGATAGCCTTGGAATTCCTTTAGATGACAAAAGGTACTTCCTTACATTTTAATTTTAGCTAAATCTTTATATAACCCATTACACCATTTTTAACACCAAAAAGAATATTCGATTTATGAATTTTTAATAATACCCTTACCTTTTTAAGAACTTGACTTGCGTCTTTTTTGTTACAATAATATTATTAGAAAATAATAAAAACTAAATAAATTATTCATATATAAATAAATTCGAATGAATCATTATATTAATAAAACAAATTAACAAACATTTTATAAAACTATAAATACATAGTTTTATATATAGATAACCAATTAAGAAATATTACGTAGACAATATCATCATACAAATAATGAATTAAAAATACATGACATTCTAAGTTGAAGGACCAAATTGTAAAAGGAAAATTTAACATCAAATTTGGTGTAAATGAATTATATAACACCAAATTTGCCCTCTTACTACTACTTTACAAACCAAAAGAAAAGTTTGGTGTACATTATGTCACTACAAATAAAAATAATGTCTATTTAATAATCCTATAAGTTTCATCTAAAAAAATATAATAGCCAATAGAAAGGTTACATTTGTCAAAAAGAAAATCTCCAGCCTTTTGCAATTTACTTTTACTTTTTAATTGTTTTGTTTTTGGCTTGTTTGTAACATAATAAATAAACATAGTGTAATAACATGATGAAACGGACTGAACAGGATCGGATTCGCGAGTCAAGTAAACGATATTCCACTGGATTGGGCATTGGGCGCCTTCATCTTTCAAATAATGACGGATTTAGACCTCGGAAACTTATACCCGTCAAAATCAATACTCAGTGTTGACTATGCAACATTATGTGGAATATTATTTGTGATACTTTTATTATTTGGTGCGTATCTTGTGTCGAAATGGAGGAAGCCCACCGTAAAGACAATATACGATCTAGAAAAAGGAAAGTATATAATTACACGGGTAGTAGGTAGACACTGATACTGATCCTGATAGTTGTTGTTCCTTTTCTTCTTCCTTGGTGGCTTATTATTATTATAAAAAGGAGATGTACGTGTTTTGCAGATCGGATAGTAGGAGTGATTTCGGGGTGGGAAACCGATGTAATTTAGCATTCTTATTCTCGGTTATTCTTTTTGCTAGATTTGCCTTCTTTTCTCGTGTATTCGCCTCTTGATAGATATCTTGTCAAAGTGTATCCATGTTTCTGTATATTGCAAATTTGCATTTATCTTGGCTTGTAAATTCTTCATGGAATCATGAAAATTCCTTTCATTTTTACCGTGTCTTGTTGGGTCGTTTTTATGTTGGTAAAGGAAAACACGACGTTGTGTTGTGACGTGCTTGTGTTATATAAAAAAATACTGTCATGTCGTGTCAGCTAAAAATCCGGCTTGACTGCCCGATTTGACACCCCTATTGCACTTGTAACTCTAATTGGGGTATCGTTGCCAAGATATTGCATATTCACTTGAAGTACAAAAGAACATGTTAAAAGGAAAAAAGCACAACAGAATTTTGGTACTTGGGCTAATCAAACGATACTATATGATCGGAAAAAAAAAATCATCATTAAATCAAATAAGACAGATTTTGACTAAAACCAACCAAATTCAAAACATCAATTGTATACATGAATGGATTTTTATATAAAAAGACAAGTACAACGAATATGTATATAATACAAAGTATTAGTAGTAATCGTATATAAAATGTGATGAGACAGTTAGGCATTTTATATTTTGTAGTTGGTTGTTTGACTTTTGTAAAGAACAAAGAGACCAAGTTATTAACTACATAGAAAGAGACACCTTGAAGAAGCTACTTGTTCGTTTCAAGATTGACTTCCAAAAGTCTATATGTTGGAATTTATATAATAATATGGATGTGAAACTCATAAAATTTGTTATTTAACTAATTAATTCTAAGACAAAGCATGATTATAAAAAAGCAAAAAGGTATGCTTTTTGTATAATCACGGTATCTTCCAAAATTTATGTATTACTTTTTCTCCACATAAAATAAAAATATATATAATCCTTTATGAGATATGGACATCCTAAATTTTCCTAGAATGAATGATGCCTTTTTAATTATCATACCTATAATTTTGTTTAAAATTAGAAGAAAAAAAAAAAAAAAAAGCACCAACACGCTGTTTTTAGCGGTTACTTTTTGGAAAAAGGTGATGGAAATAGAGAAAAAAAGTCGTTTTAAGTTTTTTGGTAGGGAAAAGGAGGAGAATTGAAGAAAAAATTATTGTGTTTTCTTCTTAATCTTTTTATGAGAAGAAAAGGGAAGGGACACGTTGTGCAATATTTTGTAGTGGCCGACTGATTCCTGCCTTTATTTATAATGCTCCATAAAATTAGTGAAAACCAATTATAAAAATTGTGATTTTCCTACAAATTATAAATTATGATTCAATATAAGTGTATTCATGTCATCATCAATATTAATATTTGTTTATCTGTATTTAAAAGTGATTATCTTTTACTCAAGGTAAGATCATTTACTCGCATTATATCATCTAAAAACTAAATAATACTTATTCTACAACGTTTTATGTATACATACATCAGTTATCTATTGAGCATTCTATCCATACAGTAAATACTTGATATGAAAAAAACAAACACCGACACCCAGCAAATAATTTACTACAAAATAACCATAAAAAAAAAGCTTAATCTAACTTTAATATTTTTTGTATTAAAAAAAGTTCATTCATTTCAATAACAATTTTTCCAAAGTGGCCCGCATAATTTTCGGAAGAAATCTTTTTCCAAAAATCAACATACTTTTGGCAAGTTTTCAATCCCAAATGAACGATTCATGCTGCATTTCCGAATTTAATAATGAAAAAGAAAAAGATAGGGAAAGAACGAAAGAAACGAGAGACAAGAAAACGAAAAGAAATGGAAGATATATTTTACATTTATACTTATGAGCTATGCAGTTATCGCTGTCAAAACTATAATCGTGGTAACCGACCGATATTTAATTTTGCGATTCTCGCGGTGGTATAGCGGTGATATAGCGACTTTTAGTAATATGTATAAATTATGTAGAATTTATATATTATAGTATTAGTAGTAGAATTAATATGTAATCGCGTTGGTATAGCGGTGGTATATCGGTGGTATTGCGGTTCTCGCGGTGGTATAACGGTGGTATTGCGGTTCCCGCGCTAAATAGCGGCGCAAATAGCGGAACCGCGATAACTAACCGCTATTATAAAAACCAGCGCGAACCGCGATACCGGCGCTATACCGGCGCGATTAACTGCCCAGCTTTTGAGTTCGAAAATCAACGATAAATTAAGTTGAATTGTAAAATCTGAAGTCGTCTAACGATAACTATAATAACATAAATAAGAAACGTCGAAAAATTTGAGATTACGAATGTGATATGATTTTTTTTATTAGATTAAATGGTAAAATCAATATTAGGATTAATATTTATTTTCTCTTCAAATTCTCTTATTTTTCAAGGTTAAGGCCATATTTAGTTAATTAAGTTTCGAGTTTGTGCTCATTTGGTCACTTAACTTCGTTTAAGTTATAAAATGTCATTTAACTTACAAATTATGTTTCGAAATAGTCACTATGACCTGCAATAATAGGTTACCATATTCTTTTAGGCTATTTAAAGTCATTGAACTTCTAGTTTTTGCTATAAAAAGTCACTGGACTTGTTTTGAGCTATAATCAGTCACTAAACTTTTAAAACTGTGTCTATTCATTTATATCTATATTTTTTAAGGATTTATTTTTTACATTTTCATTTTTATTTTGCTTTCATATGTTTCTTACAAATTGTTTTTATAACTTTAATTTTTTACATTGTTTTTACATTTTTTTTCCACAATTCGTTTTCATAACTTCATTTTTTCACATTTTATTTTTCTATTTCATTTTTTAGTTCTTTTTCATGTTTTCTTTAAATACATTTTTACAACTTTTATTTGTTCTTTATTTACATATGTTTGTTGTTTTATAACTACATCTATTTAATTTGTCAATTAGGTGTCAATTAACTAAATTACAAAAGTATTGATCTAAATAATAATCTTACAATTATCAGTTTCTTACATATCTAGAATTGCTATTGGATGCATAACAAACTGATGATTTTAATGTTATCATTTAAATTAATAATCTTAAAATTTAGTTATTTGACACCTAATTGTCAAATTAAATAAATGAAGTTATAAAAACAAACAAACATATAGGAAAAAAATAAAAAAACAAAGCTGTAAACATGTATTTGGAAAAAATGTGAAAACGAACTATGAAATATAGTAAAACTAGTTTGTGAAAAAAAACATGAAAATCCAGTAAAATAATCAAGTTATAAAAACGAATTGTGAAAAAAATATGTAAAAACAAAGTAAAATATATAAAGTTATAAAAACAAACTATAAAAAACATATAAAAATGAAATAAAAATAATGTTATAAAAATAAATTCTGAATATATATATATATATATATATATATATATATATATATATATATATATATATATAAATGAATAGACACAGTTTATAAAGTTTAGTGATTAATTATAGCTGGAAAAAAGTCCAATGACCTCTTATAGCCAAAACTAGAAGTTCATTGAACTTAAATAACTTACAAAAATATGGTAACTTATTATTCCAGGTCACAACCATTTTATAACAAAATATTAATGTTAAATTACCTTTTATAACTTAAATAAAGTTAATTGATCAAATGAACACAAACTAAAACTTAAGTGACCAAATATTACATTAAACATATTTTTTATAGTAAATTAGAACGAAAGAATACCAGGAAAACTTCATTCTTTCTCTATTCTTTTTCTTTTCATTAAAAAAACCAACTTTATAGTTAAGTTAATAATTTAGGGTTTTTGATTGACATTTATTTGTTAAGGTATATATGAATACTATTTATTTTAAATAAAGAGAATCTTATTTTATTTGTCTCATTTATTAGGTAAACTGAAAGTCACCCCTCATAAAAGTTCCAACCGTTTAACACAAATCCGTAACGTCTCCAAAAGCGTTAATTTAGGAACCTTACAAAAATCAAATCTTTTTATCCATATATATCAATCAACGCCCCCTAAATTCTTTCACCATTTGCTACAAAACAACGCGGTTTTGAGCAAATTGGACAGTGTTTATTCAGAGACAAGAAAAAAGCTCTCGGTTTCCCCACCTCCATTTCTTTGGCCGGCAATTGTTCTTCCGCTTCTCATTCTCTGCCATCCTCCCACATTTTCCTTCATTCTCAGGTAATTCATTCCTATTTCTGTTTCCTGTATCCCCAATTCGATTTTTATTCGGTGTATTTGGATGCAACCCTTCCATCCAGCTCTTAGGGTTTTGTAAACAACGATCGTGGTCAAAATCAACATTTCGCATCTCAAATTGCTTTAACTTATATGGGTTTTGGGGTTTTATTGTCCCAATTAGATTGTTTTGCTTCTGATTTTAGGGCAATTGACATGGTATGCGATTTATGAATGTGTTTATAATTAATTGGTTGTGGATGTGAAGCCTGTGGGGTGAGAAAACATTCAAAGGAGCGAGGAGATGGCAGGCCCCTCATCTTGCACAGACGGAGGTCGTGCAGTGGATGAAAACGGGGCCGTTGATGATGAAGAAGCGCCTCTATTAACAACAGCAGAGTGTCGTATTTGCCAAGAAGAAGATTCAGTTGATACTTTGGAGACTCCGTGCGCTTGCAATGGCAGTCTTAAGGTAATCAATCCATTCATCTATCGTTGTTAAGTTCTCCATATTCATCGACTTCAATGTTTATGCAGTATGCTCACAGGAAATGCGTTCAACATTGGTGCAACGAAAAGGGTGACATCACATGTGAAATATGCCACCAAGTACGTAACCATTACAATCAAACTAACAAAATCAAATTAGGGTTTTTATGCATCAATTTGTTGATTATTATGCAGGCTTACCAACCTGGCTATACCGCCCCCCCTCCTAGACCTCGCTTGGAAGAAACCACCATAGATATAGGGTAATTAATCTATTTTTTTTTCCTCTTAATTCGAAATAAAAAAAAAAAAATAATTACAAAACATATTTTATAATTTGATTAGGGGAGGATGGCAAATATCCGGGACGCCTATGGATTTAAATGACCCACGTCTCCTGGCAATTGCTGAAGCTGAACGTCAGTTTTTGGAAGCTGAATATGAAGAGATCAATGCATCAAACGCAAGTGGAGCTGCATTTTGTCGTTCAGCTGTTTTAATTGTAAGTTCTAAAAATCGTTACATGTAATATATAAATTAAAAGGAATTTTAAATGACGAAAAAAGAATTTAAATGTGTTTGTAGTTAATGGCTCTTCTGCTACTAAGGCATGCAATAACAGTGCCGGAATCTGAAGGGGATGGAGATGAAGATGCTAGTACTTTCTTGACTGTACGTAAACTAGTCCTGTTTTTTAATTTTTTTAATAAATAATTTTATGTAAAAAGAATTATTGAAAATGTTTTATTGTTGGTTGCCACGTCAGCTTTTCTTGCTTCGGGTTGCTGGGTTTCTTCTGCCGTGCTACATCATGGCCTGGGCCATCAGCATCTTGCAACGGAGAAGGCAAAGACAGGTTTTTAAATTTTATAAATAAATGATGTTATTAGATTTTATTACGAAAACGCATATTTATTTAAATAATAATCTAATTTTTCCAATAAAACGTGTACTTTCACCATTCAATTTAGCTAACATTTATTATAATAATAATTCGTGGCAAAATCGATAAGAAAAATAGTTCAGGGGTTAAATTGATAAAACGGTGAAAGTTGAATAAATGGATAAAATGGTGATTTTGGTTTATTATATTAATAATTCGTGGCAGAATCGATAAGAAAAATGGTTCAGGGGCTAAATTGATAAAATGGTGAAAGTTGAATAAATGGATAAAATGGTGATTTTGGTTTATTATATTATAATAATAATAATTTGTGGCAAAATCGATAAGAAAAATAGTTCAGGGGCTAAATTGATAAAATGGTGAAAGTTGAATAAATGGATAAAAGGGTGTTTTGGTTTATTATATTAATAATTCGTGGCAGAATCGATAAGATCAGGGGATAAATTGATAAAACGGTGAAAGTTGAATAAATGGATAAAATGGTGATTTTGGTTTATTATAGTAATAATTTGTGGCAAAATCGATAAGAAAGATAGTTCAGGGGCTAAATTGATAAAACGGTGAAAGTTGAATAAATGGAAAATATGGTGATTTTGGTAAAATGTGACGTGGCATTTATATTTATGATAGGAGGCTGCATTGGCAGCATCACAAATTGCTTTTGTATTGCAAGCGGGACAAAGGCGGGGCCTACACTTTGCGATAGCCTCAGCGCCGGCACAACCACCAGCAGCCGCTGCGACTCATGCCGTGGCTCCACAAGAGGACATGGTTTGATCTTTAATCACCAAAATGCCACAAAACAGGGGGAAATGGACTCCAAATAACACATTCTTGCAAGTCTTTGATGTTTTTTTCTTGAGTCATTTCTAAGTTTCAAAGAGTCCGTTGTTGTTGTTGTATGTGTATAGAGTTGTTTGTCATGAGCTTTTAGACCTTTTTGAACCTTCTTAATTCACATTTTGAATGTGTGCCTGTTCATATTTCTCAATCATTGTCTTTTTTTTTTCTTTTTTTTTTTAACAAAATGACCTTCAATTTCATGATAAAGTGAATTGTTAAAGTGTTCTATGAATGCTCCCTATTAAAAAAAAAAAAGATCTCGTAATATATCACATTATCACCCGATAATAATGATGTCATTTCATATAAATAATGATTTTATTTTGCAAAAAAAAAGTGCAGATTTTTGTCGGTAGAAAACTAAAAATAATTTTGTATTTTCTTGGAATTTGGCAATTTACACATTGCAAAAAGGTTCATTTTTTGTTAACAGATGAAAAAAGAGGTGGATTTGTTAAATTATAACTACGTTTCGGTCATCTGTGATTATCTCTATTTCTTGAAGTTCTAATTGTTAAAACTAGTAGTGTTGTTAATGGTTTTTAAATTGGATAAATATGTAATTTCTTTTCCACCCAACAAGGTGGTGGTGTTTTACAAGAATTACATGTATGATTCCGTAACTTTCTTCTTGATGAAGATAGTCCTTGTAGTTTATTTGCATGGTTCATTCTTATGGTTTTATTTTGTTGCATATTTAATAGAAATTACTATTTTACATCTGATTAGATCTCTTTATTAGTTTTATATTTCATATTTTAATTTAAGTTAATAAAAACCCTCATCGTATATAAATGACAACTTAGTCAAAAGCCCCCACCATCTAAAGCTTATCTTAACTGAAACGATGATAACAATGGAGATTTCATTGAAGGCATAATCAGGTGTTTTATTTGGTCAGCATTTTTAGTGAATCAATGGAATCAGAGACAATGTCGTCCTTGTTCTGATTCTGAAGCTACACTTATTATATATGTACTGTCTTCATCAGCCATGCTTCACACAACAACCAGTCCAATTGAATCTATTTACTTAGGAAGATTAATCGTGATAAACACATGAGAGAATATGAAATTGAAGTCTGAGAGTATTAGAGGTGCCATGGTTGGCCACCACAATATCGGTGAAGAGATATTAGTATCTTTATCATACCAAATGTGATTTTGAAAATGAAAAATGATTGGAGTTAAAGGAACTGGAATTAATATTTTATGTGAATTTTTTTAATTTTTATCTAATGATTTGTCACCGAATTTGTGGTTGTTTAACAGGATCCGGGCAAAGAATGATGGTTGTTATATTCAAGTATTGAATTCTGAAAACAAAACTTTTTTATATGTATTTACTTTTTCTAAATAAGGAATCAACCGTACTATATGGGTCACTGACTCAAAGATGTCATAGTTCTATTCAATAAATCTGTCTTCGATCCCTGAAATTCGACATAGAAGCATTTATTTATAGTTGCAAGATTTGGTAGTTCGTGCAGCCGACTATAGCTTTTCGAGTCGCGACTCTACCATATTCCCGATTCTTTGCGTTTTGAAATTCAAGTCAAACCCAGATCACGTTCTTATCCAACACTTGACGTCGCGAAGACCAAAGTCCTGCGTCGCGAGTTTCTCCTGATCTTTATCATTCGTTTTCAACGTTATCTTTGCCAATTTTACACTTTAAACACTTAAATTAGAATGTTTTTCCTCTACAAGCACTTACACTAAAAATGAGTATTATTACTCCTATTACAAATATAAAATAACTAAAACACGGTCCAATAATGCTTAAAATATGCAATATAGAGCGCGTTATCAAAACACCAATCATAGCATTTATGAAACCATCATAGACATCTGAAGAAAAATAACTTAAACTTAAATATTGATTTATCCAAAGAATGTTTAGGTAATTCACGTCTGTAGAATTTTCGTGTCGATCATATAAACGAGAAATGCATCCCAAACTCCAAATGGATAGGATTTTGGAATTGTTTAACCTTAAGCATGACAATGTACGTGAGTCTTGTTTATTAAGGAAGATGACAATAGTGCCTTTCACAGGAATGTGTGGAAGCAAGTGTCTTTTGGGCCTCGTACACACTGATTTATAGGGATCGTTCCAATCAGCTACAAGACACGGTGAAATATACTTTGTTATATTTACTGATGAGTTTAGTAGATATTGTTATGTTTATTTGATCTGAAACATAAGTTTGAAACGTTGATTGTGTTTAGTGCATTACCAAATAAGTTAAGAACCAATTGTGCAAAAGGATAAGATTCTCATATCCAAGAAATGATAATGGGTTTCGTAGGCAAGAATCTTACGACCATCTAATGAACTATGAAAATTGTTTCAAAACTCTACTTCACCTGGAACACCAAAGCATTACAGGGTGTGTCTGGAGTAGATCGAACATTATGGTTTGAGCGATAATAAGTCGTATTATGCTTCCAATTAGTTTTTGAGATTACATCTTAGAGACCACTCAAGTGTCCTACAACATTGCACCAACATAGAAGATTTTCTGAACACTGTCACAAGTATGAAGTGTAGATGCTTATTCAGTAATCTCAAAAACTAATTGGAAACAAACATAAAAAAGAATCAAAAACAACATTTTTATTTTGGGAACTAAATTCTTCCTCATCACTGTCAGCTAACTCCTGATCAACCACAAATGCATGCTCGTCTGATTCACTTAATGTTTCTCCTCCCTACTCACTCTCTTCTTTAGTCGATTCACAATCCATTTGAAAAAAACGATCAACTATAACAGTCGATTGACAATGTATTTGAAAGACATTGTTATAACAATGAATTCACATTGTATTCCAACAATATTTCTTTGTCCCACAAACTAAAAATCCCCTGATTTCATATGCTTTTTAAAAACAAACCATTAGTGAAATAATGCCAACAAAAGGCTAATTTATAAAGATAAGTGTGAGAAACTCAATACATGCGAATAAAAAAGAGCTCATCTAATGTGATAAAAGGAAAATAGTGAACTAACGTGTTCCCTGTTACAAAGTTGTAGATTTTGGTTCTAAAATGAAACATATTCGCATATTCTGTATATAAAACAACTTTGGACTTCTGGAGTAAATAAGATGTCAAGTAATAAGAAACCTACCTTGGATCCATTTCCATTTTAGTCGATGGTGTTGGTTCATCCAAGTTCACGTGCATTTGACTTAGATTACCCTATGTTTTCATCAATGTCGTCCACCGTGGGTTTCTTTAGGGGGTAGAATAAGATGAGGTGAAAGTAAATGTTGGCATAAGGGTTAAGGCTGTAAGGAGTGGTGCCGCTGGCAACCACTCCACATCAGCTCCACCTAGATGTTGCCATGAGCTTTGCCTCCAAGGATAATGACAAGGAGCGGTGATGGGCCGGTGAAGAGAGGAAAAGAGAGATAGAAGAGAGAAGAAAGAGCGGCAAGGATGTGCCGTTGAGTTTTGCCGCCAATCCCATGCCGTATTTACGAGGCGGTGTTTCCTAGTAGCAAAGGGTACCAGCTAGGATGCCGCCGACAGTTTTTCTCTCCACTCCGTTGAGCCTAAATGAAATTGTTGAGTTGGCATAGAATACCGGGAAACAACCGGTAATTGGTTAACATTGAAACAAAACTGTAAAAATAATGATTTAATTGGATAAAAAATAACGTAATATCTTAATGAGATTTTTTTAATAAACTTATTGACTTTTATAGAAGTTGCTCGATTCCTAATTTGATAGCAAGAATGTTACTATTTCAATAAGTACTATAAGAAGATAATTTATGCCGAATGTTTTGATGAAATCAAATATGTAATCGAAATTCGAAAATATGAAAAGAGACTTGGGCCCAACTCATCATTCTGGGCCTTGTGGCCCTAATATCTGATAAACCTAGGGCTTCCTTCATATACATCTTATCGTTCTCCCAGATCCCTCCTCCTTCAGCCTCCCCTCGAAAAAGCAGAGAAGCAGTAGAGACAGACGGCCGGAAAATGGTTCAACGCCTCACATATCGTAAACGGCACAGTTACGCCACCAAGTCGAATCAACATCGGGTTGTTAAAACCCCTGGTAATCTTCGTTTTTCATCGTAATATACCACTTTTCATAATTTATGATTCCGGATTTATGACTTGCGAAGTGTTTGTAAATTGTTTTTATCTGTTTTGGAATTCGATTGAATTAACCTCTTCAAATCGATTTTACATTTGCGTGCTGTTTGTTGGTATACGATGCAAGTTTATATGATTATTTGGTGTTTTTGATAGGTGGTAAGCTAGTATATCAGACTACCAAGAAGAGGGCAAGCGGACCTAAGTGCCCTGTTACTGGCAAGAGAATCCAAGGGGTATGCATGTTTAATGTGGCTTACTAGTATTTATGTGTTAGTTTCTCAATCAAACATTGTGTTAGCACTTTTTCTTAGGGTTTTTAGATTTTCATAACAATCTCAATTACCTACAGCCAGACCAATAATCATTGTTCTGTTCGGAGACTATAGGCCATTAGATTATGAACATCTTATGATATAAACGTGAATTATTAGGGGGATTTGTAATGCGCATTGAGCTTTTGTATCCATTTATACACTCCAATTTGATTCCGTTTTCCTGAATAAGGGTTCGATTTTCATGGTGTGTTTTAATTTATGCAGATTCCTCACTTGAGACCTACTGAATACAAGAGATCACGATTATCAAGGAACAGGAGAACTGTTAATCGTGCTTATGGTGGTGTTCTTTCTGCAGGTGCGGTAAGGGAAAGGTATGTTATTATCCTTCACAGTTTTGAGGTTTTTTACTTACCCAAAATTCATAGTTAGTGAGATGTTCTTGTTTGGATTATTAGGATTATTAGGGCTTTTTTGGTTGAAGAACAAAAGATCGTGAAGAAGGTGTTGAAGATCCAAAAGGCAAAAGAAAAGACTGCTGGCAAGAGTTAGAGAAAGTGCGAGTAATTTTGGGTGTGAATTAGATCTTGAATCTGTAATCGGCTTTCTTAAGTTTGGTTACTTATTATGCTTTTGTCCACAATCAAACTCTGTTATCTTTTTTAGGTTTTTAATTGTTTTGTGAAACTCCCTTTTGGATTCTGTTGGTGTTGCTTTTACTCTTGAATCTGCTTTTTATAAATTTATGTTTCAAATATTATTTGCTTATAAGTTCACATTCATGTCTTTCCATAAACAAAAACAAGACAAAAAAAAGCTTACTATGTTGACTTATTTCATTATCATATTCAATGATTTAGTTTTTTATTCTATTCTATCGTCATTTTATTCTATCCAATCATACATAACATATATTGGTTGCCAAATGTTAGAAATACATGTGAATAAATGTCGAAATAATATTCTTGATTTTGGTCTAATTTGGGCTTAGTGTGATTGTTACCTAACATATTATTTATTATCGAAGCTTGAAAATTGTAAATGAGAAAAACAAATAATAAAAACGGTTAAAGTTTAACTTCTACTCAATGTTACTAAAAGAATTATAACTCATATATAAAGTTGTCAGGGTTGATAAAATCCCATTGATCTTCAAAGTACACAACGTCTTCTGGACTTTTAAACATCATGTCACAAATACGTTCTTGATCTTGATCACCACAATGAATCTTTTCTTGCATCTGTGTAGGTACGCTTGTAAATGAAAAACAATCTAAACCTTCTTTACTAAAATCTCCAAAAATAGATGGAGGTATGTTGAATTGAAGAGAAGAGGCATCGAAATTAGTTTCAGGGATTGAAAATGAATGATTGGTGGTGTCTTGATTACTTGATATGAAAGTTGGAGGGGTTTTGTTGGAGTTGGTAGTAAGTGTAGGGGGTAACGGGTCAATATTAAAAGGTTTGTAGTCCAAGTCGTCAAATTGTTTGCCATATTGGGAAAGGACAGGGGAATGGCTTTTTGGTAACGTTGGAGATACCCATGAATGAGATAAAGCTTTTTGTACATTTGAGCTTGCTTTCTTAAATATTCTACAAATTGCCCATAATTCCTGAAAAAGAAACATAAAAATAATACATATAATATGTCAACAGCACTTTCTAAACTGAATCAGGTTATAATTAGTAACTTTTTTTAGGAGTTAAGAAAAATGGATTATTTTAAATCGAGCTAACCCATCAGTACTTTTTGTGTGTTTTTTTTTACGAAATCATGTAATTGGTTTCGAAAATTAAAAAAATTATAATTTGATTTCTTTAAAAAAGAAATCAGAAAGGCTTTTAAATACTTCTACACAAGTCTTGTATCACTTTAAAATCTTAATATTTCGGATTTTATTTAAATGGGTTGAAATTGTCAATCATGTGAAAGAACAAGGACTTACATTGGGAGGAATATTTTTCTCAAAAGACCGCTTCGTGTGATCGGTGGTGGACGGCAGCCGGAATTCGTGCATCATCCAGTCGGTTTTGAATCCCTTAGCAGCCCTTCCTTTGTAAAACACAAGCGATTTCTTTAACCCGGTACACCTTGAACCATCGGCGGAGTAAATTGGCCGGTCAGTGCCGGTGGCTTTCCAGAAACCGCCTGCCGTCACACGGTTTGGCCGTGCACTGTTTCTGTATTTTCGGTCTCTCCTGCAATAGAAGTACCATTCTTTCTCTCCGGTCATTGCCAGCTCTAGTAAAATACACCAACTTGTTAAATACAACGGTTTCATGGAATGAAAAAACGAAGCTAAAATAAACAGATGACGTAAATTCTTCATTTCTTAAAAAAAATTTAAAGTGTTGAAAACAAGGATATGGAGCTCACTTGGAAGATCCCATGGATCGTGTTTATAGATATCTAATGGTTTGATGAGTTCAAGGGGGATTGGTTTTTCTTGAATCTTTCTCTTCAAGTAAAACCCTACGAGTTCTTCGTCAGTCGGATGAAAACGAAACCCCGGCAACATGATCTCCTCCATCTTCTGGCCGCCATTAATATTATTATCACGTCTCATGTCCTCCATTATCATTCCTATTGAAGCTCTACACAATCACTTCTTGAAACAAAACCAAGAACTCAAAAAACAAGATTGAAGCCTTTTGCTTTTAGAACACTAAAACAACAAAATGATGATGAAGAATCTGTAAGTGTATGTATGAGCTAAAAACTAGGGTCTTTTCTGTTTCAAACAAAAGGAAAATCGTGTTTTCTGGATTGAATCTTTCTATTTGATCTGGAAATCCAAGAATAAATAAAAAACGATTGAGAACAAGACCAAGTTATGGACTGCAAATTCTTTTTTCTCTTTTATAGAACAGTCACTCAATTTGAGGTTCCAGTAAATGTTCTTGGGTAGGGTTCTTCCACCGAAGTATGAGCCGTTTTTTCGGGTTGTTAATAATTTTTACGCTTTTTAAAGGTACATGTACCAAGAATTAAAGGAGACTTTGGTCAAGAAACGACTTTATTTTTTATTGAAATTCTTCGTATTTTTGGAAGATATGACTCTTATTTCTCCCTATCAATGGAACCCATTTTGGGGTTGTATTAAGAATTAGAAATACAAAAGAAAGAATCCCAAGTGCTCACATGCAAAATGTTCATTAGGACTGTTTCTTTATTTTTCTTACTCCGCATGAATAAATTGATTGAATATGTCGTGATATTTGTCTTGATAAAATATATGTATAAGATATGCTTTATTTGCTAGACCAAATAAAACGTAGGAATGAAAATAATATGATCATTTTATTTTTATATATTAAATTTTTTATAATATTCATCGATTTTAAAATGAGAAGATCCGGAAGAAAAAACGAAATGGACAAACAGTTAAAGGGTTAATGCATTATTACATTAAGCCAACTAATTTTTTTTATGGAGGCGAGACATGGTTGGGGGAAAAGGCCTTGTGCCTATGGTAATCGCCAACCGTCCTGGGTGGCGGTGTCGAGTATCCTCTGGTGAGACCACTAAATTGCCGGTTCCAAAAAAAAACTAATTTTTTTCAACTTTTTATGCTTAACCTATATAGTAAGTCATTTTCAAAGGGTTAATGTGTTATTACATTAAGCCAACTCTTTTTTTTTTCTTAACCTAATAAGTCATAATTTTCCCATATTAATAATCATGTATGATTGTCTAGATAAAGCAATAAACCTATTAAACCTATTGAATAGAAAAATATACTCTAAATTTACGTAATAAATGTTTACCATGTTTTTTGAACAATAGCCACAAATTTATTATTAACAAAAAGTCTAGTAAAAAACTAGTTAAAGAATTTCATAGAGAGCCTAAGATCCATATAAACTACTCTAAATTTACATAATACATGTTTACCATAATGGGATTCTTAAGTCATGTTAACCAATCTAAGTAACATATCTTTTTTACACCATTAGAAAGCCTAAGATCCATATAAAACACAACTGAATGAAAAATAACGTCCTTTCTTTACTTTGTAGGAATTAAAGAGGGTGTTATTCCGCAATCCCCAATTCGATCACCCACAAAGATATAATACGTCCTCATCGAAAGACTGTTTAACGACCTTTATATCCTGAATTTTTTCTTAAACCTTCTCGTCGATCGGAAAAGTTTACATAAGTTAATGTCTCGCCAACACATAATTCTGTCTCAAACCACACTCGCATTATAACAACCAATAAATAGATATTGGGCCATCTCAATATCCAATTCGTAAATCGACCAAGAGTAGATTCAATATCTATTCCTCGGTGTTCCAAGTTTCTACATATGAGAATCTGGTACAGTCCAATCATCCAAGCTAGAATGTTAACATTTATAAATACTAGTTTATTCCAACAATTAGTATTACCCATAGTGTAACACGCCTAGCTAGAGCCATTTTAATTAGCTAATTTAATTATAAAAATTAAAATTTCGAAGTTGTTAGCTGCGAAAATTAGATCCCAAAAGTTAAAGTCCAAAGTTTGGTTGAACAAGGGGTATAGGTAAAATAAATACAATTCAAGATGAAATCTTATGAATGTGTAAATCTACCAATGCAACATGTCATTGTTCTAAGCAAGTATCAAAGTCCCACCATACCAATTAAGGTGAAACGTATGAATGACATCCTCTATGCCTCGGGATTAGGATCCATCATGTATGACATGTTATGTATTAGACATGACGTCTCATATGCTTTGAACATAGCAAGTAGATATCAGGAAAATCTTGGTGAGCAATACTACATTGTTGTTAAGGATACTATAAAGTACTTAAAAAGGACTAAAATTTACTTTTATATGGATAACCAATCAAATTCCAAAATTGGTTATCCTTCATGGACTACATCGCAACATTATTGGCTTTTATCCATTTATTAGATTTTGAATCTAACATACCATCATAGTAGTTAGGGGACTTATAATGATCCCCTAGTTACATATTAATCACAAGAAATCTATATCTCTCTGGCTGTTGAGACACCCTACCAGATCTGCAAATGCTTTGTGTTTTTTGTGGTGCCTCTGCAACTTCTTTTGGGGACTCATCAGATTGCTTATTAGTGCTTTCAGAAAGTGCTATATTTGAAGTACTTGAATTTCTTCAATATATATGTTGTCAGGGGCGGACGCAGGATTTACCAATAGTCGTGGCACCGTAATTATTTTTTTCTGAGATAATATAATAAGATAAAAATTTTCCGACCAAACATAATAATATAAAAACGTTTAAAAGTATGAGTGTATAATAAGATATATAACATTTTTTTGTTGCACATACAATCTAAAGTTCACATCGACATATACATATTTTTGTAAAACGCTCCATATTTTTTAAGTGGTGGCACTTTTTTTGCAGTTACGGTGGCACTTTATTTTTTAAGTGGTGACATTTGTTTTTTCGCGGAGTTGTACCTTATTAGAACAAAATAATTTTTTTTACTACGCTCACGAAATTTGGCAGTTGCACGGGCCACCCCGTGCCCCATAACAAAACCGCCCCTGTATGTTGCTCCCACTTGCTTTTTGTAACAAAAGACTTTTCTCTAGAAACTCAACACTCTGAGCAACAAACACTTTGTTTTCAACAGAGTTGTAAAAGCACTATCCTATCCTTTGCTATGGGTACCCTACAAAAATACACTTGAGGGTCATGTAATCTAGTTTTTTTAGAAATCCAATGTCTCACATGAGCCTCACAACTCAAGATCTTTATGTAATACAATTTTTCGCCCATGTTATAACTTGTATGGTCTCTTACTCATATACTTGGTTGAAATCGTGTTTAGAAATCATGAAACAAAATTTAAGGCATAACCCCAAAATGATAGAGGGAGAGTATTTAGATTTTATGTTTGAGCTGTAAGACCCTAATCCTGAGAAGTCCAAGTTTCAGTTTTTAAAGAGTCAAAGCTCGCGGCTTAAAATGAGCAAAAATCAGAAAATGGTGGAACAGAGGATTAACGGTGCTAATCCTCTATATTAGCGACACTAATATCAGATGATGGTAATGGGTTTGCAAGTTGTGCAGTTAGCGACGCTAACTGCTGAAAATGGGCAAAAACCCTAGATTTTCATGTCTGGACCATAGTTAGCGACTATATCGCATTTGAGGTTTTGATAATTAAGTCTTCCGCTGGATAATGTTTGTAAATATTTTTGATAAATACGATTTCTAATGTTTGAATAACAAGTTTTAAATTGAATTGTTTCATTTGGTAACTCGTTTTATGTATTTGAACCGTTTTAAAAGAAAATTTTTATTACTGGATTTGGGATGTTACATGAGTTTTGCAAGATTTGAAAAGTTTAATGTCAAAATTCAAGTTGACCTTGGAGTAGGTATATTTTTCAGTAGCCCTACAAAAGTTTCAAGGAAAAATCATAATAATTTCACTAAATGTTGGAATGATGTGATGCAAAAGACCATGAAAAACTAATACAAAGGTATACATTATTCTTTTAAGGTTTCCAATAATAATATCATTTCTATGTTTAAATCGAAGTCGAAGATCAAGTCCCATTAAAAAAATCCTCAAAATATATCAAAGTGTTGGGTGTTAAAACAAAACATAAAGTCTCAAATATAGAATAGGAAAGTCTTAAAGCATGTAAACTAAAATAAGAAAAGCTAGAGCACGTAGTGATCACACCGGTTTCTTCCGCTTTGTCTATCCCTGAAAATGTTAAATATCAACGAGTAAGCTTAATGCTTAGTGAGCACACATATCTACATATACAATTACATGAACATGAACATGTAACAAGCAAGGTTCCCCGCGAAGAGTTTGATATCGTTTCCCGCTAAGGGTTATGTCTACATACATCACGAAGAATCTGACATATATACCTCACGAAGAGTCTTGCATACATACCTCACGAAAATTCTCACAAAAATACCTAACAAAGAGTCTGAGGTAATACTAACCATAATCCCCTTGGCCCTTTCAGGTACAAGGTTATTTGCCTATAAAGAGCTTGGGTAATCATAACATAACATACATACAAACACATACATACATAAACACATAATGACACGTATAGAAAGTGAAAGTCACATGATGTAAAGTCGTCAAAGAGATATTACAAGAAATGAGTAAGCTAGGTAGGAACCTTCTTTGAGCAACCTACAAACCATGAAAGTGTCACTACTTGGATCATGATCCATAATCATATTTCATGCATACTTATGAAACGTTCTATTTTAGTTATACTTTCATATTGTATTATGTTATTGGACCAATTTACAACCATTATTTCAGTAACATTATTAATTTTTGTTAAAGTTCATTCTTTTATCTTTCTAGGGATATATAAAACATGTTCATACGGCCTCTGGTTGATTGATTACGATTCTCACATTTTTGCTCTGAAACTAATTAAACTTCTGGACAATGTTGCAAATTTTGCAACTTTCAACCTAGGATGGACAAGAGCTAGATCCTGAGAAAATTATGATACCCACAAGACATCAACACTAGGTTATAGGACTTGGCGTCATGTCAATTGAAGTTTTCTATATTTTCTAAAATGATCAGGTGCTACCATAATAAAATAGTTACAAAAACACCCATTCTTTGGAACAAAATATTGGTCTAAACCTATCTAAAAACCTTCTGAAATTTGTCTACAAAGGTGACGATAAGTCGTAATATTTATAGCTAAGAAACTAAGGGTTCACTATGTGTATGTGTAACGTCCCAGTTTTTAAACCAATTTAAAATAAATAATAAAACAATTTCAGTAAAATCACCTTATATTTTAAAAACATTCACATCTCAAAATCTTTAATTATTTAAAGAAAACATTTAATACCAAATTGGTCCAGCAGCAGAAGTCAACAAGGCAAAGTCAACTCAATACAAATTTTCGAAAAAAATTGCATCAATGTGTACCCGTCATGCCCGATCGTCATTTTCACCGACAAACCTGAAATGGTAATTTAATATGAAAAGGATAAGCACACGGCTTAGTGAGTTCCAACATCTACATAGTATATCAATCATACATACTTAACCCCTACAGGAAAAATACTACTGTTTATCACGCATAACCTGCTATACTCAGTACATCGAACTATAGTCTTCTACTCAGCATTTTGAGCCGCGCATACTCTGTTCGTCGAGTCATGCGTATCTGCTCAATAGACCATTCAACACTCAGAGCCACGCATACTCTGTACGTCGAGTCATGCGTATCTGCTCAATAAATCGAACCCCACCGCTCAGCACTCAGAGCCGCGCATACTCTGTACGTCGAGCCATGCGTATCTGCTCAGTGCATCTTGCGGACATCTCTAAATTGCTCAGTACGTCGAGCCACACAACTTGGTACTGTCCACAAACATCTTATAAGCACACAAAATAAAAGTGAAGCACATATAACGTCCACACAATGTAGTGAGAAACTCACCTGATATGTAGAAGTAGGTCACACACACAAGTACGTGATACTCAAGATCTTTCCTTCTTCCCCGAATCTACATTACACATGGTACTGTTTAGAACGAATTAACGTGTACATTTATTACTTATAATTATATAAGTATACATGTATTTATATTTTCCCGATACTCGACACTACCGTGTCCCACTATACCCTCCCTTTACCTTATAATTACATCATTGAGGTTTATTAATTATCTTTAATAAGCATATATAGGAGCAAACACCCACTACGAACTCTAAACCGCAACCACGACCAAAACCCACGAAAGAATACTTGACAGCAAAGCTGATTTTTAGACCCACGACAAGATTTGCAATATTAAGCCAAGGATAAATTGGAAATAAAATCCAATAAAAATCATGTGAAAACTAGACCCAAGGAGGATGTCACAGACCTCATGTCATTTACACTTTTCATAAATAAAAGAAAAATTCCCAAATTTGACTGATACAATCAGTTTACTCACTGAACCACCCTTGAAGAAATATTAATCGATCAAAATGGGTTAAGAACTGAACTCTGATATTTTGTAGGAATAAACTAGACACATAGAACGAACTTTCACCACTGATATTGCCCCAAAAACATTTTTGTGCAATTATTTATGAATTTTTAAAAACAGAATTCACTGTACGGGACAGTCCTAGACCTGCTGGTGAAAATTGCAACGTTCACCTAACTTCAAGCTTGTATTAGGACAAGGCCTTCTGGATGTAGAAACTAGACACTTAGACCTTTCCAAAAAGATATGATTCACCCCAAATGGCCAAATACACGATTTTACAAGGATTTTCTAAAAACAGGACCAAAACAGAAACTTTTAAAATCATATGAAATAATAACTCGGGTTAAGGTTTGCACCCACCTAACCCATTAAGGCATGACATTAAGACCCTCTAGGGTCTGAATTATGTTCCAAGGAACACTAAAAAATTCAGAATTGCTAGTACAACACATCACCTCAATGTATAAACATCAAGACCCATTCAAAGACACACACAAACCCACGATGGAGGCGTGGTGGTGGTGCTCACGGCTAAGACAAGGAGAAGATTAAAACTTACCTCGTTGCTGCTGCAATTAAATCACCCCAGCCCTATCTTTTGCACTCACTTGATCGCACCTTCTCCAATCAAGCACACACTTTATTCCTTTTCAATTATTACAGCAGCAATGGCAAGAATGAAAACAAGGGTGAGAGAGAGACAACGTGAGAGAGGGAGAGACAAGAGAGATAGCGAACGAGAGCACAAGAAATTTTTAATATGTGGACTAATTTAGTCTACAACTTGGCCGCACCATTCAAAGTTAGGTAGCACAAGAAAATTTTCATCCAATCACCTGCTACCATAAATCCTTGCAAGTTTTAATCATTGGCAAAAGAAGTCCCCCATCTATGCCATCTTATTTTTTATTATCCCATAACACATTAGTTAATAATTTAAGTTTTATTAAATGACAATTAACCCCCTCCGATTTATAGTTGTTTTCTAGGATTATTATTATTATTATTCGCAATACTCATGATATAATTCTACAACTTGCTTCCTGAATAGAATTTTATCTATTTTCTTTTAAAATACACGTATAAAGATAATTGACGTTACTCGAAATCGTTAACGCTAAAAAAATGTGGTGTTACAACTCTCCCCCACTTATAAGAATTTCGTCCCCGAAATTCCGCTCTAACCCCTCTCGATCAAAAATGCCACAAAACCCCATACAACTCTTATATTTGAAACGGTTCTCTCTTTACCCCAAACGATAGGGTTCACATGATTTCTCGTACATTACGACAATCAATAAACTACCCTATAACATACATTTTTATTTCAGTAAAGTCTTTTCAATACCTCGTTCTCACCGGAGTCAAGCAGCAAATTTTGAAAATAAAACGGTACTCAGGGTAGTGAAGAGTCGCACCTACTGTAGTTAGTTTGAATTTCAGTAATAAGACGTGGGCTGTCCTTTCAATTCCCGCTGCAAGATGCTATATATACGGGTATGTAGTATCATTCATATCCACAATCTTTTCAATCTCATCCTCTCATACCACTAGTTTGTTCGTAAACAAACTCACATTTAAAGCTGAATCATGGAAAACAGATCTTCAATGGGAAATCTGTCGAACCCTGGACCTGGTTTTCCGCAAGGAGAGAGTACTTCAAACCAAGCATTCTTAACAGAGTTCGGTGACTCTAACATTCTTGACATCTATCATTCACACTTCGATTATCTTTCTAATGTTTTGTTTGATTTTAAATTATGGTACAGTCTTCCAGATATACTACCTATAGAGCCACTCAACGATGAGCCGGAAATTTTTCCCGAGCTAAACATCAACTCAGAAGATCCAATGCATGCACCTTTAGACTTCACACTCGATCAGACTCCATACCTTCTACCAGGTTAAATTCTTTAAATGATTGCTTCTATGAATGTTCAATTTTGTTTTATCATCTAACAATTGTTATTCGTAGACCCATCTGTGGATGATCTATCTGGCTACAATCCATTCATCGACGTACCCTCAACGAGTAGTGAGATCATCCCCATGAATCAAGAATTTATGACTGACATTCAGAATGAAAGTCAATTACAAACAACTCATAACATCAATATTGAAATGAATCCTGGACTTGGGGTTGGTTTTCAATATCAAAATCACCTTTATGTAATTCAGAGGAACCTAGAAGGATTTCAAAATCCTGAGTCCATGATTGAAAACGTACAATTACCACCGATAGAAGCTACTGATTTTAATGAATCAATGTCCATCTTTGGTTTAGAAAATCAGGATCATGTTCAAATGATCCCAAATAATAATAATAATACATTTGAACTCAATCCTTCGATTCCGACAACCACAGTAGCGGGCAGTAGAAGAGGTTTCAGACACTCATTAAGTAGAGAAATAATAGTTGAACACTTTAACGAACCAATTGAGAAAGCTGCGAAAGAACTCAACATTGGATCGACACAGTTAAAAAAACGCTGTAGAGATTTAGGTATCGAACATTGGCCCCAACGACAGCTTAAGAGTCTGCAAACTCTTATTGATCGTGTTGAGGTAAGGAATTACATTTTTGTTTTTAATTCCTTTATATCATAATGTTATTACTACTAAAGTTGTTTGTGCCACATGAATTTGGTAACGAGTTTAGTGGAGCAGCAGGATTATCGAAAGATTTAATACCCAACCTAAAAAAGGAGAAAGAAGCAATAATTGAAGGGTCACAGTCGGGTCTCACTGACGGCACAAAGAAACTAATACAAGCTGCTCATAAGGTTGAATATAAGAAAAGAAAATTTCTGGAAAAGGGGGAAACTTCATCAAGAACTCATACACAGCAGCAATCTCTGCCATCTAATTCTGGTATGAGTAGTATTAATCCTGGTTTACTCGAGACTGTGAGTGAGGGGAATTTTGGAGGCTCTGTAGGTAACCTAGCCTGGTTTCCTCCTTCTTATAGCTATCCCCAACTGGTTCCGAATTGGAACCCTTCCTCGTCACTTCCCTACTTACACACTCCCCAAACGAGTCAATTTTTAGCCCATACTCATGGGGTTATGGGTTCCAACCCTATTGAGACCCCATACCTTGGAGCTCCTCCTCCAATAACTAAAAGCACACCCCTTCGAAATCCTCAAGAAGGTACAAGTCAGCCTAATGATGACAAAGAGTGGAGTGTAGAAGATCTTTTCTGGCTTCCTTCTGATTCTTCAGATTAGGTTAGTAGTTCTGTAAACTTTTCTTAATGTATTAATATAAAGTTATAGTAATGGATCACATGTATCGACGTGTTACTACTTTTACTTATTATTTTTGTTATAACTACCCACACCCTCAGCTAATTGGATTCCTCATGACCAACTCCTGATTCGAATGTGGATCCTGTGCTTTCAATAGTAGGAGCTCTACTACTACCTTCCACACCTATCCACATCCGTTCCAGGACTTGTCCAGAAATCCCCAATTTACTTCTTTCTGATAATTTAAAAACATATACCCCAAGTTATTTCACAAACATAGTTGTATACAATTATTGAATTATAAAATCTTTCAAATAAAAGGATTTACCTTACAGATACCACCCAACAAGGAACATGCAACAAGGCCAACGCAAACATTCTAGGACTATTTAGTCCCTACTGCCTACACTTTAATGACAATCCTTAAACAACATATCAACACTAACATTTATTCACAATAACAGGCAACAAGTAATTGTACACCAATGTGTGGTTTTCTAACAGGCATTTAAGCATACGTATATCATATATTACAGAAACATCAACAAAGACTAAGCACTTAAACCTTTTCCCCACTGACGTCGGCTGGCGGTACACACTGCGTTTTCGGAACAATGTTCATTTAACCTCTTACTCGAAAAACAACTTTTAATTTCTTGTAAAAATATCTTTAAAGAAAACTTTTGAGTCTCAAGCTTGAGATCAAAACTCATCAAGTGAGTCTGATTCACTCAAGCCATTGCTCTGATACCAACTTGTAACGTCCCAGTTTTTAAACCAATTTAAAATAAATAATAAAACAATTTCAGTAAAATCACCTTATATTTTAAAAACATTCACATCTCAAAATCTTTAATTATTTAAAGAAAACATTTAATACCAAATTGGTCCAGCAGCAGAAGTCAACAAGGCAAAGTCAACTCAATACAAATTTTCGAAAAAAATTGCATCAATGTGTACCCGTCATGTCCGATCGTCATTTTCACTGACAAACCTGAAATGGTAATTTAATAGGAAAAGGATAAGCACACGGCTTAGTGAGTTCCAACATCTACATAGTATATCAATCATACATACTTAACCCCTACAGGAAAAATACTACTGTTTATCACGCATAACCTGCTATACTCAGTACACCGAACTATAGTCTTCTACTCAGCATTTTGAGCCGCGCATACTCTGTTCGTCGAGTCATGCGTATCTGCTCAATAGACCATTCAACACTCAGAGCCACGCATACTCTGTACGTCGAGTCATGCGTATCTGCTCAATAAATCGAACCCCACCGCTCAGCACTCAGAGCCGCACATACTCTGTACGTCGAGCCATGCGTATCTGCTCAGTGCATCTTGCGGACATCTCTAAATTGCTCAGTACGTCGAGCCACCCTATATTGCTCAGTTCGTCGAGCCCGTATTTTCTACACACTAGACCTAGACACGTCTAGCACTAACCACACACCATTCCCCAACCCATACAACTATAACAGGAAGTTATATATCAATAAAATACACACAACTTGGTACTGTCCACAAACATCTTATAAGCACACAAAATAAAAGTGAAGCACATATAACGTCCACACAATGTAGTGAGAAACTCACCTGATATGTAGAAGTAGGTCACACACACAAGTACGTGATACTCAAGATCTTTCCTTCTTCCCCGAATCTACATTACACATGGTACTGTTTAGAACGAATTAACGTTTACATTTATTACTTATAATTATATAAGTATACATGTATTTATATTTTCCCGATACTCGACACTACCGTGTCCCACTATACCCTCCCTTTACCTTATAATTACATCATTGAGGTTTATTAATTATCTTTAATAAGCATATATAGGAGCAAACACCCACTACGAACTCTAAACCGCAACCACGACCAAAACCCACGAAAGAATACTTGACAGCAAAGCTGATTTTTAGACCCACGACAAGATTTGCAATATTAAGCCAAGGATAAATTGGAAATAAAATCCAATAAAAATCATGTGAAAACTAGACCCAAGGAGGATGTCACAGACCTCATGTCATTTACACTTTTCATAAATAAAAGAAAAATTCCCAAATTTGACTGATACAATCAGTTTACTCACTGAACCACCCTTGAAGAAATATTAATCGATCAAAATGGGTTAAGAACTGAACTCTGATATTTTGTAGGAATAAACTAGACACATAGAACGAACTTTCACCACTGATATTGCCCCAAAAACATTTTTGTGCAATTATTTATGAATTTTTAAAAACAGAATTCACTGTACGGGACAGTCCTAGACCTGCTGGTGAAAATTGCAACGTTCACCTAACTTCGAGCTTGTATTAGGACAAGGCCTTCTGGATGTAGAAACTAGACACTTAGACCTTTCCAAAAAGATATGATTCACCCCAAATGGCCAAATACACGATTTTACAAGGATTTTCTAAAAACAGGACCAAAACAGAAACTTTTAAAATCATATGAAATAATAACTCGGGTTAAGGTTTGCACCCACCTAACCCATTAAGGCATGACATTAAGACCCTCTAGGGTCTGAATTATGTTCCAAGGAACACTAAAAAATTCAGAATTGCTAGTACAACACATCACCTCAATGTATAAACATCAAGACCCATTCAAAGACACACACAAACCCACGATGGAGGCGTGGTGGTGGTGCTCACGGCTAAGACAAGGAGAAGATTAAAACTTACCTCGTTGCTGCTGCAATTAAATCACCCCAGCCCTATCTTTTGCACTCACTTGATCGCACCTTCTCCAATCAAGCACACACTTTATTCCTTTTCAATTCTTACAGCAGCAATGGCAAGAATGAAAACAAGGGTGAGAGAGAGACAACGTGAGAGAGGGAGAGACAAGAGAGATAGCGAACGAGAGCACAAGAAATTTTTAATATGTGGACTAATTTAGTCTACAACTTGGCCGCACCATTCAAAGTTAGGTAGCACAAGAAAATTTTCATCCAATCACCTGCTACCATAAATCCTTGCAAGTTTTAATCATTGGCAAAAGAAGTCCCCCATCTATGCCATCTTATTTTTTATTATCCCATAACACATTAGTTAATAATTTAAGTTTTATTAAATGACAATTAACCCCCTCCGATTTATAGTTGTTTTCTAGGATTATTATTATTATTATTCGCAATACTCATGATATAATTCTACGACTTGCTTCCTGAATAGAATTTTATCTATTTTCTTTTAAAATACACGTATAAAGATAATTGACGTTACTCGAAATCGTTAACGCTAAAAAAATGTGGTGTTACAGTATGTGTCGTTAACATCCCAAATCTTTTATTACAACACATGTAATGTTCCAAAATATATTTTTCTTGTTCCACTCTAGCAATTGTTGACTACTTGACATAGTCGTGTAACGTGTTATGTTGTGGACACATAGATCTTACACTCAGTAATTTTTAATTTGATTTTTAAATTATGTAACCTAGAAATTTGAAAGGTTGGTAATAACATTAAGGGAAAATGACACTGTAGCACAATAAGGTTACACGATTTAATCGATTTGGTCCCTAATGTTTTTTTATTGCCTCTAAAGGGAACAAAAAGTTCAAAAAATGTTTAAAATACCATTGACCCCAAAGTGAAGGGGTCACCCGGTCATGTTGTTAAATTATGTTACGATGCATCCTAGTCATCATCCATGTCATCGTGTTCAATCTACGTGTTCAATTTGAGGTCTTATTAAAGAGTAATTCGTACGATTACGGTTTCAAAACTGTTAGAAACCCTTATCGAGCTCTTTCCCACCAAACCCTTTTTCTCAAGCAGTTTCTTCTTTGCGATAATGGAATCACAGTGCAAAGTGGATGTTCACTACCATGGAGTCTTCACCAGGCAACCGTTGAGTTATACAGAGGGCATGCATCACCTGTTTGAAGACATTGATTTTGCGGGGATGGATTTAGAGGAATGTGTGAAGTTTCTTGAAAGATTTACCGGAGAGAAATGCAGGAACTTGTATTACTACTTACCTGAGAGCGAGCTAGCAGAAGGACTAAAGATGATTGAAGATGAAATGGAATACGTTGAGTTCATCGAGATTGCATACCATTGTGGAACTGTTGTGCCTATGTACGTGGATCATACCGGTGCTAATGTCCAGGAGTGGATAGCTGAAGACCACGATGAGGTGATTAGCCCTGAAGATCACCATTCCGGTGTAGCAGAGGAGATTGATAGACTGGACATAAACACTCCTTTGAACAACACCACATCACCACCGGAGATGGGAGATGGGGAAGAAAATCAGATTGGTGAGCACGAACCAGGACCAGTTGACATTGGTGAGATTGACAGGCAGAGTGATGTTCAAACAAGGTTTAATCCAGATGTTGAGTGGAAAAAACAGAAGCCTGTACTAGGTATGCGTTTTGAAAGCCCTAAACAGTTGAAAGATATGCTTTGTAACTATGCTGTTGCAAATGGATATCAATTGTGTTATAAAAAGAATGATAGTAGGAGGTTATTGGCAAATTGTTGTGATGGAGATTGCTGTTTTAGGCTATGGGCTTCATGGATGAGTGATGAGCACTCATTCCAAATAAAGTCTTTAATCCATGAGCATAATTGTGCAAGGAACTTCAAGTTTGGTTCAATTGTCAACTATGCTTGGATTGGTAGTCACTACACTAATGAGATATTACATAACCAAAAATTGACTGTTAGACAATTAAGAGAAGATGTTAAACAAAAATTTGGGATTGAGGTTAGCATGAGTCAATGTAGGAGAGGAAAGAAGCATGCATTGACTCTAATCCAGGGAACCATAGTTGAACACTATGCCAAACTTTGGTCATATGGAGAGGAAATTAGAAGATCTAATCCGGGGTCTAATGTGCAAGTGGGGGTAAATTGCATGCCAGATGGAAAAAATTACTTCACTAGGTTTTATGTGTGTTTTGAGGGTTTGAGAAAGGGTTGGAAAACTGGTTGTAGAAGAGTGATTAACGTTGATGGGTGTTTTTTGAAAGGTTATTGTTCTGGTGAGTTGTTAAGTGCAATTGGAAGGGATGGCAATAATCAAATTTTCCCAATTGCTTGGGCTGTTGTTTGTGTGGAAAATAAAGAAAACTGGAAATGGTTCATGGAGAACCTTACAGAAGATTTGCATCTTGAAAGTGGTGTTGGAGTTACTTTAATGTCAGATCAACATAAGGTATGTATGTCAATTTTTTTTAAACTTATGGATTGGATATTAATTTAATTCCTTAATGTTGGCATGTAGGGTCTTTTAGAGGCTGTCAAGGAAGTTTTACCACAAGCTGAACATAGGCAATGTGCTAGGCATATTTATGCTAACTTTAAAAAGAGATTTTCTGGTGCTCACTTTGAAAACTTATTTTGGAAAGCAAGCAAGGCTACAACGGAACCTCATTTCAAAGCAGTTATGAAAGAAATTGAGCTTTTAAACCCTGCAGCTCATGAACATCTAATGGAAAGGGATCCTAAGACTTGGTCAAGGGCATTTTTTAGATTTGACAGCATGTGTGATGCTGTAGAGAATGGAGTATCTGAAAGCTTCAATAGTGTTATTGTTGAAGCAAGAAAAAAACCAATTATAACAATGCTTGAAGAGATACGTACATATGTGATGGAAAGGATGCATAAGTTGCAAATGAAAGGATGTAATTGGCCTGATTACCAAATTTGCCCAGCCATCAGACACAAAATTAATGAGTTGAAAATCCAGCAAAGG
Source organism: Cichorium intybus (assembly GCA_023525715.1). NCBI lineage: Eukaryota > Viridiplantae > Streptophyta > Magnoliopsida > Asterales > Asteraceae > Cichorium > Cichorium intybus. The sequence goes on along the minus strand of CM042011.1, from coordinate 5,389,451 downwards.
TATGTATATGTGGGTTTTCATGCTACTTAACTGTGCTACTTATACAACATACTTGTTAATTTGCAGATACTGGCAAGTACTTCCTAGTGGCCTTCTCCAATTTGAAACCAGGAACTTAGGAGAATCCTATGCAGTTGACTTGGAAAAGAAAAGTTGCTCCTGCAGGCTGTGGCAACTAAATGGATACGGCTGTGTTCATTCAATTGCAACTATTTCATACATCAATGGAACAATTGAAGCATATGTGGACCCATTATATCTAGCTACCTTTTACAAGAATGCTTACAAGTATCCATTGCTAGCTATGAATGGAAGTGACATGTGGCCATCTACTGATTACACACCTCCTTTGCCACCAATTAAAAGGAGAATGCCAGGTAGACCAACTGTTAGAAGAAGAAGGGATGCTTCAGAAAGAGTAGGAAGACATACAGTGTCTAAAGTAGGCAAAAGACTTCTGTGTGGTATCTGTAAACAGCCTGGGCATAACAAGAAAACATGTAAGCAAAAGGTTCATCTAGGTTCATCTAGAAAGTCTAATTTGCAAGATGAAGGTGAAGCAGCTAATGGAGTCAATCCAGACACAGATATAGATGCTGGGAAGGGAGAAAATGAGGCTGGGAATGGAGAAAAGGAAAAAGAGGATGGGATTGGAGGAAATGAAAATGAGGCTGGGAAGGGAGTAAATGAAAATGAGGATGGGATTGGAGTAAGTGAAAGTATCATGGTCAATGAGGAGGATGTTGTTGGTTTGATGACACAAGAAAGCATAAGCAGTGGGAAACGTAAGCCAAAAAGGTCAGAGAGGATTTTCAAGAAAAAATTAGCAAAAAGAATTGAAGGCAAGAATGGTGAAGGAAACACTTCTGACCTCCCTGTGGATTTAGATTAGAAATGTTTGTGGTGTTTGTGTGACAATAAAGTGTTAGAAATGTTTGTGCTGTGTCTGAGTCTTAACTTCAAAACTTATGTTCTGAGTATGACTTTGATTGTGTATCGGTTAATCTTGCATGTTTGGTTATGCTTCTGTTTGAATATTTGGTTCTCACTTTATTTCCATTAAGCCATTTTGAATATGATTGAGCCATGCAACATGGCCTTGATGCTACATACAACATGTTATTTTCATTAACTCAATTTGATGGACTTGATACATGATAACTATTGGAATTATAAACATCGGGGGTAATGTGGTAATTGGACTAAAAAAGGAGGGAAAATAAGACGATTGGACTTATTACCGCCAATAAAGCACCCGTTTTGTATCCCCCCAGGTCGATTATAAAAGCAGCATTCCACATTTAGGTTATCATTGTCAGCGAAGATGAAGGGAAAAGATTTAGAAGCTATGCTGTAGGGTTTCATTCACAGAGCCCAGGTAAAGAGAAGGATGCTGTTCGATTTTACCATACAAATAGAGAAGGAGTACGATACAACAAAGGTGCTGTCCGATATGCTGGAGACCAGACCCCGGTTCATGAACTATGTCATCGGAACACAGGTGATTGATGAGGCCAAAATTATACAAAGGGATTTGTTGGAGGTTGTTTGCAGACTACAGGAGATGCTGACTAAGGAGATCGAGTGGTACAAGGAGAAGCTGGATGTGATCGAGTAAGAACCAGATCCTCAAGTCTGATAGTTGAAGATGGTTTAGAGGTTTAGGGTTTTTTTGGGGTAATGATATGTCGTCAATGTGTTAGTGAAGGTTGTTTTTGTTTTGTTTTAGTTTCATCTGGATAACTTTCATGTTACCATCCTGATGGCTTTGGAATATATATATATATATATATATATATATATATATATATATATATATATATATATATATATATATATATATATATATATATATATATATATATATATATATATATATATATATATATATATATTTTCACTGGTACAAGGAGATGCTACCAAAAATCTAGTATGAGTAAAGTCCATATCTAACAACTTAGAACAAAGCATAAGTACGATGATAGGATAATTCATAAACTTAGTAACATACATCCCCATACATAAACATCCTTACATCAAACAAAATCAGGATGATCCCCAAAAACCCTAAATTACCTTTACCCTCCCTGCTCCGATCCCCATTAACCCTCTTTACTTGAACGCGGTTGCGATGAATTGTGCGATGAAATAAGCACCGATACAGAGTAAACCTCTGTAAACGGTGTTGCGTAACTCCACTACACTGTCCTTCACAGCCTGCAGGTCTTGGACTGTAGCATACGGCCCGCCAGACGGCGGTTGGCCAGAGGGAGGAAGGCCAGACGGCGGAACGGGAGAGGAAGGACCGCCAGCCTCCGGCAGCAACGACGCTCCGAAAAACCAACTGCGTGGAACGCTCATGTTGCTTGATTCAGATTTTCCAGTTGATCGCCTGAACTCGCTCGTACTCTCCAAAGGAACGTTAAGGTCCGATAGATTTATACCCATTTTTGAAAAATCAGTTGATGACGACGAAGACATCTATCCTAATTTCACTGTTTCAATTTGGGTAACAATCTTTCTACATTTGAACCAAATGCCCTCCCTTTTAAACCGACCGGGACCACATGTACATGTGTACAACTTGGTCCCCAAGTTTCAACCACGTGGCCTCCACGTCTGCGACATGTATGTACCAACTAGGATCCACGTTGTCAACCAACCGGCTTCAATGGGTTAAACAATTTTTTGACCGGTTTTTAACTTTTTGTTCCCTTATATGGCAAAAAATTAAATTTAGGGACCAAATCGACCAAATCGTGTAACCTTATTGTGCTACAGTGTCATTTTCCCTAACATTAAAGACAAGAGAATTTGAGAATTTGGAGCTTCAAATATAGCCTAGAGTAGCATGACGCCTTAATGAGACCGATTGTAATATCCTTTTGCGGATATTATTTTGGTAAAAATTTATTTATGTTTTAGTAAAACTAATATATCAATCAAGTTTTTATATGATTTGGGACTTGTTGAAATTTATTTTGTTTTAAGTTAGAAAATTTAAGAGTAATTTACAGTTTTGGTCCCTATGGTTTGTATCTTTGTACATGTTTAATCCTAAATTTCAAAATTTGCTATAGATGGTCCCCAGGGTTTCAAAATCCATCAAGTTTAGTCCTTTTGGCCGTTACCATCTATCAAACTGCTAACTGCCAATAAAATAACCATTTATACCCTTTATTTTGTCTTTTGTCTTTTATTCTTATTTGACCACTGTGGGGACCATTGTAAATTAGTTAAAAGGGAAATAAGTTGAATCTATTGGAAAATTGGTTTTAACAAATTTCATAAAATGAGATTTTTCCCATTTTCTGAACACAAAATACGGTGACATAAAACAAGTTAAAATAAATAAAATGTTATACGTTTGTGTTCTCATCCGTGTTACCTTCGTTTTGATTGTTCACACGTCTAAAACAGATTTAAGATGAATGCGAAATTGTAACTCAAAGTGAGAAAGTTAGAATAAGTTGAAAAATGAATTTATAAGTCTAAAGGCTTTCATGCTTTGTAAGACTTAAGCATCAAGACTCTCCATTGCGCGAGCAGGGGGTGCAAATGCGAATCAAATTGGGTTGGGTCTACTGAACTTGTGTGCGAGCGTGCGTCCTGCGGGTACGAATGCACCACCAGTCGACCAGAAAAGTTCAAGGATCTTTGTGTAAATATTTTCCCTTTTTGTAACTGAATACAATTAAACCATATTTCGGTTTTGATATGATATTAAACATACTTTTATTTGCCAGTTACGGTTTGTGGAATTAACTTTGTCAGTTATAGTTTATTGTATCTATACAACACTCGAGCAACTGATTCGAGATACCGATGAAACAATTCTCTCTTCTTCTCAAATTCTGCTTACACTTCATTCTCGTGTTACAACCAAGGTAAAATCCGGCCTAGTGATGGTTCGGGCGATCTAGAAGAATCGCTTTATGCTGTTGTATCATGGGAAACAAACACCCATACGAATTTGTTTTAAGGAAACTGTGTCACACACAAACCACAACACCGGTCTCCTTTTTCTGTTCGTTGACATTTTTTCCGATTTATATTTACTAACAGTTTTAAAACAAATTCGTTTGTGCCAAACGAACTGAAAAGGAAATTAAATTACTTTCTTCAGGCCTCAGCACCAGACACTTATTTTGTTCTGGCATTTTTCCGGTTTATATTTTACTAACAAAATTTGCCCCATTAATCTGCTCTGTCTCTCCCGCTTCTACAAACTCCAAAGCGACTTTCGTCTCCTGTCACCTCCGACGCCGATAATGATGATGCAAACCACTCACGGCCACCTCATCGACCTTCGACCTCTTTCAATCATGCCTGCAACTCTAACCATCAACTCTCGCTATATATATATATATATATATATATATATATATATATATATATATATATATATATATATATATATATATATATATATATATATATATATATATATATATATATATATATATATATATATATATATATATATATATATATATATATATATATATATATATATATTCCTAGATTCCTAGAACTCACTTATAACTCTGGCTACCAACCACTCTTCCTCATTAATCTGTCTCACCGACAACCACTCTCTGCTCCTCTCTTTGTCAAAAAGGCGACCACTTCATTCCTCTCTTTCTCGTTGTCCAAATAGCTACATCTCTCTCTCTCACTTACTCTCCCTCTCTAATTGACGACGTCTATCTTCTTTTATCCCTTTCTCTCTCGCTTGCAACTTCGATGTGGTGACGATTAATAGTGGTGGGGGAAGGCCCATGAAACCTGCATTGAGTTCAAAGAAGGGAATGGGGTGGGGTACTGGGGCCCATTTATTTAATAATTAACAAAAAGTTAATAAGGAAAAGGTCAAAATAAAAAAGGACAAAAAATGGGCATTTTCGTCATTTTCATGGACTTAACGAAGGAAGTTAGATCATAGATGGTAACTGGTAAGGAACCAAACCTGATGGGTTTAGAAATCATGATGATATATGTGAATTTGGTAACTATAAAGATGTTTGGTATCATTTTTCCAAAAATGAGACCAAACCTGTAGAAAGTTGTATACTCCAAGGACCAATACCGTAATTTACTCTAAATTTAATCATGTTAAACTTTTTTCAACTATTTCTGTATAAGAATTAGAGTAAATTACAGATTTGGTCCCTGCGGTTTACTAGAAATTACACTAACAGTCAACGTTTTCAAAAATCACGTTTGTGGTCCCTATGGTGGCAAAAATATAACTGATTTGGTCCCTGTGGTAGTTAAAAGATAACAAATTTGGTCTGTGGTCCATGTAAAAAGACCAAAATGCCCCTTTTCATTTCGTTTTTATTTTTTCAAATCTAATATTTGTTATATTAATAAAAAAACTGAAATTCATCGGCATCTCCCTAATTTCGATCTCAGATCTGCTATCGACGCCGCCACAAACCCTCGAAACCCAAATCGCGATACACCAAATGTTGTGAATCAAATACGTATCTCCCGTCGACAGATCACAATATGGCAAAGTTTGGGGGAAAACTTGTTCATTTCGATTTCTGTATGGGATGATCGGGATTTAGCGATATGGCTTATCCCAATTTTTCCTTGATTGCATCATATCGAAGAGAGAGGGAGAGTTGCTGATACAGAGATAGCTGTAATAAGGCTGTGGTGAGGGTCAGGGATTTCTGATCGACAGCGAGTAGACTTGGCGATTCGTGTATTCGTGTCGTAAATTCGTGTCACACACGAATTTCACACAATACGAATACACAAAGAGAAATAAGCTTTATCTCTATTTTTAAAATGTATTCGTGTCGTGTATTCGTGTCGTGTCGTGTCTCTCACAGACTCGTGTATTCGTGTCTCAAATTGCCAGGTCTAACAGCGAGGGAGCTGCCGGAGCCATGAGGGCTGCCGGTATGTAGCTGTAAGTCGCCGGAGTTAGCCGCCAGAGGAAGAAGAGAAGAATGGTGGAGCTAGTGGTCGTTTTCAGCTTCAGGAGGTATTTTTTCCCGTTTTCCTGTTCCGTTTTCTTCTTTTTGATCCCGTGTTTTTCTGGTTCAACATGACGAATATACACAGTTCGTATGTGTTTTCTGGCGTGTATTTAACCAGTAAAGGAAGGCGGGAGCGAGAGGGGAGAGTGACCGGAGTTCAAACCAGTTTTCCAAATAGCCCTCGACCATTTGCCGCCTCCTTTTACGAATTTGTTTTTCTAGAAGACGAAGAAACCGATGAACGATCCCTGACTATCATCATCCCCACGAGAATCCGTTGGGCAATCTAGCAATTGGAGTTGCAGGTCTCACTGGAAATTAGGGCACCAATGGAGGGGAGGAGAACCGGAGAGAGAGAGAGAGAGAGAGAGAGAGAGAGAGAGAGAGAGAGAGAGAGAGAGAGAGTGGGTAGGGGTTGATTTTCTTTTTCTTTTTTATTGATATAATAAATAGTATATTAAAAAATAAAAAAGAAATGAGAAATGTAAATTGGTCTTTTTACATTGACATTGACCAAATCTGTTATATTTTTGTCACCACATAGACCACCAATATGATTTTTAAAAACATGGACTGTCAGTGTAATTTCTGGTAAACCACAGGGACCAAATATATAATTTACTAAAAGAAATATTAAAATACGGAGGGTTTTTTTTACGGTACAATAAATACAAAAAAGGGAATCTTGAAAGTCTATTTGACCATCAAAGTATTCAAAGTCTGACAAGTCAACGGAATAGAAACTTTGAAGGAATGGAATAGAAACAGAATATGTTTAATTCGAATATTATATCATGCATAGTTAATATGTATTGGTTTTTAATTCAATTATCATATCCCATGTTCTTAAATCAAACATTGCATTGTAGATTTGCAGGTTAAAAAGATTTGTGTTTTAATTCGATTATTACCTATTTTTTCATGCAAACGTGTAAAACAATATTTTTCATGTTAAAATAATTACTTAAAAAGTATTCAACTTTTTGTAAATTGCAAGATTTAGTCGGTTTCTTTTTACTTAAAAGTAATTGTATTTGTACTTAATTCATTATTGTAAGTAAAGAGAAGAATGGAGAAGATGATTTCATTATCTTCAACAACGTTACAAAAAATACAGAAAGAGAAATATATATAGATTGTTAAACTACACCGTTGCTACTAACATGCACCTAACTAACTTAACTTAATAACTAACTACTAGCTAACAGACTAACTGTCATCTAACAGACTAACTGTTACAGAAATAGTCCCAATATCCCCCCTCAAGATGGAGGTTTAAAGATGTTTTTAAGCGACATCTTGGATAGTATAGGTGCCATTTTAGAAAACGGTAAAGGTTTTGTAAAAATATCGGCTAATTGATGAGTGGTATGAATGGGCATGAGCTTGATTGTTTGATCAACAATTTTGTCCCGGATGAAATGGCAGTCGATCTCAATGTGTTTAGTACGTTCGTGAAACATAGGATTGACTGCTAATTGCATTGCAGATTTGTTGTCACAGAAAACAAGAGTAGGTTGATCAATGTGAATGCAAAAATCTTTAAGTAATTGGCGTAACCAAATGATCTCGCTAGTAACACTTCCAAGTGCCCGATATTCGGCCTCTGTTGAACTTCTAGATACAGTTGTTTGCTTCTTTGATTTCCAAGAAATTAGAGAAGTCCCAAGAAAAACACAAAACCCGGTGACTGATCTTCGTGTATCGACACATCCAGCCCAATCTGAATCACTGAATGCTGTAAGTTTTAAGGAAGATTTCGAAGAAAGAAATAACCCTTGACCAGGATTTCCTTTTAAAAATCGTAGCAAATGTTGGGCAGCTTGCCAATGAGGAACTTTTGGTGCAGAAATGAACTGACTCAGTCGATGTACAGCATAAACGATATCAGGGCGTGTGATGGTAAGGTAAAGAAGACGACCAACTAATCTTCGATATTGTGATGGTTCTGGTAAAAGTTCACCATCAAAGGAGGAAGTCTTATGTCGAGGGTCCATGGGATGTGAAACTGGTTTAGATGCTAACATACCAGTATCCTAAAGAAGATCAAGGACATACTGTCGTTGGGAGATCACAATGCCATCAGGGGATCGAGCTATTTCTAAACCCAAAAAATGTTTTAACTTTCCCAAGTCTTTAAGGCGAAATTCAGTGCTTAATTTCTCTTTGAGAATATTAATAGCAGATAAAGATGAACCGGTAATCACAATATCATCCACATAAAGACAAAGTTATCATGACTTCCTTTAGTAAATAAAGAAAAATCAGATTGAGATTGTCTGAAACCCATAGAGATTAAAAAGCTAGAAAATTTAGCATACCACTGTCTTGAAGCTTGGCGTAGACCATACAAAGATTTTTCAAGTTTGCATGCGTATTTTATATGGGATTTATCTGTCAAAGGGTGATTATAACCTTGTGGTAACTGTATGTACACTTCCTCCTCCAATTCACCATTGAGGAATGCATTATTGACATCCAATTGTATAAGGGGCCATGATTTTTGAGCTGCAATGGATAATAAGAGTTTAACAGTCACAAGTTTTGCCACAGGTGAGTATGTATCCAAAAAATCTACGCCTTCCTGTTGGTTATATCCTTTGGCTACTAAACGGGCCTTGTAACGTTCTATAGTACCATCTGCCTTTCTTTTAATCTTGAAAACCCATTTACAGCCCAATGGTTTTCGGTTGGAAGGTAAGGGAACAACTGTCCATGTGTTATTTAGTTCTAAAGCATGTAACTCTTCATCCATTGCGGTTTTCCATTCAGGTTGTACAATAGCTTCTTTGAAAGATGTGGGTTCAACTTGGGTAGATAAAGCACAAATGTATTGTTGATAAGAAGGTGAAATGTGAGAATAAGAAAGAACATCTGATAAAGGGTATTTTGGTAAAGGAGTAAGAGAATCGGAATGAAGTAGATTACAATGAAAATCTCTAAGGTATGTAGGTTTAGATCGTTGTCTTTGAGGTCGATGTGAAACATTTACTGGGATATCAACTTCCTCTATCGGATTATCATCATTTTGAAAAGGAACATTTACTGGAAGATGTAAATCCAAATCAGTAGATGTGGGTTCAAGAATTGGATCAGTATGTATGGAGACAGGTATAGAGTGAGGTATGAAAGGAGTAGTGTGAGGGTTGAATTGAGAGGTTTTAAAAGGGAAGATCGTCTCATGAAAAATAACATCTCGTGAAATAAAGATTTGTTTCGTTTCTATATCAAGAAGTTTATAAGCCTTCATTCCTTGTGGGTATCCAATAAACACATAAGCACGAGCTCGTGGATCAAACTTTTGACGTTTAGAAGGTAATGTGGATGCAAAAGCTAAACAACCGAATGTACGAAGCTGAGAATAGTTAGGTTGTTCTTTGTACAACTTAACATATGGAGATTCATTGTTTAGAGAACGAGAAGGTGTTCTATTTATTAGAAAGGCAGCTGTAGATACACAATCAGACCAATAGACCGAAGGAGTATGGGCTTGGTGAAATAAAGCTCTTGCAACATTCAAAAGATGTTGGTGTTTGCGTTCGACAACAGAGTTTTGTTGTGGTCTCTCAACATAAGAAAGCTGATGCAAAACACCATGAGTTTTAAAAAATTCAGTAAATTGAAGTTCCTTTGCATTGTTAGAACGAAAAGTTCTAATATGAGCATCAAATTGTTTAAGGATTAATGTAAAGAATTGAGGAATAACAATTTGAGCTTCAGATTTGTTGCGGATTAAGTATATCCATGTAAACCTTGTGCAATCATCAACAATGGTGATAAAGTACCGGTATCCTTGGTGAGAATTAACGTGATAAGGTCCCCATATATTACAGTGAATCAACTGAAAAGGAGTATCACATATATTGTTTTCAGAAATAAAAGGCAAACGTTTTTGTTTAGCTAATGGACATACACAACAAGTGTTTGTATCATGAACCTTATTCAAATGTAAAACATGATCAAGAAACTTGAGTTTATTTGCTGAAGGGTGACCCAAACGTTCATGCCATCTTTGAGAAGTAATTGCAGCATTTACTCTAACTGTTGGAGATTGATCTTGAAGGATGTATAAACCAGCTTGAACATTACCCTTGCCAATCACAATCTGGTCCTTGATCTGTTGAATCACAGCATGATTATAGTATAATCCTACCATTAAATGCTTAGCATGTTCTGTTAACATGGTGACAGATATAAGATTCAACTCGAAATGAGGAACAAATAACACATCCTTTAGCATCAACTTGTCATTTAATCGGATATCTCCCATTTGATAAACTTGTATAACTGACTGATTTGGTAATCGTATTCTAGTATTAGATATGTATTGGAGATTTGTAAACAACTCAATGTTATTACTGACATGTCTAGTAGCCCCCAAATCCAAGACCCAGACATTTGATTTGTAAAATCCAGAACGTAGAGATAGAATATAGTGATTACCTGATTCTATAATGGGAGATGTAGTGACAGCATTAACCGAAGCAAGTTGACCAGAGAGGAAAGCGATGAGTTTCTGACATTGATCATTAGTTAACCCTGTAACAACTTCACTAACAGGATTAGAAGGAGACTGAGTGTCAATGGTAGCATTAACACGATTGTCGCCATTTGAAGAATTTTTCGAATTGAAATTCTTGTATCCAGGAGGGAAGCCATGGAGTCGGTAGCACTTATCTTGTGTATGACCAATTCGATTACAGTGAGTACAATATGGAGAATCCTTTTTAGTGTTCTTGGAATTGTTTTTAGAAGAGCGATTTTGGCTATTGTGATTGTAATTACTGGTTTGATTGGCTCTAATGTTGAATGCAAGAACAGAGTCATTAGAAGAGTTACCATTGCCAATTTCTCTTTGTCGTTCTTCTTGAATTATCAAAGAAAAAATGCGATTTACTGAAGGAATTGGATCCATAAGTAAGATCTGACCTCGTATTTGAGCATAGCTTTCATTCAAACCCATGAGAAAACTCATTGTTTGTTCAGATTCTCTTGCTCCTCCACATGTACATCGTCCACAGGTGCAATTGTGATTATAAGTTGCGAGTTCATCCCAAATCATCTTCAATTTTGTATAGTAAGTGCTAATTGAATCCTGACCTTGAGTAAGATTCATCAAATTTCGTTTGATCTGGAAGATCCTTGGTCCATTACTTTGACGAAATCGTTCATTGAGTTCCTTCCACATATCCGATGCAGTCTCGAGATAAATGATTGAGGCAGAGATATCCTTGGAAACAGCATTTAAGATCCAAGAAATCACTATGTTATTGTTCCGACACCAAAGCTTTAGCTTCTCTGGATCAGAACCATCTGGTTTTGGTAAGGAATTATCAACGAATTCAAACTTGTTTTTGGCTGATAATGCAATTTCCATAGATCGACTCCAGGATGCAAAATTTTCGCCAGTAAGGATTTGAGAAACAAGAATTGAACCAGGATTATCATTGTTGTTGATGAAATAAGGATCATTGGATGATTGATTGTTTGAATTTGAATTGGAGTTGTTGTTCTCCGCCATTGATGAAGAACAATTGAAGAAATGAAGAAGAAAAAAGGAAAAGAAAAAAAAATTTTCAGAGAAAAATCAAAAAACGGAGCATGTTTTGCTCTGATACCATATTGTAAGTAAAGAGAAGAATGGAGAAGATGATTTCATTATCTTCAACAACGTTACAAAAAATAAGAAAGAGAAATATATACAGATTGTTAAACTACACCGTTGCTACTAACATGCACCTAACTAACTTAACTTAATAACTAACTACTAGCTAACAGACTAACTGTCATCTAACAGACTAACTGTTACAGACATAGTCCCAATATTCATCAAGCATGTAGTAGTACTTTAAAGCTTTACATGCTCTCAAATGTATAAATACGAACTTAACATATAATATAAAATCACCTTACTTGTAAGTTGTAATATTATATGTTTGAGATCGTTAACAAGTCATTAATCATGCCAAAATTAAAACACACTTCAAAAGATGTATGAACTCTTCTTTGTCTTTGTCTACTTATGATTAAAAATATAAAACTTAAGAGGTTGCTCATACACATAAAACAAATGCAATACAATTTTTTTTTGTTTCTATTTCTAGAAAACTGCAACTATATCTTTTTTTTTTTTTTTTTGGTTATAACCAATTAACCATTACATGATAGTCATAAATTAGTTCTCTTAACAGGGTCCATATTTTATTCTATATCAAAAACATTTTAGATATATTTTTGAGCTAACTTCGTTTTAATTAAAATTTAATGCTAATTCGGTCTTTTTTCTTGGTCTGTCGAGAAGAGCATTATGGAAAAAATAAGTTCAAATAGTATCCTAGAATTGGTCTTCATAATCCTAACATGTCTTTGTGTTCTAAACAATACATCATTATTCTAAAAGTCCACAGAATTATATATCAAATAGACAATTATGCCCTTCATTTAAATGAAAATATTGAAGACACAGAAAGATCGCACACACGCTCTTCTTCCTCCTTCGGCGCTGAACTCTTCACCTTAGACACTTATTCGTAATCCGGTAATCGACTTCACCCTTCTCCAACAATGGATCAGATGATTAGCAATCATCATCTTCCTTCTCCAATGGTGGCAATGTTTTCGCCTCTAACAAATCCTAACTCCATTGATCTAACTTCTTGGATCCGTTAGCGGTCGGCGACGACGAACAAGCTGCCGGTCTTGTTGTTGACGAAGAATGGTCGTCGGTTATCTTAGCATTGTCCCTTTCAAGGGGAGTTGGACGTGTCTTCTGGTTCGGATCCGGATCCTGACCTAACTTTACAGGAATCTGGCAGTGATGCATCTGATTTCTTCCCCAAGCTAACTTCTCCTGCAGAAGCGTTCGACGATTTCATCAATTGTAGAGCCTTTTCGATTGATAGAGCTTTGTTGTTCTGATTTTTGAGAAACGGGTGGAATTCGAGGAGGCCTAAGGTGGCGCGTCAAAACACGACGCCGAACACGGTTTGCAAATGAAATTGAGTCTCTTTGTTTTCTCTTTCGATATTCAGGTCTGTAAAAAATGGCGCCCACATGACCCTTCTCTTATGGCATAAGCTTGCCGGCTGATTGGTTGAAGAATGCAGCGTCGAAGAAGAGGAAGAAGAGTCGTGGTCTGTTGAAAGAATGTGATATTTGTCTGATTGTCTCTTCAATATCTCTACTTTTAAATGAGGGGCATAATGGTCTAATTAATAAAAAGTTCCGTGAATGAATAAAATCAATAAATAACAGCTGTGGAAGAATCAATTACCATTCAATTTCATACATTAATTACTTTCCTAATTAAAATGAGATTTTAAAAAATTTAGCCGTTAAGATTTAACTACAAATATCAAAGATGAAGACAAAATCTGTGATTAGATTTTATCAAGATATCAAATATGAGTTCCACTCGGTGTGCGGTTTGCAAGTATTTCAGACTATCAAACGTGATGTGTATTATTGTATATTAATGATGAGATTACAAGTATATATATATATTAAGCTATGTTACACTCAAGCACCTTCTACAATATGTAAATTACTAGTCTAATATCCCCCCGCAAGCTAAGGCCGGGATGAGACCTTTAGCTTGTTCCGTAAATTCAGAAATCTTTGAGTTGACAGCGGCTTAGTGAATATATCTGCAATTTGATCATCTGTAGAAATGAATTGAATGGACAGATGTCCTTGAGCAACTTTTTCGCGAACAAAGTGGAAATCAACTTCAATATGTTTTGTTCTCGCATGAAACACCGGATTTGCTGACAAGTAAGTTGCGCCTAGATTGTCGCACCATAGTGTCGGGATTCTTTTCGTAGGGACCCGAAGTTCATGTAACAGAGTTTGTAACCATGTGAGTTCAGCAACTTTATCGACTAAGGCTTTGTATTCAGATTCTGTTGATGACCGCGATACAGTCTTTTGTTTTCTCGCAGACCAGGAGATGAGGTTCGAACCGATGTATATAGCATATCCCTCCGTGGATCGACGGTCATCGGGACAGCCAGCCCAGTCGGCATCGGAAAAAGCGCTGAGATTAGTGAAGGCGGAGTCTGCGTAGGCATGAAGTGAGGTTCCAGAATTTTGGCGGATACGGAGACCATAGGCTTTAGTTCCCTTTAGGTACCGCAGAATACGTTTGACTGTAGACCAATGGTTTTCTGTAGGAGAGTGCATGAACTGGCACACTTTATTTACGGCATAAGCGATGTCCGGCCGAGAGAGGGTGACATACTGTAATGCACCAACAATCTGGCGATACTGGACCGGATCAGCCAATGGAGGGCTGTCGCCAAGCGCCAAATTGGCATTGGTGGCAATCGGTGTGGGCATCGGATTTGCATTTGACAATTTTGCGCGCTCCAATAAGTCTAAGATGTACTTTTGTTGTGAGAGTAGGACATCATTGCCATGCGGAAGAATTTCGATTCCCAAGAAATAAGACAACCGACCCATGTCTTGAATGGCAAATGCATGACTGAGATTTAGAACTACCCGATTGACGGCCTCCGGGTTATTGCCTGTTAAAATAATATCATCAACGTAGACAAGCATATAGAGGAGAGTACCTGATTTGGTATAGATGAAAAGGGACGGGTCGGTTTTGGAACCGTGAAAGCCAAGCTGCTGCAGTGCACTTGATAGTCTTTGAAACCATGCTCGTGGAGCCTGTTTTAAGCCATATAACGATTTATGTAACCGACAAACATGATCCGGTTTTTGAGCATCAACGAATCCCTGTGGTTGCTTCAAATAGACGGTTTCTTGGAGATCACCGTGAAGGAAAGCATTTTGAACATCGAGTTGTCTCATAGGCCAGTTTTGGGCGACAGCAAGAGAAAGAACGAGACGAATAGTTGTAGCTTTCACAACAGGGCTAAAAGTCTCATGATAATCAACACCCGCTTGTTGTCGGAATCCTTTTGCGACCAACCGCGCTTTGTAGCGTTTAATGGCACCTGTTTGATCACGTTTTATCCTGTACACCCATTTGCAATCAACCACATTAGAGTTCGGGACACGGGGAACTAACGACCATGTGCCATTCCGTAGAAGTGCTGAGTACTCATCGGCCATGGCTTGGCGCCATTGAGGAGATGCATTGGCAATGTCAAAGGAGGCAGGCTCGGTATCAGGGGTGGAGGGATGTGTGTGAAAAGAGTATTTGGGGTTAGGTTTAGGATTTTGTCTGAGATTAGGTGGGCGAGTGCGGGTGGTAGAAATTGGCTCGGGGTCGGGGACAGGTGGAGCAGAGATGTTGATTTCGGGAGCAGTAGGTGTGGAGGTTATAGGTGCAAGGGGTGGAATAGGAGTGTTGGATGGGGTGGGGACGGTGGGGGTGTCGGAATGAGTTTGAGCAGAATTATCAAAAAACGAAGTAGATGGATGGGGCGAGGTGTGATCGGGAATGTGTATTTGAGGTGTAGGAGGGGTGGAAGTGGTAGGATATGAGGAGTAATAAGGTTCTGTTGAATAGGAAGATGTCTGGCTGGGAGCGGGTTGAAGGAAGGGAAAGGAATGTTCATTGAAGCGGACATGGCGAGCGACATAGAGTCTTTCTGTGAGAGGGTCAAAGCACCGATAACCATGATGGGAGTGGCTGTAGCCAAGAAAAATACACGGTGTGGAGCAGAATTCCATTTTATGTTTGTTGTATGGACGAAGATGAGGAAAACATTGACACCCGAATATACGTAGAAACGAGTAGTCGGGTGGGCGATGAAACACAAGTTCAAATGGTGAGGTATTGGAGTTGGTGCGGGTGGGCATGCGATTTATAAGGTAGGTGGCGGTGTCAAAGGCGAAGTGCCAAAATTTTTGTGGGACTTGAGATTTTGCAAGAAGAGTGAGGCCGGTTTGAACCACGTGGCGATGACGGCGTTCAACGATACCATTTTGTTCACTGGTGTGGGGACACGAGAGACGATGGGTAATACCAAGGGTGGAGAAGAACGAGGAGAGGTTGCGGAATTCACCACCCCAATCTGTTTGGACAGCTTTGAGCTTTGTGTTAAATTGACGCTCAACTGTCAAAATAAATTGTTTAAAAGTATGAAAAACATCGGATTTTTGTTTTAATGGGAAGAACCACATGAATTTGGTGAAATGGTCAACACATAGTAAAAAGTAACGATGACCATGAAAGGAAACAACAGGCGCAGGGCCCCACACATCACAAAACATAAGATCCAAAATATGACTACTTTTAATATTAGAAGAAGACAAAGGGAGTTTGGTGGATTTTCCAACAGAACAAGATTCACAAAAAATAGTAGAACAATTATTTGACAAAGGTAAACGATATCTAGAACACATGGAACGTAAAAGTTGTGGATGTGGATGTCCCAGCCGATGATGCCAAACAGTGGAAGATGCACGACACGTGGAAAAGGAGACTTTGGGTTGAACGCTTGGAAAGTTGAAAGAGTAGAGACCGCCATTACTTGGCCCCATGTGGAGGATCTTGTGGGTGGAAGTGTCCTTCACACAAAAAAAGGTAGCATGAAATTCAAAATAAACATTATTGTCTGAGCAGAATTGTTGAACAGAAAGAAGATTTTGTGTTATAGAGGGAACGTGAAGGATTCTTTTGAGGTTAAAGGTTTTGTTGGGTGAGTAGAAGCTGGATGAACCAATATGTAAAATGGGGAGACCCTTACCATTGCCAACGCGAAGATTATCTTCACCATAATAGGCTTCTGAGTGATCAAGGCTCGATAGATTGGAGGCAACATGGTAATTTGAACCCGTATCCGTTATCCAAGTGTTTGAAGGTTGTGAGTTGTAGTCGGTGAAATTTGCAGATGGTCGTCGAATGGTGTTCGGGTCTCGGTTCGGGCATTGAGACGGTAGATGTCCGATGCCACACCTGTTACATGTGCCATACACAGTATTTTGATTAGATGCCCAGCTAAATTGATTGCGATTACCTTGATTTCGGTTGTTGTGGTTTCCACGTCCCCGATTGTTGGAGCGATTGTTTTGAGATCGATCCCGACTGTTGTTTGACCGGTTTGTAAAGTTGGCTTGCGGTTGTGACGAGCCAAGAGGTTGAAGTTGAAATCCTAGCTGGGCGGCTAGTTGCTGGATAGCCTGGACGGCTTCCGTAGAGTTCACATGTGAGGAGCCGGTGGTCGCTGTCGGTTTTCGAATGTTTGCTGTGGTGGTGAAGGCTTGTGCCGGCGGGACTTCTGTGGATGGTTTTGAGATCATATAATCATGATCTAACAGAAGAGCCTGAAGATCAACGAAGGCAATCGGTGCTTGGCGGGCGAGAATCGTTGATTTTAATCCGTTGTATTCTTCGCGGAGACCGGATAAAAGAAGCATGACAACGTCTTTTTCCTTCATAGGTTCGCCGATATTTGCTAGGGCGTCAGCATATTCCTGAGCCCTAGTAAGATATGCGGACGATGATTCGTCGGGTTTCATTTGAAGTTTCAACAATTGGGTCTTCAAAGTATACTCTCGGGAGGATGTATGAGGGGCATATGCCCGTTCCAAAGCTAGCCAGAGATCACGAGATGTCGTACCTTGAACGTGTTGGAATGCACTTTCAGAAATCGTGGACAGAATAAGCATCCTTACATGAGCATCATTCAAAACCCACGTCGTGTAATCCGGGTTTACTTCGACCGTGATTATCGGTGCTGCGTCTTTATCAGGCGATGGTGTACTGAGCGAGATTGTTGATGGAGGATATACAATTGTACCGTCAATATAACCGAATAGATTATTTGTAACAAGGAATGGCTGGAGCATTGTCTTCCAGTATCCATAGTTTGTTGAAGATAGCTTGAAACCAAACTTGTGTGAATTGTGAATGGTCTTTTCTGCTTGTGTGAAAGCTGCGATGGTTGTCATCTCTTGCGTGGCTGCCGTCGATGAGGAGAAAGATGAGAAGGAGGCTGGCGGCAATTAGGGTTAGGCTAGGAGGAGTTGACGGCAATTAGGGGTAAGCCAAGAGTGGCTCTGATACCATATCAAACGTGATGTGTATTATTGTATATTAATGATGAGATTACAAGTATATATATATTAAGCTATGTTACACTCAAGCACCTTCTACAATATGTAAATTACTAGTCTAATACAGACGAAGATGTCCGTCCGATTGCATTTTCTCACCATATTTTCCTCCCAATAACCCTCAAAGATTCACTTGTGTTCATAGAATCTACGGTGCTAGTAACATTGGAAAGATGCTCGAGGTAATAATAATCTTAAACGTAATCTTGTTAGCATGTTAAGTTTTATGTCATTTGACAAAACAGACATTTTTATTTATATATTTATATATCTTGATCGAAATTTTTGTGGTTTTAATTAGGAATTACGTGTGGAAGATCGAGGGATTGCGGTCGAGACGTTGTATTATGAGGCTAAGTGTAGAATACAAGATCCGGTGTATGGGTGTGTAGGATTAATACCGTGGTTGCAACAAGAATTAAATATAGCGCAAAGTCAACTAGCAAAAACGCGAGCCGAAATTGCATTTTGTTATGCTAATTATGTCCACCAAAATGGTGTTGAAGACGACCCTTGTAAACTGTAATTCTTGATTTTGCTTTGTTTTAGTTTTGAGCTTTTGAAAACAGCTACGTATGTCTTTTTATGCAAATAATTGGGATTTTAGAAACGCAGAATAGGATAACTTGCTTCAGTAAATTGATTAAATGAAGATTTTTTTTGAACAGCGATTAAATGAAGATAGTTACATAAATTCATCTCTCTTTAGAAATATAAGTTTCTTTACTGTTGAACCATATTATTTGTTTGCAAAAAAAATATATATATATACAAATTACCAATATATGCAGCATTTAGAAAGCTAACCACTCTAAGGGTAACACTTTTAAATCCTTGTTGGGATTAAGAACAAATTACCAATATAACAATATTTCTAAATTATATACGAAAATATATTTGTATTTCGCTTTCGCATGTCTCATACCCAAACGATGTTAGAAAGTGGTGGGCAACATGTTGAAATTGAAAAATGAGAATCCAACAAATATGAAATTAATCCTAGAGAGTCTTCAAAAGTCAAAAGCTCTTGCACATTATTCTAATCAGATACAGATATGGTATCCTGTTTTTTATTGATTAATAATCAATAACCATCATCTCAAATTTTGGTTTTGCAGTATGGTTTTTCTATTTTGTTCCAAATAATAACTCTGTTTCGATGTCCAGTTTTCAATCAATAAAAACATGAACTTTGTAGCAAAAACTGAAACAAAAGGAATGGATCGATTAATATTATCAACAAAAACCGAAATAATAAATAATAACGCAGTAAACCAACAAAAAATTCTTTTACCAACAAAAAATTTAACATAATTCTACTTAAAATTCTTTTACCAACAAAAAAAAATTATTACTGTGAAATATTCCTTAATATTTATATAACAAGAATTTTAAGTGAAAATTTTCGTTGTTAAAAACTTAAAATTAAAAAATAAAAACTTATTAAGAATTAAAAAATATATTATTTAAAAACTAGAGATCATAGTCCATAGACATAAGTCACTGGTTTTTACTATTTGGATACAAATATGTCCAACAGCGACCCAAATTTCAAACCCATTGGATAGAACGTCGATTTTGGGTTTCCATGGTACCAACCGCACTGGATAACAGATTCGTCACTAAAAAGCCATTACCAAACCACGTCGTTTCCACCCTCCTCCCTCCTGAGCAACACTATATATATTTTTTTGAATTCTTTATATTAATTCAACACCATCGTGCCACTACGCTCCAGTCCTCAACTTTTTTTCTCATTAAATTTTCCAATGAGAGATCTACATAAGGCCGGCGGCCGGGCATCCGCAAATCCAAGACGCCTAACACCTATTTGTTTTTATGCAAATCGAGAGTGTAATTTGGAGGCAATTTGAAATAATCCATGCGTCTGCTTCAGCTTAATCTGTCATAAGATCAGTTAATTTCAGTCCCCTCATACAACTGGTACGTACATACATCTCTTCTTGTTATCCAATACTATTGCACGAATTTTAAAATCAGATTCACGTATTACGCTGAAGATCTTTTCTGAATTTTTTTCTAAATTTGTGTTCTACTGCTCAAATAAGCTCGCTCTATGTATGATTAGTTGGTGAAATTTTGATTAATAACGTGCTTATTAGTTGGCTTTTATACTTGCGATCTTCAAGTCTCCTCCACTCTGTTTAACTGTTCATGTTTGATTTAGGAATTTGTAAGTATTTCCATTAAAATTCACGAAAACCTAGCTCAGAAGGAATCGTCGTATTGTTGTAGTTCATGAATTATAAGTGAATCAGACGCGATCTATCTGTTTTTTTGGCTTTCGTTTACATCTTACATTTAACTATCGAAAGGCATGCATTCAAAAGACGATTCGATGTTAATTGATTTTCCGGTGGACGTTTTCAGCCGGCGCCATGGCAACAAATCTATATTCAGGAGACAGCAGAAGCAGGAGCTCCGTTTACATATTCATCATCGCCGGTTTGTGTTGTTTCTTCTATCTATTGGGAACATGGCAAAAGAGCGGATTCGGGAAAGGAGACACGCTAGCCATGGAGATGACCAAAACAAGTACCGCAAACTGCAACTCAATCCCAAACCTAAACTTCGAGACTCACCATACTGGCAACGCTGGTATCATCGACGAATCACCAAAAACCCTAGATTTCCCGCCATGCGATTCAAACTTCACAGATTACACACCATGTCAAGATCAAAAACGAGCAATGAAGTTTCCTAGAAACGACATGATCTACCGAGAAAGACATTGCCCTCCTCAAGAAGAAAAACTAAAATGTCTAGTTCCTGCACCAGAAGGCTACGTGACACCATTTTCATGGCCTAAAAGTCGTGATTATGTTCCTTATGCAAACGCACCATACAAAGCTTTGACTGTTGAAAAAGCGATCCAAAACTGGATTCAATACGAAGGCAACGTGTTCAGGTTTCCAGGTGGCGGTACACAGTTTCCTCAAGGGGCTGATGCGTATATCGATCAACTTGCTTCTGTGATACCCATTGACAACGGGACAGTGAGGACTGCACTTGATACGGGTTGTGGGGTATGTTTGTTACTGATTTTTTTTGACTTTTTGTATGTTGGTTGATTTTGGATTTTGGGGGTTTTGAATGTGTGTTTTTTTTTCTTTTATTTTAGGTTGCGAGTTGGGGTGCGTATTTATGGAAGAGAAATGTAATAGCTATGTCATTTGCCCCGAGAGATAACCATGAAGCACAAGTTCAGTTTGCTCTTGAAAGAGGGGTGCCAGCTGTCATTGGTGTTCTTGGTTCCATTAAAATGCCTTATCCTTCTAAAGCTTTTGACATGGCTCATTGCTCAAGGTGCTTGATTCCATGGGGATCAAACGGTGAGGGCAATCTCTCAACATAGCAACGTACTTTCATTGCTATGTTTATTATAACATTCTACTTTCATTCGTTTCAATTACAATAAAAAAATTTACTTAAATTACTGAAATTCGTAGATGGAAAGTACATGATGGAAGTGGATCGGGTTCTTAGACCCGGTGGGTACTGGGTACTTTCGGGTCCTCCAATCAACTGGAAAAACAACTACAAATCATGGCAACGTACTTTAGAGGATCTCGAAGAAGAGCAACGAAAAATCGAATCCATCGCGAAACTTCTTTGCTGGGAGAAAATTTCCGAAAGGGCAGAAATGGCAATTTGGCAAAAAAAATCAAACACCGAATCGTGTCGACCGACGGAAAATACCGGAATCGAACTTTGCTCCAATGATCCCGACGACGTCTGGTACGATTTACAAATTACAAAATCTCCGATTCATTCTTCAATTTAACTTTTCGAAACGCTAATTTTATAATATTTTGTTACATAAGGTATAAAAAAATGGAAAATTGTGTAACTCCGGGAACTTCCAACGGTGAGGAGGTGAAATACGTGGCGTTCCCTGAACGGCTTTATGCGGTCCCACCGAGAATTATTAGCGGGTCGGTTCCGGGTGTTTCTGTTGATCAATACATGAAGGATAGTAAAACATGGAAGAAACATGTGAATGCGTATAAAAAGATTAATGGAATTATTGATTCCGGAAGGTACCGGAATTTAATGGATATGAACGCCGGTTTGGGCGGCTTTGCGGCGGCGATTGATTCGTCTAAGTTATGGGTTATGAATGTTGTTCCTACTTTGGCGGAAACAAACACTCTCGGAGTTATTTACGAACGTGGGCTAATTGGCATATATCATGACTGGTATGAATAAAGTAAATAACTCATGTCACGTTTTTACATGAATTTTTAAAAAAATGTGAAAAATGTGTTGTAGGTGTGAAGCGTTTTCAACGTATCCACGGACATACGATCTCATTCATGCCAACGGTTTATTTAATTTGTACAACGACAGGTAATGTTTATAATGTTGTTTGGATAAATAATATTTAGAAAAAATAAATAAATGACACTGATGTTTGATGTACGTGTAGATGTGATTTTGAGGACATTTTATTAGAAATGGATAGAATTTTACGGCCAGAAGGGGCTGTTATACTGCGTGATGAAGTGGATGTGCTTATGAAGGTGAAGAATATAGCGGATGCAATGAGGTGGGACGTGAAATTGGTGGATCATGAAGATGGACCCTTGGTTCCCGAAAAAATACTGGTTGCTGTTAAAAAATATTGGGCGGTTAATGAAAATAACTCCACCTTTTCACGGTGATTGTAAAATTTTGTAGTTTTTTCGCTAGAAAAATGCAATACAAGCAACTTTTTTATATGACTTTCAACAAAATAGTTGTTTTTTTTTTTTTTTTTTTACACAAATAACCACCAGTTTCGTAATTTGTGCACTTCGAAATCACTATTTACTGTTTTGTAAAGATCCCAACCAAAAAATATTACACCACGATAGTACGATATTGTTCTTGCTAATGCGAAAACTATAATTTTTATAAAAAACATTGAAGTTTTATTGTTGTAAAGATCTTCAAAACCATTTACTTACGCAGTAAAATAGAGCTTTGGAGTACGAAAATGAAGTTTTGGGTTGAGAAAGCTTTTAAAAAAATTTAAGAATTAATGACTTGAATAGGTGGGATTAATTTCGCAACAAATAGTGAACATATGGGCATTACGAAATTAGTGGTTATTTGTATGCAAAGTGAAAATTTTGGAGCTAATTTGTGATGAAACATATGCCGACGTGGCTAGATTTATTTATTTTTCCTACTTTTTTGTCATGTTACCATCTATGTTTTGTTTTTTGTTGTGTATTAACATTCAAAACTCAAAAGTGAAAGATGATGGCTGAAGAAGTCATATCTTTAATCTTTATGTCCCTTTTTGGCTAAATTGTAGGGTGGTGGGGTGGGGTATATCGATATATCATATATATGTGTAGAGAACAAGACCTCTAGTTTTTGCATTTAAGAATCTTTTTTCCGTAAAACAAAGAGATTGTTCATTGATATAACATAACATACATATAAACACAAAAGGGAAACTGTTTGGTAAATGGCATTTGTACTTTGTGTTCTTATAAAGCAATCACTAGGTCTCCCGTAGATAAGGGTGGACCCATATGAATTGATAGTAAGCACGTTAATTTACTGTATATGAAAGATGAATTTTTGTTATGTAGTACATTTTATGAAAGATTTTTGGGGATAAATAGAGATTAATTGATTATTGATTTGACTTTTCATGTAGTAGCAAGAATGCAACACGCATCACCAAAAGTCCTAATGTTTTATTCATAATTACAGGTTTTACTCGTTAATTTGCAAGTTTACACTTCAGTCCTAATGTTTTATTCGTATTCTTATCATTCCATGAGTCTTTTGAAATTAACACCATTTGAATCTATATATAGGTTAATAAAAAAAATTAAGAGCCCAATTAAACGTTACAATTGAACAGACAGGTGATTCATTCCAACAAAAGTGGACTTGAACAAATACTCCCGGTTATCGTGACTTTGAGCTTTGGACTGAATGGTCCTGCATGTTTCTCACCTATGCATTATCAACCCCTTTCGAAAAATTCTTTTTACTCGTCATTAGTTTTGGATATTAACAAAATTATTTTGAATTACTTAACCATAGAAGTTTATTATATGATACCATTTTATTATATGAAACTTGGGATTGCACTAGTTTCTTTAAAGGTTTATTAGAATATAAATGCTTGAAATTTGAAGGTAAAATAACAAATAAGTAGGTTGTAGTTTTAGATTGATTATCATCAAGTTTATCTTCAACTTTAAAGTCAAATAATACAGAATTGTATTTATAATGAAGCAGAAAATGCAATATTAGCATATTGTTTTTTCATTATTCAAAAAGGAAAATAATCCATCTGAACTGAAAAGCAAGACTATATTTGATTGACAAAATTACAATTTTGGTCCCTGATGTATGCTGGAAATTTCAAGTTGGATAAACTATATGAAAATCACAGGTAAGGTCACTAATGTTTGCATTAGCTTTCAAATAGGTCCTTCTCTTTGTTACCGTCAACCATCCACCGGTAATGCAACTAGGAGTCCAAATTCGTCAGGGCAATATTGTACTTTCATATAATTTTAGTCTCACTCATAAATAAAGCAGGAAACCCACCATTAACTCGCAGTTGTACCAAACCCACTCGACAAAAAATTTCAGAAATCGGTGATCATGGTGGTCTGTGTATATGGTAATCAGGCAAGCTTATGCACTTCCTGGACAAATCAGAACCCAGGTCGCAGATTTTGGAGATGCATCAGGTGTGGTTTCATTGGGTGGCCTGATCCCCCAATGTGCAAAAGAGCAATGGTGATTATACCTGGTCTGTTGCAGGCGAAGAGGAAGCTTACTAAAGACATTGCAGTGCTTGAGGCTCAACTGCAGTCAGCACAAAAGTACAAGTTCATTCTCGTTGTGTCCTGGATGTTTTTCATCATATTTGCGATGTTTACCATATTCGAGTAGGGTTGGTGTTAACAGCATTTGCCATGGGGTCCCTGAGTGGGTGTTTTGATTAGTTCTTGGTGGTTGTTAATGTATTTGCTGGTTTTTGGTCATCTATAATTGTTTTTTATTATGTATGTTGGTTTAATGGGGTATGTTTACCTAATTTCGTTAAGTTAATATGTATTTTGTGACCTTGTTACCAGTGCTAATGTTAAATGGGTATGTTTACAATGAATTTCCAATATAATAGTTTATGTATATGCAGTCTGTTAGTTGGTTTGGTTTGTGTTATAATAAAATTCAGACACCCCAAAAATAAGTTCACATCACTAGGAGACAAGTTGTATTACGAAACAACATCTTAACAACATCCAAATGAACACAATTGTGACTGCAATGTATATTGAGAAAACCATTATAATGGCAATGTACTTTAGATTATACCATTATAATGGATGTGTACATACCGACATGACAATCAACTTATTGTCAATCAATTTTGGTAATACATTCAAATGATAACACATAAATGCTAAGTTGTATTACCAATCCAACAACTTAACAACATTCAACTGAAAGCCAATGTGACTGCAATATATATTTGGAAAACCATGGTAATGGCAATGTACTTTTGTGTAAACCATTATTGTGGCAATGTGTATTCCGAATACCATTGAAAAGCCAATGTTGTTTTTTAACTTAACTAAAGAAATGCTAACAATGGCAACGTAATTTTGATAAAAACAAGTTAATGGCAATCTACTTTGGTTAATGTTAAAAACCACGTTAACATGATAACACATAACACAACACATACTTCATTAAACATAACATCCACAATATAACATAATCCATAAACCTTGGTTCATACGGTTACAAATAAAACATGACACATATAATTGTCTTTAAACCACACAACAACCATCAAATATTACAACTTCTTAATACTCCTAATTAAAACATAACGAACATTAAAGGCATTGTTTGTAAACCACACATCAGCAAACAAAGTTACCAACTTCTTCCACTTATCATACCTTCAGACTTCACTCACACATACTTCACTTACCCCCATTCTTGGCTTTCCCCATACGGTTAGCTCCATTTGAACTCCCTTCTCCATATAGCTTCCCTCCCTGACCCTTGCAGGACCTAGAATTGTGTCCAGGGTTGTGATGCTTTCTTGTCTTGTGATTCTTTCTCGTCCGGTGCCCTCTTTCTTTTAACCTTATGTCTGCCCACCTATGTTCAAAAAAAATTATTTGTACATGATTAGCATTTATATGAAACAAAACTAAACTTCAAAAATGACAACTTGTATATCCTGAATGTGATGCTTAGGGTGTATAAGGGTTGTTGGGCATTTAGAATGTGGCCATAACTCAGGGCCATTAATTGGCTCAATGGTGCACGTATACATGTTTCTCCAAGTCTCTAACCTATAACAAGCATGAACCAGGTCCTCCTCTTTCATCACCTTTTCACCATGATTAGCTTTATCCCACAGACCTGCAACTGCATGCTTGCATGGTAATCCTGTAAGCTCCCACTTTCGACAAGAACATTCCTCATTTCTCATGTCAACCACATATTGTTTACCATTTTCAGATGACACTTGAAACTTGTCATTACCATTAAAAATCCAGTTGCATTTTGATGCTTCCTTCTTGATATTGTCCAACAGCTTTTGAGCATTTGGTGTTAGGACTCCATCACACTTAGCTTGGATTTTTTATACAGTCACAATCTTTTTCATTAAGTACTCCCTAATAAACTCAAGGGATGATATAATTGGTCTATCACGAGCTTCAACAATTTTTGAGTTAAACACCTCACACAAATTGTTCAAAAGTATATCATAATGACATTGTCCTACAATTATAAATGCAGTAATTAGCACAAATGTTCATAGTTTATATAATTTCAAGTTATTGTTTACCTGAAAAGTGACTCTTAGTCCAATGCTCAGGAGGAATTTTGGACAACCATACAAAAGCTTCTACATTTACTGCTTTCAACTCTTGCATATCAGTCTTCCATTAGGGTTTCGTTGTAGCTCTTGCACATTTCCACAGTAAATTCTTGATTGGTTTTCCCTTCCAAGGGAGCTTTATGTTCTCATGTCTGTGACGAACACATAATCTATGCTCAGCTGTTGGAAACACTTTAGACAAAACAGGAACCAAACCCTATAAATTGTAGATAACAAACAATGAAGTGGTTACTGTTGGATCAAATCAATTTAATTGAAAAATAAATACGAAACATCAAAAAATAAGTACCTTCTGCCGGTCACTTATGAAAGTAAAATTCGAATTTGTACCCAAATCCAAATCTTGAATCCTTCCTTCAATGCTCCCAAGCAGATGTAAATTCGTTTGAAAACTCGAGTTTCTGATACGAAAACTGGATATGAGTCCACTGCGATTTTGATTGTTGTTCCTGGGTTGCGTAATTGAAGTTCTAGGGCATAATCACGAAGCATCCTGTATTGCTTTTCGTAGTCTCCTCTGATCCTGTTTTAAGCAATTACTTTTGCCCTAAATACCTTCATAAACGACAAGTTGATCTTATAAGTATGCAACTAGTTCATTTAGCAACGCCCATGTCGGTATATTAGGGTTACCCTGGACCTGGAGGAAAATTTTGTTTGCAATGTACACTTGTGAAAGGTTTTCTGCAACTATGAACTAAAAATCCTAAGTTCACATGCAACCTATATAGATCTAAGTTTTTCTTCTAGTTAAACATATAACAATTCCTACAAGGCCCAAAACGAATTAAACTAAAAGAAAGATCAAGAAAAACCAACCTTTAGTGAATCTTGAAAGCAAAGCAACAGAAACCTCTTGCCTCAAATGTAGTCACACCCTAGCTTGGAGTTGTTGGCCGAAAATACCTTCTTAGAGAGCTTCAAAATCGTGGCTTTAGGGTTAGGATGAGCCTCCCTATTTATAGGCTCCAAATGGTGATCAGATAAACCTTAAAGATAAACCTTTTTGAATTCAAATTAAGATAAGCCTTTATCTTAATAATTCAAACCCTTTTATCCTCATTATCAAAATAGAAAATAAATATATTTTCATATATAATTTCGACCACCACTCTCACTCACTCAACTGTCACTTACTCAACTATTGAATAATTATAGTTTTAGTCCCTGCACCTTAATTAATCAATTTAACTGCCAAATTAATTTCAATTAATTCCAGAAAAATTTCTAATTAATTATTATAGTTTCTAATTAATATATTATCACTTAAATATATTAATAAACTATTTATTTAATTTCTATTGATTTATTAATCACATAATAAATCAATCTTTCTCTCTACAGGACTTTCTGGCAATCCTCCAACTATGAGGGCAACCCAAATGGACTATGCTACTATTAATTATATAAATACTAATTATTAGTCATGGCTTAGACACCTAATCCAACAGTCTCCCACTTGGATAAGTCTATGACTAAAATTACCAATTTAACCTCTAATTAATTAGCAACTGTAGCTTCCTAGAAACCGCTGCCGAACTCTGACCTAGTCAGTTCTGTCCAATGATAAGTGATCATATGATCCTTCGTCCAACAAGATATTTTTCAGACACGAGACATGGATTGAGATCAATCTCTGTCTGATACTCTGTTTCCCGATTTTCGATTCTGCTTATGAGTTTAGAACTTCTAATTGAACACATCAATTTAGTCCAGGCTGGCCAGCACTTTAGTCAACTTCAAAATCATCGAGAGGCCTACATATATCTGTTTCTCATCAGGGTCAAGGAACGAATAAGTTTCGACTCATATGCTTATATCTTTTACCAGTCAAATCATTCACAACAACACGTTTTATAACATCGAGTTACCGGTGCGTTTTCGTATTATTAATGAATAACTGCCTTGTAAATTATAACTCATATTTCTCCGCTTCAAGATCACAAGATATTATCGTCTCAACATTGCTTGTGATATAATCCATGAAGCAATCTATTGAGCGTGGGTTTATCCAATACTCAAATCTCTATTTCTAAGTACTCATTAATGTTATAGCAATCCTGTTGCTATGTCTAACTCCTTAGACAGTCTACAAACCAATTCATGATAGTCTTGATTCAATACTTACTTCCCAAAGTATGAGCGACTGTAGACCTCTTTGAATAATTAAATTATTCGGGAAGTAAAACATGCGAAAGTGAAACATAAAGATCTGACTGGCAGCTACTCTTGCTTATTACCAAGTCTCCACAAGGTAATCACCAAGTCGGACCTTGTCATAAACTATTATCGGTTTCAAAGTTTCTTTTAAACTTTCGATTCTAATTTTTCAGCTATGTCATTATGAACCTTACACTCTTCCTATGTATGCAAAGTATCTTATACTTATACACATTATTGCAGATGATCTAATCGGATGCTCATCCGATAACATCTCAATATGTTATCCTGTCAATTTCTCTTCTAACTCCATTATGGTAATGTGTACTGTGACTTCCTATGGTTCTGGGGTCTTTAGTCTACTTGACTGCACCCTAAGACTATTTCGAGGTGTTATGATGTGCCGGTGAACCACACGCGCTCCATCAGGATACCAACGAGACTTTGTAACAATGAAGTCCATTAACATCATGTCCTGATGTTAATAATTACCACTTTGAAAATCTTTCAAATTAATACTATCATTTTCACCCTAATCATTTCCTAATGAATTCTCACTTTAGTTCAACCAATCCATCCAGTATTCCCAGCCAGGCAATGTCCTGAATCCAACTTACTATGCCCTAAGCATTAAGTTATCAGGACATGTTCATGACTTTATGATTGATCCAAAGCTTGTGGAACCCGATCTAGTCCTATTCCAAACCCTTTCGGAATCCAAGGATTATTTATAATCCTTTGTGTCATGATTTTCGAAAAACTATTTTCCTTTCGGAGACTTTTCTCGTGCATCTTGAATCTTATTAAGATCATGCTTACAATGGCTAGTCTATGCTGGTGATTTCATCTTTCCAATAGATGACTGTGAATTACATGAGTATGTTGCACCTTCTTTATTTCTTTAATGCCAAGTCATCACACTTTGCAATGACAAGAAAAACTTTTCCTAAGTCTATGCATCTTGAATCTCATCAAGATCATCTTGGCAGAATCTGGATCTATCTCATAGACGCTTACAACCACCTGAGTATGCCGTATTTCTATTAAGGCTTTCATAGCGATCCGTCTCTTAACACCAAGTCATTACATTTCATAATGAAAAGAGACGTTTCCTAGAACCATTATTTATCCCACATGTGGGGATAGTGGATAACGGCGACTCCCACTGGCTTTGACACGGTTTTAGGCTATTCACAAAATCCAGGACTTATGGCACATTTTGAGAATCCAAACCTTTCTGACATTTTAATGGAAATCTTTCAGCCCTTTCTCAAAATCCAATCATTTGGCATATTTTGAGAATCTGAATATCCTTTCTTGCGAGACGCCCGTGGGACGAAACCCGGGGCCATGTACCTTTTGTAATGGCATGCTCTATGTGTGTCCCTATTAGTGTGCCGGTAAACCACACATGCTCCACTAACAACTCACACTATGTCATGCAGAATCCTCTCGGATTTCAACTTCTATTGAGAGTGCTTTACTCGGAATCAATTGCTTGACTCTGAGTATCGATTCACTCAACTAGATGCTCTGAAGGTATGTATATGTCCATGTTGCTTTCTTTTGATGATTCAGTTACTCCCACTGGTTTTTAGACCAGGTGTAAAATCAATCAAATTTTCACACAAATCGTGTCTCGTCCTAAGGTCCTCTTATTTGGCAGCAGCCGGGCTCACCAATGCCTCCAAGTAGTCGGATTGCAAATCCGTATGAACTGCGGTGTTTTACCATTAATCAGTATGTCACCCCGATCACAACTACTTATGATGGTGATCAATACTACTGGTTAAGAGGAGATTATGTCAGTTGTAAAGCATAAATCTGATTTCTGCTCCAAGCCTAGTGATGACTAAAAGGTTCTTTCATTGCTAATCCTAAACTCATTTAGGACTGTCCCAACTCCCACTGTTTCCTTAGATCATGAGTTCTTTCTAAAAGAGCTCTTTAGTTACAGTGGGATAGCTAATGAAACGACAATGTTGATCAAGTTCAGCTGGTCATGAGGTTCAGATGAACACTACAAGACCCTGGACTTTCTATATACAAGTGGGATAATCCCAGCTTTACATTTCAGGCAGTGTCTGTAAGACCTACTTAGTCTAGGATGTGGTCGGAGTATGGTTTATATGGACTGACTGGTATAGTGTTCATCTTATTGGAAACTAATTGGCAATGTATCTCATACACTCAGGATCGAACTGTTTCAACCAATGCTCCATTATCTTCCCTAAGACACATTATAACCATTAATATTCTTGGAAGAGAATGAACTGTGAAATCTTTTTCTCAGTTTATGTTATCGCTCAGGTTCTGTGGAACTTGTACTTCCTTTGAAGTCCTTGAACTGTTCGAGGTTTCAATTCAATTGCTTATCCCGATTAGCAATGTCATATTCGTCATACCGAATGATGAATATCTTGAAGTACAAAACAATTGTGTTCTATATCAAGATTCTAGCAATACACAACAACATGTGTGTCCGTTGCTCTTAATCTCAATGTCCTTTACATATCTATGTAAACTTATGACTTTGTTCAAGACTTGCAATCTTCAGTTGACTCTAAGTCAACTGATTCCAAAATCCTATCCTCTGGATCTTTGGGTGATTCATTTCTTTACACATTAAGAAATCAATTCATCAAGTGACTCTAAGTCAAATGATTCCAAGGTCCTGTCCAACTGGACCTATGGTTGAATTGATTCTTATAACATTTGTATTAACAATCATAAATGACACAATTCTTGAATCCAAACACTTTGGATGCATCAACATTCAAGTTATTACTAATCATACATTCAACACATTCATATAACATAAAAAGGATAATTTCAGACAACAGGTGTTAAAAGAAAATATGACAATTTTATTAAAAATAAAATCCTTGAACAATGTAATAGACAATGTCAAAAATGTATCTAAATACTAATAACAATATTCCAATATCTATCTAAACTTCAAAACTGCACGAGCTTGAGATCCAATCCAAATGTGCTCCTATGCGCCAGAGTCCCGTGCCTTCTTGATTCCCTGCATATAAACCAAAATGCGACTGTCACATTATGTATCAAGAAATCTTGGAACAGGAGTTTTGAGGTTTTTAGATATACCTGAGCTTTCAAAAGAGTTGGAGCATCTTCTAATCTTCCCGTGACTGTATCCGATTTAGCGGATTCCCAGTTTGAGACATGTCCAGTCGATCTTGACCGTTTCTTGTTACGTCTCTTCACTGGACTTAATCCAGAAGTAGTTGAGCCATTGGAGCTATGCCTGTCTAAGAGTGACTCGTATAAAGTCAACAGTGGACGCATTTCCATGAGGGTCTTTTTCTGGTCTTCCTTTCTATACGTCTGAATGAACAGATCGTACTCATTTGTCAGCGAAGCGAGTAGGATGTTAACACTCTCTTCCTGACTCATGGAATAACCAAGTTTATGCAATTCGCCTATGTACGCTTCAATCTGAAGAACATGCGAATTGACGCTACTTCCTGCTTTCAGCTTGCACTCTGCAAGTCTTTTGAAGATCCTGGTTCGTTCCTCTTCAACTGGTTTCTGGAACCTTTTCTCAACCAGTTGCATTAACTCATATGGCCCCAAGGATTCAAAATCCTTGCGGAACTTGGGGTCAATGGTTGATAGCATGAAGTCACGAATCTCTTCGGATTCATCATAAGAACCTTTTATGATGACTTGTCCCGGTGGAACTGGGATCAGATACTCAGTGAGATGTAGCTTGCCAGCAATGCCGAGAGCCAGTCTCCAATTGCGAAGCCATTCTTTACAATTGAGGCCAGTCAGCCTTTCCATATTTAGCAGGTGCATTTTGATGCTTTCAGAAATGGGTGAAGGAGGAGGATCGACACTTGACATCTATAAGAGAAAGTAGAATTTATTAGTTTAATTGGTCCCTTTTAAATAATTACCCAATATGTTATTTAATAAGGCTAGGATCCAAAATACCCCAATTATGATGTGAAGAGGGATGCCGTAATCACAACATAATGGTCATTAAGGTAGATAAGCACTTATCAATTTCATCTTATGAAATTCCTAGATCTGTTGAGATTCATTAAACTTTTCAATGGCATGTTTAATCTCGGATGTGCTCCACTGTTTGTGACTGGGATGCCGAGGATCACAAACTGGATGTGAATAACCATGCAAATTAGCTTGGTACTCTCGGGTTAATTATCATCTCTAATTGATGTGCCGGTAAACCACACACGCTCCATCAACAATGATAATACTCGGGAAACCCATTGCAACTCTTTATGAACCCCTATTGGCGTGCCGGTAAACCACACACGCTCCACCAATGTTTCATAAAGTGCAATGTGCAATTTCATGGATTAGCACCAATTCACATTTTCCCTAAAGTAACTAGATTTGGGTTTTATTAAGTGTTCTAGTACTTTGAATCAGTATACTTTTAGTGATTATTAGGAGGTCCTATCAAACCTGTTCGGCTAACGACCCTCCACTGATCAGGCGAGCGGTGGGCGAGAGTGTTCACCCATTAGACCGCCATTTTATAGGCAGTCTCCTTATACCCACTTTATAGACCAGCTTCGTGAATGAGGCCTACTAATGATTTGAATAACCATTTTAATCTTATACATATAACAATAACTTTCTAATTATAATATATATAAGATGTAATTTTTTAAAACTTTAAAAAATTGTTTCTGGTTTATCTTTTAATTTATTGTCGATTTAAACTATTAAATTTCAAATTAAATTAAACCTTGAAAATTGATTTTAATTATCTTTTAATTAACCAATTAATTAAATTAATTAAATTTGATATTTTAAACCTTTTAAAATATTTTAGGATTTATCCTTTTAATTTTCGCCAATTTAAACAATTAAATTCTAAATTAAATTAAATCCTTGAATTATCTTTTAATTACCAATTAATTAAATTAATTCAAATGTAGATAGGTTTTATCAAATTAATTAAAAACTATCCTAATCCCTTAATTTTCGATTTTAGGATAAAAGGTTTTTAAGGTTTATCTTTTAAACAATTTAAAGTTACCAAAAATAGAATACCTTTTAAACTAATCCACAAAAATCGCCAAATATAGGGGAGGGGCTAGGGTTTTTCAAAACCTTAACCCTAGATGTCGATTTGCACAAATTAGGGTTTAGGAACAATAAACCCTAATTACTAGGAACACAGTTATAGCAATTTAACAAGAAAAACAACCAAATGCTCTGATACCACTGAAATGTTTTCTGCAACTATGAACTAAAAATCCTAAGTTCACATGCAACCTATATAGATCTAAGTTTTTCTTCTAGTTAAACATATAACAATTCCTAAAAGGCCCAAAACGAATTAAACTAAAAGAAAGATCAAGAAAAACCAACCTTTAGTGAATCTTGGAAGCAAAGCAACAGAAACCTCTTGCCTCAAATGTAGTCACACCCTAGCTTGGAGTTGTTGGCCGAAAATACCTTCTTAGAGAGCTTCAAAATCGTGGCTTTAGGGTTAGGGTGAGCCTCCCTATTTATAGGCTCCAAATGGTGATCAGATAAACCTTAAAGATAAACTTTTTTGAATTCAAATTAAGATAAGCCTTTATCTTAATAATTCAAACCCTTTTATCCTCATTATCAAAATCGAAAATAAATATATTTCCATATATAATTTCGACCACCACTCTCACTCACTCAACTGTCACTTACTCAACTATTGAATAATTACAGTTTTAGTCCCTGCACCTTAATTAATCAATTTAACTGCCAAATTAATTCCAATTAATTCTAGAAAAATTTCTAATTAATTATTATAGTTTCTAATTAATATATTATCACTTAAATATATTAATAAACTATTTATTTAATTTCTATTGATTTATTAATCACATAATAAATCAATCTTTCTCTCTACCGGACTTTCTACCAATCCTCCAACTATGAGGGCAACCCAAATGGACTATGCTACTATTAATTAGATAAATACTAATTATTAGTCATGACTTAGACACCTAATCCAACAACTTGTGCGTCTGCCTTTATATTTCTGGTGGGTTTACAAGTATGGGTACCATTATATGTTTTCACCCTCCACCTTTCGTCTGTTTTTGTACAAGACACGTGAAACACCCAGGGGCAGTCAAAATCTGCAGCTTTGTATTTTTTGACTTTTTTTTGTCCCAAATGTCTTCCACAGGGACTGTTCACCTAAACAACGTGCTCTGATCCTTCTCCCATCATTTTTATCATCCTTAAGTTTCTTCGTGACATAATAGCAACATTCAAAATAGCTTCTTTGACCACGTTTTTGTCTTCAAAATACTCACCAATGTGAAAGTCAACTTCGTATAGTTGACCCATAGAACATTCCACCGGATTGTTAATGTTTTGAAGATAAGCCTCCCTTGCATTCATTTCAGGACCATAGTTCCTGAACTTCTCATGATCGAGTACAACCAAATAATCTTGCTAGCCTTCTACTTCAATGTCGAGGGGCGGTTCTAGAACACTCTGAATGCTTTCCACATCCACGTTGACTTCTGGAACAACTTCACCTGGTTCTAAGTCTACACTACCTTGTTCGTCTTGGTCGTCATCAGAGTCACTATCTGATTGCGCTATTTCCTCCACCACAACATGATTGACTTGTGTTTGACCTTGTTCAACAGTTGTGCCTGCCTTGTTCATTGCCGCAAGCCATTCTTTTTCGCATTCAGACGACAATGTAAATTGGTAATCTGTGTCTAGATACCACTGATTCTTTGGAACATGCACATTGTAAGTAAACAAGGGTTCCAACAACTCGTCCCCAACATTAAATGGTACTTGAGACCCACTATTAAAGTTACATATGTTCAAAATGGCATCGTGGTCATCTAGATCAATGTACACAGGCTTGTTTTTGTCTGTTTGGTGATCCTCGAAATGCAGGTTATGTTTGTTGATTAGTGGGTCATATAAAACAAGGTCCAAACAAGGGGTTATTTCTTCCTCCATGGGCTCATTCAAATCAAAGACTAGTTTTTTGCTACAAGAAGGTGTACCAGAATTTTTTTTTTTTTTGCAGTTTCCTAAATTCGGATGAAATCAAAAACCCATCGTCATCAAGGTAGTTCGGGATCGCGGATTTCCCATGGTTGTTGATAACTAACCTACCTTGTTCAACGAAAAAGGTTATTTGACCCACTATCGCTACGTATCTCCTTAGCAAGTTGAAATCAGCGTTGCAATCTAAGGCTATCAACCCTTTTTCAAGGGTTATCGCCGGTAACAAAAAATGAAAGAAAAAATGTTGTTGATTCGAATACCCTAAGTCCGTGAGAATGCCCTGTAGTAGTTGCAAGTTGATTTCTCGAGAGTCGACGTTGTCTATGTAAGAATCTTCCCACTGATATAGCCCCGTAATGGAGTTACTGTGAACCGGCCGCCATGGTGGAGCTCCATTGTAAACATACTAAGGTCGCCAGCTGCAAATGATACATAGGTAAGCTTATATCGAATCAGTCACGTAAGGATTTGTGAGATCTGTTGCTTACCAGAACCTTCTGGAACGATTTCCTCTCCTCCGTCTTCCCGGATAAGATACATTTCGCTTGCTTACTGTGTTCGTGAAGATCGGTGTAAGTTCAAAGTGATGATGAGTTCTGTAACGTATCTCCGTTTGGGTTCTTTGATATGACGCTCATTTATGACGGGGAGGCATGCAGACGAAGCGAATGGACGAAATTACCCTAAGACATTTCTCACCTTATATGGAATTAACGGCGGATGGTTGACGTTAACTAACAGAGGGACGTATTTGAAAGCTAATGCAAACATTAGTGACTATACCTGTGATTTTCATATGATTTGTCCCAACTTGAAATTTCTAGCATACATCAGGACCAAAACTGTAATTTTTGTCTATGTGATTTTTAAGAAGACATGAATATCTAATAAAATCTTAAGAAATAAACTTGTTTATACTATGAATCACAAGCGTATTTCATGATGCAAATAGGTGTGTAATATTCACCTCAAAAGCAATAAAGTCTTTCAAACATGATGCAATTTCTTTCCAACTCGACAGTAACATTTGTCTAATCATGACATGATTGATGTAATGACCATATTAAGGTGGTACTAGAAATTAGGCAAGTGTTTTTGTCGGTATGGAGTCGATAACACATCAAAAACTTGATAAGATTGATGTGGTGCTCATATAAAGGTATTACAATGAAATTATATAAAGTTACTTTGGTCAAAAAGACATCAAATTTTATATCAACATATGCATATTATTGCAAGTTTTCTCATATGATGACAAATCAAAATGACATCGAATTTGTACGAATCATGAAAATAGTTATCATATTTGCATGAAATTAACCAAGACTAGGGAAGTGAAGGTATTTCGTAGGTATATATGTCATGTAATTTATATTGTAACTTTTGTCTCTAAAAATCATTTTTCTTGATGATTACCGAAAGAATGACAAACATTTATTGATTTTAGAATTATATTAATTAAATGCATAATAATGAACAATGTTCATTTCACATAGTATAGGTTCGTTACAACATGTTTTTGCAAAATAAACTAGTTTCAATCTTGAAAAAAAAGTTTGCACATACCAAAAGAAAGAGAAGGCTTTAATATAAAAAAGGAGATAAAAGTTTATGGAGTTTTTTGGAAGTTGCTTGGTAAATCATTATAGAATTACCTCGATCTTTAGTTCAAGTTAACATAGTACTTTGGAATTTGAGCCTATCTAACTTGATCTTTCTTAGAAAGATGGAAAAAAGATGATGAAACTCGCAAGGTTCTAAAGGAAAAAAATAATATTTTTTAAGGAGACAAAGTGTCAAAAGGGTGAAAAGTGTAAGAAGCATATGCACATGCGATTGGCTTCTTTACCAACTCAATCACTCAATCCATCTCCATATCTCTCCCTATTTATACAACAAATGGCCCCCCTCCTCTTCATCACCCCCATACTCTCTTCCACTCCAAAACCACTTTTCTAACCCTTCATAAACCCCATGCTTTACCATCCATAACCACTCAAACCCCTCTTTTCTTTATCATTTCTTACAAGAAAAAAACTATCTTTTTTGTATCATTTGTTCTCAAAAAATCTTTTGATCAAACATTCTTGCAAAAAGACTTTCTTTTTTTGGTGGGTGTTTTTTCGTTTTGCTTATTTACAAACGGTTTGTTAAACAAACATGATCGCATCGGAGAAAAGGGTTTCTTTATTTGGAAACAATGTGGATCGCATAGATGCATCATTCTCATCTTACATGAACGAGAACCCTACCGTGCTCAAACTTACCCTCCCAAATCAAATCAACTCGAAAAAGAAAGTAGAAGATGGAGAAATTGGGATTTTCGGGGCCGAAAAATACTTCAAAGGAGCCATGGATGAACAACTTCCAAGAACACCTCAAACCATCAACCCTACAAACCATCACACACCAAAGGAGGACCAAATACCAAAACATGAAGAACCACCTAAACCGAAAACCGCATCCGCAACTCCAAGTGTCCGGTCCGAATCAAGTTGGAATAGTCGGAGCGGTCTTTTGGTTAATAATGGTAACCGAAGAATTCGAAAGGAGAAAACAAACGGTGTCAAGAGCTTACTAGCCTCCCTTGGTTGCAACTGCAACGACAAGGCTTCAGTTAAAATCGTTGAAAAAACTGAAAACAGAGTTCTAGTTAAAGAACTCGCGAAACCACCAGCGAACACGAAATTTGCTGGTGGTTTCAGTGATGACAAGAAGACCACAAAGAAAGAAGATTGCTTTGCGTTCCCGGTCTTAAACGCCTTTCAGGCGACCAAAACTGGTGTAGTAGAGGAAGAAAGGGAGATCACTCATGTGAAAACAAGAAGGAACTCATTGGAGGCATTCGGTTCTCCGGTTTTGGAAAAGGGGAAGAAATCTTTTAGCTTGGAGAGGAAGTTAACAATGTTGAATTGGGATGGAGTGACACCGAGAGCCGAGAACATCGGGGACACTAATGATGCGGCAAGTGACGCGAGCTCGGACTTATTCGAAATCGAAAGCTTTTCAACTAATGGGAATAACTCATTTCTTGCACGACAAGTTTCAAATGGGAGATCAAGTAATGCAACACTTCCCAACGGGTATGCACCGAGTGAAGCGAGCATTGCATGGAGTGTTGTCACCGCCAGCGTGGCGGGTTTCTCGATTATATCCGATTACGAGGATACAAGAACTTCCAAGACACTTAATATGGATAGAGTGATTAAAGGAAGCGGGATTCTTTCGGGGTGTACAAATCATAAATCGGTTAGGGTCGCCGGAGAACGGGTGGTGGTTAGTGGTGGTGAGAAGGCGGCGGGTACTGGTGTTGCCGGAGCGAAAGAGCGGTGCCGGTTGGATTCTGTCGTCCCGATTATGAAATTCCAAGCGGATACCAAATCGCCACGTACTTCACACCACTTGTATATTCAAAAGCAATAGAAAGTAGTACATTTGTGTTGTTTACATATCATGATATCAATGTTAAAAGATTTTTCCTTTTGAAAGTATTTTGTTATGAATGAAAGATGAGTTTCATTTCGCCACCTAAGCAATCTCCACTTCTACGTCACGTATAAACAATAAATAGTACATGATAAGACTTACCTACTTGTCTTTTACTACATCAAAGTACCAAGTGTTTTATTTTATAGCATAATTGGACCAAATATCTACTATGGCCAAGACACTATAAACACAAGTGGTTGAATTTCCTGATCAACCATTAATTTATCAACCATATAAATTTACGCACGGTGGGTCTCACTAGAATTATTTCCTAGAGTAAAAAATAACTTGTTTGACCGTAAAATTACGAAAGGCAACTAAGTTTAAAAAAATGAATCCAAATTATTTATTTATATTTTTGTGACATTTCTAGAAAGATGTACCGACTCCATGTGTACGGTTAGATTCACGTACTTGTTCATTTTATAGTCCAAATCAGATGATGAACCTAAAAGGAATAATGCCAATGATTGTTGTCTAGACATTAGGAATAGTTGGATGGATTTACAACCAAGAGTGTTGGAAATGTACAGAAAATAAAATGAAATGATTGACATATGATATATTTTAGTGAAGTGATCAACAAGATGAAGTTAAACAGTGACCATACTGCCAGAATTTTTGTAGCCCCATGCATTGGGATAAGAATATTCAAGAACATGAAACATAATCTAAATCAAATCTTCGCGAGGCCCGTTTATGTATATAC
Organism: Cichorium intybus; assembly: GCA_023525715.1. NCBI lineage: Eukaryota > Viridiplantae > Streptophyta > Magnoliopsida > Asterales > Asteraceae > Cichorium > Cichorium intybus. Next base: position 5,349,124 of record CM042011.1, on the reverse strand, counting down.
AAAGCAGAACAGATTATACTGTGTTTGACATGTATTGGATTGAGACTGATATGTGTTTTAGTAAAATCAGTATTAAAGATGAAGATAACGAATTTCATAAATGATCATGTTTATCTGAAAGAATGGATCGTTCAACTACCACCCCTGTCGATTTCTCGGGTTTAAGAGGCCAAAACATAAGGTATTTATGTCAACAATGAATAAATGATGATAAATTCAGAAAGTGGTCCTTAGATTGAATTTCTTGCCAATTCGAAAGCGAAAGATTATTATTATTATTTTTTATAAAATTGCAAGATACGAAGACAATGTTTCTATCAGTCAGAGAGTTATCTAACTTTGAGATATTCCTAAAGAAATGCAAAAGGATATGAAGATAATGTTTTTATTAATAAAAGAATACAACTTTTCGGAGTTTAAACATGTGAACCCTAAAATGTTGTCAAAATGGTTTCATGGTAATGAATCTTGTGACAAGTATAATGTTTAAAAAAGGTGGACAGGAATTTACTAGACAGTGATCATGACAACTCAAATACGAATATATGTATGCATACTTGTTACTTCATACATGTATACAATTATTTCATCATTGGACAGTATGTCTTGTGCTACGAATTATGTAGATAAATTCTAGCATGTGAAAAAAGACGGTCCACAAACATTGCACACATTTCGAACAAAAGATCCACATGTTTACAATTATTCCATGCACGATTTAAATATTTTAGTGCCAAAATATCGAACATTTTAAGATTTACTTTTGGAAAATTGAATGTTTTATCCAATTACTAGCAAAAACAGCCAGAGAATTGTGTTTTGACATCCTTTATCGACATATATGTTGGCAAAGGTTGTCAAATATACATAAAATATAGCAAGACTAAACTTTTGTCCAATGAATGAATGACAGGTGGAGATGATTGTCGAAACATCTTCTTCCTTTAGTTATCAGTCATAAAATCGTAGCATCAAAACAGCTCATAGAGTTTAAAGCCTGTAACTTTCCATTTGTGTATTTAGGACCACGGACCATTTATGTAATTTAATTACTTTCCTAATTAAAAAGAGATTTTAAAAAATTTAGCCGTTAAGATCTTACTAATAATATTCAAGATGAAGACAAAACCTGTCATTAGATTCTATCAAAGATATCAAATATGAGTTCCACTGGGTGTGCCGTTTGCAAGTATTTCAGACGAAGATGTCCATCCGATTGCATTTTCTCACCATATTTTCCTCCCAATAACCCTCAAAGATTCACTTGTGTTCATAGAATCTGCGGTGCTAGCAACATTGGAAAGATGCTCGAGATAGTAATAATCTTAAACGTAATCTTGTTCATATGTTATGTTTATGTCATTTGACAAATTAAAGGACATTTATATAAATCTTTATCGAATTTTTTTGGTTTTAATTTGGAATTAAGTGTGGAAGATCGAGGGATTGCGATCGAGATGTTGTATTATGAGGCTACGTGTAGAATACAAGATCCGGTGTATGGGTGTGTAGGATTAATACCGTGGTTGCAACAAGAATTAAATATAGCGCAAAGTCAACTAGCAAAAACTCGAGCCGAAATTGCATTTTATTATGCCACTTATGTTCAACAAAATGGTGTTGAAGACGACCCTTGTAAACTGCAATTCTTGGTTTTGCTTTGTTTTAGTTTTGAGCTTTTGAAAACAGCTACGTATGTCTTTTTATGCAAATAATTGAGATTTTGGAAACGCATAATAGGATAACTTGCTTCAGTAAATTGATTAAATGAAGATAGTTACATAAATTCATCTCTCTTTAGAAATATAAGTTTCTCTACTGTTGAACCATATTATTTATTTCCATTTGTGTATTTAGGACCACGGACCATTTATGTGATTGAAGTTGATGGTCGTGAATTCTACTAACTACCAACAATGATTTGACCCTATTGCACTAGTTTTTTTTTTTTTTTTTTTTTTTTGAACGACAAATCTATCCTACTCCTACTCCTAAACTACTCCTTGCATGCAAAAATGATAATAGTATAGAAAATAGATAGATAGATGGATGGATGTTTCACAAGGGAGGGAACAGGTGGGCAGGGCTGTAAAAAAAGACCCATAAGTAGTCATTTGACCCACTGTCACTCATCATTATTGAATAGTGGTTTGTTGAGTGGAGTTAATAAACAGGTGTACTTATGTCACAACAAATAAGTAAAGTTTAATATAATTTACCAAAAAAAATAGCTTTTAGAAGCGTAAAATTCTGTTTCGATAATGAATTCTGGTACGTATGTGGGTATGTGACTGTGATAAAGTCGGTGACGGTAGGTGGCATGCTATTATACACCAAACCCAAAATAGCAGGCTGGCCCAGTAACATTATTCAGGGGCAGAGGTGCACATCCTAACCGGTTTTTTAAAAAAACCGAAAAAAAACCCGAACCGTTTTCATAACCGGTTTTTTAATAATCGAACCGGTTTTTTAACCGAATCGGTTTTTCAACCGGTTTTTTATTCCAAACCAAACCGGTTTTTTACCCCGGTTTTTCTTCCGGTTAACCGAACCGTACCGGTTTAAAAACCGAAAAAAAACCGGTTTAAAACTCAATTTCGTTTAAAAAAAACCGGCCAAAACCGGACCGGTTATAACCGAAACCGGTTGGACCCAAACCGGTTTTTAAAAAACCGGAACCGGTTTTTAACCGGCTTTTTTTTTTGGTAAAGAGGACGGTACCTCTGACAAATTTTATTAATAAAAAGAATAAATACAATTTAAGGCTGGGGACTCCCCACCTATGAAACAACAAAAATATCCATTGGGACAGGCCCCAAAGGACAACAAGGCTATACTAGGAACCAAAACAGTAATTGGAACCAGAGAACATAACATGAACATAAAAAGCAAACATCCTGCAAAAACAAACCAGAAAAAGCAGAGAAAAATATAGAAGAGAATATGATAACGGAGAGAAAAAGAGAGAATAATGGACCACAGTGGAAAGTAGGAAATATATCTGTCAACCTTAGGGTAGGGACCAGACCCTTTTAGCCAAATTAACATTAGGGAAAGGTTTCATAGACAGACTCATCAGTCTACAGCGGACATCATCAATAATAGTCTTGACAACCGCATGATACGATCTTCTGTTATTCTTAAAAATCCGGTTATTTCTTTCCTGCCAAATGTGGTAGATAGCTCCCGCAAGCACAAGTCTTCGGATAACGGACCAGACAGTTTTACCCTTAGAGATGGGCTTGAGAAGATTGATGATATGTGTCCAGCAATTAGTGGGGAAGGAAAGGTGCATAACATGCTGAAGATCATGCCAAACCATAGAAGGGAAAGAACACTCAAAGAAAAGATGTGGAAGGGAATCAGAACAATCACCACAGAAGGCACAGATGAGGTTGGCGTTAGTCTCCCAACTTTTGATTTTATCATGGGTTTTGAGTCGATCTTTGAGAGTAACCCAGAGAATGAATGCATGTCTAGGGATATTCTGGGAGAACCAAACAAGATGATACCAGTCGACAGGCTGATCCGATGGGCGTATAGAGTGCCAGACAGAACGGACCGAAAAAGGAGAGACCTTACCGTCGCAAGATCTCCATAGTAGTTTATCAGGAACGGACGTGGATATAGAAGGGGGGGTTATGAGAAAGCAAAACGGGATTGGAGTTCAGCCAGCAATAGGGGCGCACCTCTATTCAGGGGTTGTCTCCTTTTTTTTCATTAAATCGTGTATAGGTATGTATGTATGTCTAAATGAAGTCTTATATACATAAAATTATCATTTTATAAGTTGATCATTTTATGGACCGAACAATCCGTCTAGATGATAATAAATAATCATTTGTCTTTGTATATTTTAAAGAAAATATAAATTTCATAATATTCATCGATTTTAATGCCGGGGATTTAAGAGGAAAAAAGAAGATGGCAAATAGGTAAAAGGTTGGTGTCTTAATATTATTAAGCCAGTTTTTTGGTTCAACATATTAAATCTTTCTATCCAAATTAAATTGAAAAAAACAGTCATCTGATTAATTGTTTAACTCATTAAGCTTATAAGTCGAAAAAACAACCCCTCATGTTAATTTACAACAACAGTGGTGATTACATATATAAATGGAACATTAAAACATTGTTACAATTAACAAATAATTACAAAACTGAAAAATATGGTATTTACTTGTACATATATTTTTTACCAAATGACAAGAAATAAGGAATGGCCTTTATACAAAAGCAATGACATCAGCATCATTATTACTAGTAACCTGAATCACGAAAAGGGGAAATATATTATGAACGATACATGACACTGAATCTATGAAATGGCAAGAATTGGAATAGACATTGCTAATACTTATATCTTGATGTAAATCGTTTTAAACTGTATAAATGTATTTTGGAATGAAAAGTAGCAAAGAGTATTTAGATAACATAACCTATATTTTCCTATGTTTACATGAACATGCGCGTTTCTTTAGATTCTTTATGTTTTTCCCTTAATTATGCACTAACTAGGCGTATACCCGTGTGTTGCACAGGAGTAAACTTATAAGGACAAAATATATTGATTGATCAAATATGAAGATAAACGCATTAAATTTGAAGAAAAAAATATGCAAAACAAAATATAAATAATGTATAAATAATAATTCATCATCTAAAATTCGAACAAAAAATATAATCATGTTTTATAAGTCAATTACTATAGACATGTCAACATTAAGAATACAAGGAAATACATTTAAATGATTATCTCAACAATAAAAATTAAAATAAAAATAAATGATGGTAATGGTAACATATATGTAGTATATGATAAACATATTGTTGTTGATTATTTTCTCTGAGATTCGTAAGTGTAATAATATCATTTAATAATTTCGTAATGTATGCTTCAAATTGATAAATATTTACTATGTAGGAGTTGAAATATTGTATTACCAAAATAATACTTTAATCAAATTAACATATATAATATATTTTTTTTTGAATAAAAAGCATTTGATTGACAAATATTTAATAAAAAAATATATGAATATATTTATATTACATTTATTATTAGAATTTTTTTTTGACTTTTTGTTTTAGTATAAATAAACAGGAACATTCAAAGTATATTTGCGTGTTCTCAACTCATCTTTTTCCTACATATTATTTTTCAAACTATAACGACTTAATCTAGTTATGTAAACTATATGTATACCTTTATATTAACCAATAAGTCATAAGTAACAATTAAATACCATAAGTTAAAAAAATTTAGGTTATAGTAGTTAATTAGTTAAAAGATGAAGATGTTTAACATTTAAATAAATTAATGTAGTAGTTAAATAGAAGAAAGTTAAATAGATGAGAGTTTCAATTGGATATTGTTTAATATAGAGAACATATATTGCACCACAATAATTTGGTTGACTTATACCAATAATGAATTTTATTTTAGTTCGATATAAAGATAGTAACTATTTTGAATTATATTCAATTTAGTGTTATTTTTAATTATATGTATGACTAACTAATTAAGATAGACATATTTTAGAACGACATTATTCCAATGACGTTTACCCGTGGGTTGCATGTGAATCAATTTAAATATAATATATCTTTAGCATTATTTTTAACTATTGTTATGGTCAATTAATTTGAAAATAACTTATTTGCCCAATTTTTTTAATTGTGATCATGATTATTTCCAATATCAAACATTGTTTTTAATTTGTTTGTAAGGAAACAATTTAATTTAATTTAAATGTTAAATTTAACTATTATTATTGTTAGCTATATTTAAAACTACATTTTTAAAAAACTTTGCATGATTATAAAAGATAGAGTTTGGAAAATATTTTAATTAATTTGGCATTTCAATTTAGGTTTTACATTTAAAAGGTTTAGCTATTAAAAAAATAGTTTTGGATTTTCTTTCATGTATAATTGAAAATTTGATATTAAAATGATGATGTTACATACGATGATATATTTAAACTAATAAATATGTATATTGTGTTAAAAATTAAAGTGTTAGCATTAGAAGTGGAATAATAAAGAAGTTTTATATATCAAAAAATCAACTTAATATAGTATAAGATAAATTATTTTTTTTATCTTTATAACAAATAAAAAATACATTCAACTTCTATTTCCTATTTATCAAGAAACAATACATATAGAAAATAAAAAAAATGATCAAGCTCGTATTTACCTACATTTAACATCTTCATATATATATATATATATATATATATATATATATATATATATATATATATATATATATATATATATATATATATATATATATATATATATATATATATATATATATATATATATATATACATTCATTGAACTCGGAATCTCCATCGTAACTCTTAAGAACACCACACAAACAACAACAAAATCTATTAATAAATAGGTTGACTTATACAAAATGACATCTTCTAAAGTCGCGTACTTCTTTTTCGTTCCATACAAATACACGTACCCCTCCCAATGTAGACTTTTATGTGTTATCAAGTCATAACATTCTCCATGGTATTCTCTAAACTCTAACAACATCATCTAGCTATGTCAAATATTTATATATCTAAGCAATAGGTGTCATAAGTACCAATTCAATATCATAAGTTATAAAACTCTTGAGATCTAGTGATTAATTAAGATATAAGTTAGAGAAACTCTTGAGTGGTAGATGTTAATTAGTGAAAGTTGAAGTGTTGAGGGAGTTTCAAATAAATATGGTGCAAGTATTTAGTTTATCATGAACCGCAATGTTTGAATGGCCTCTATTATAAGAGTTATATAGATATATAGATATAGATATAGATATAGATTATGAAATTCACTCTAGGTTCTTCCACTATAACAAACTAAAAAAGTACGAAAACAAAATATAATTGTATGTCCAATTTATCCAATAGCTCCTTGACATCAAACATCATTTAATAAGTCAGCAATAATTTATCATCTACTGTCGCTTTTATAAGTACATATGTTTAAAGAAAGTTATTATACTTCTCCAAGAATTCAATAAATAATCCAACACAAAAACAACATAAGATGCGCTATTAATATATTACATAAAAATTAAATCATGTCAAATCCAGACTAAAAAACATCATGTCAAATCCAGACTAAAAACAGTACACCACAATAGGCGAAAACGTCCCCAAAAATTCATCCGATACATTGAATCCCATAGCTTTTTCGGGAAAATTAAAAATTACCGTCAAATACAGAGAAATGGAAATACAATGGAAGATACTAACAACCGGATATGGTAGAAATAATAATGGGTCCACCCCTATAGCCCATTCTTACAAGAGACGTCCTTTTTCTCTTCGTTGGACGATGCTCATCGGACCTCAATACTAGCCGGATTTTGATCTCTCTCTCGCCCATATCACCTACGGCAACCAAATTGGCATAACAAAGACCAAACAATATTAAATGAAACCACATCACAATCTAAAAATATGATTGGCACTTTACTGATATTAAACAACAATCTAACTATATACTAGTACAAGAATCATTTTGTCCACATTAAACAACAATCCAATGTGTACAAGTAGAAGAACCAAAATCAAACCTCCATTAGTAGAAAAAAGGTTTCAAGAATCGATTGGTCCAATAGTATACAAGTACAAGTACAAAAACCCAAATTAATCCAACGGTGTACAAGTACAAGAATCAAAACCATAATCCAATGGTTTACAATATAGGAACCAAAATCCAAATACATTTCCCCCAACGTTCTTCTTCCCCAAATACGACGCCGTGACTAACTGTGACATTCATGTCTACATGATTTATCATTTTATATCCTTTAGGCTCTTAACTGTACCTGATCATTTGAAGAGTTTGACTCCTAACATCTAATTTGAGTCTCTTTTCTATTGGCACATAAACGTTACCGAGGCAGCCAAAAGTTCTCAAGTACTCAAGATTGTGTTTTAGACCATTCCAACATTCTGTAAGGGTCTTGTCTTTCACTGCTAAAGTAGGACTTTTATTCATGACATAACATGTCTATTTTGCTGCTTCTGGCCAGAAAGCTTTCAACATTTTCTTTTCTTTGAGAAGACAACGTACTACATTAAGAATTATGTGGTTCTTGCACTCGGCTACCCCGTTCCGTTGAGGCATGCATGGTATGGTTAATTGCCTCTGGATTACGTGTGAGGTGCAAAATTCTAGAAATTGCTTGGAGTTAAACTCCCCTCCTATTTCAGTTATTAAACTGCATATTTGAAATCTCGAATCCTTTTCTATTATAACTTTAAAGGCTTTAAAAGTTGAAAAGGTCTCGCTCTTTTTACTTAAAAAGTACATCCATATTTTGCACCTAAAATCATCAATGAATGTCAAAATGTATCTATTGTTTCCATGTGATTAAAGAGAAATGGGCCCATAAAGGTCTGAAAGTATCAACTACAATTGTCCTTCTGCTCTCCAATTGCTCTTTTTGAAATAGGTTCACGATTTTGTTTCCCAACCATACAACTTGCGCAAACCTTTGTTAAGATTTTAATATTTGACGTTCCACAACCCATATTCTTGTCACAAAGAAGTTCCAAGTTCTTGTAGCTTAAGTGACCAAACTGTTTGTACTAGACAACTCGCTTATTCCGTTTTGGAATTAAAGCATGCATGCTGTTTGTGAGAATGTTTGTATCAATAGTAAGCATTTAGTTTGCTATCATGAGACTCTCTATATTGCAGCTTCTTCTTGGATAGTACAACGTGTACACCTTGTTATCAATCAAAATGGTTACGACTTTGTATTGAGGTTAGCCCATACAAAGAATATTGTTATGTAAATCATAAACAAAATACACATAAGTTACTTTTTGAGTCTGGCCTTTGACTTCAATTACAATGTTTCCTTTTCCCGAAACATCTAATCTTGAGTCATTTCCAAGTCTTACCGAGTGTCTGGAGCGTTTGTCAAGTTGAATTAACCAATATTTTTTCTGCTCATGTGATTCGAGCAACTAGAATCAAGAAACCATACCCATTATTTTTGGAATTGAATCTAACTGTGCCATCAACAACACATCTTCTTGGTCATCAAATTCTGCATAATTCGCTTTCTTTTCCAAATTTAGACATTCGTACTGAAAGTGACCCAAATTGTGGCCATTGTAACATTCCACCAATCCCTTTATCTTCGCATGTGTTCATAGTTTCTACTAAATGTATACAAACAAAATAGAGAAAATTGGGACATAACTTAGTTGTACGTTTGTGTTCATAGTTTTAGTTAAACACAATAACTAATCTCAAGGATCGGTTTTAGTTTTATCATTCGTCGCAAACTTGCATCATGCCCTTTTGTTCAACAAAACTTGGCCTTTTCATATTTCCAATTTTCATGTGCTCGTGAAGCTAAAAAGAATGAGTAGATTCTTTTTACATTCAAGAAATGGTTCCGTTGAGTGTTGACCCTTGTGGTCTACAAGGAAAAAAGGATTACCACATGTGAGTGAATAGAAAAGCATATAAATTTCAACATATCATGTGTGGGTTTTTAGTTTACAATAAAGAAGGATTATTATTGATTTTAATTGAATTAGTGAACTCTTTTATAGTTTTATGAATATTGGAATGCTTTATAACCCCCACCCTATTACCTTGATCTAGCCTTAAATGACATGAAATGCTTTAGATTACTAGCAATAATTTTTATTACACTTATGTAAATTTTTTAATTTCTCTATTCCATATTGATAATATACTATTTCTAATTCTATGTTTTTGGTTACATGATACATCATGAGCTCCCAAAGGTGCAATGTGAGTAAATTTAAAAACTAAAAACGTTCTCCCAATGATTTGTATATTATAGCATCATCTTTTTGTTTTTTCTATTCTAACATTATGTTTTAAAAAATCTACCAAATTCTAGCCTCGACATCCAAATACAAAAACAATGTTAAGTTCTTTAATTGTAATTTTATTGGAAAGTATAATATCCTAATAAAACGAAAATAAACATACAATAATATAATTTGGTAGAATTTTGGAATTACAATGTCTTAATAAGAAAAAAGTATAATGGTATAATTTCGTAATAGAAATAAATAAAAGTATGATACAATAATACGTTAATAAATGAAAGTACATACCTATTTTTGCATTTACCCCTACTTTAAATTCAACGTATCGTTTATTTCCCACCATGTATATAAAAAGATTTTGACGTTCTTTGTATCCAATGTTAATGTATATAAAATTTTCTAGACACATATAATGCAACTGAGATTCCAAAGATACATTACATTGTTTCATTAAACATCTCAAAAGCAACAATATGTTGTTAATATTTTTAGGCTGCATGCAACGTGGAAAAATAGGTTGAAAAGATGTTTGTGGAAAAAAACACAAGGTTAAATCTCTCTTATGAACACCCTCGTACAAAATCCACATGAGATAGTTGCAAAGATAGTTTCTTTAGTTTTATATGGTGGACTTCTTTGAATATTATGCCAAAAATGAACTTTTTGTACTTCAAGGTTTATGTTCTTTTAGAGAAATTTTTAGTTGGTATATGTGACATATGTAAGTATTATTGTTTTTTGAAGTAACAAGAAACTTTATTACAAAGTAGTTAGGAAACTAAGGAATTTCATAAATGCATTGTTAACGTATCAAAAAAACTACACAACTCAAATTAACAATAATGAGCATAAACGTTATGCAAAAGATTAATATAATTTTGCACATAAATATACTTACACACACCACTTATGAAATATATACACATATACGATCCAAAATCCTATTAAAATTTATGAAAACACTAACAACTGTGTATTTTTGTTTATGTTATTTTAATTTGACAATCGTGTATTACTCGAGTTTCAAACTTAGTGAATTGTAAAGAGAATGCAATTTATTGGTTTTTTTTAAGAATAATTTGAATAATAATGTCCTTACACATAATTATATGCTGAGGTTGGTACGCATTGTGTTTTCAGTAAAGAAATTAAAAGGATAGTGTTTTTCTTTTTCTGCATCTATGTTGAAGTTGAAGAATTCAAAAGATTTTATATTTAGGATTAAAATAGGTAAAAGATAAATTGGTTTCAATTTGTACAATTTCATATAAGTTATAAGTAAAATAGGCTTATCAAAAACAGTTTATTTAAGCTAGTAACTATTTTTTATTTTATTCAATAAAACATTTAAAAATGTTTATTAGTAGTATCAATCCATTATCATTCAATCATTATTTTAAATGAACAATCTCAAAAACCCCTCTAACTTCTATGATAGTTCATGAATAAAAAAGATTCAAATTAATATGGTTAAAGATAAATGATTTATCTTGAACCATCTTACTTGAAAAAACTCAATTATAAATTTATATAGATAGATACACATATTCATTAATTGTACACATATGGTATCATATTTATATCAAAATGAACGATCTATGAACTAAATATTAGGAAACATGAACTACTTTGGCTTTTATGTGATGGTCAAGAAACTTAATGAGGCTTTTATGTGATGGTCAAGAAACAATTATTGTGGGTGGGGGGGGGGGGGTGTTACAATAGACATGTGTTTTATTAACAGGTTAGGCATAGTGAAAGCTAACAACATTGTTGAGTTAATACGTATTTTTCCACGGTTAGGTGGCTTATGGAGTATGCTCGTGTTTCTTCAATATTGTATGGGTATTGTTAGAATCTTATTTGGTTTAAAGACGCACTAACCCATATACATGGAGGATTAGACATTGTTTTTTTGATAAAAACATGATGACTTGTAGAGGTCTTTTTTTGGAGACATTCAGTAATGACTTGCTTCTTTACCCATCCAGTTAGGTGGTTTAGAGATGTACTCGCCAATGGAGGTTTCATCATATGCTTTTTTGGCCTACAATATGTAGGATTTATTTTGATTATGTTTGTGCTTTAGCTTGTATTCATGATATAATTATTAGCTTCTATTGTAGTGGTTTCTCTAACAATAACACTTCCCTTTAAGATCAACATGCATTGACAAGTGCCCTTTGTAGTAAAATTGTACAGGAGATGGAAGTACACTCCAACATGACCATTAGACAAAAAGAGAATTTAAGTGTATAAGAGCACCCAATACTCAAAAAAAAATTTGGCTATCCATATAAACGGTCTATGCCAACATATGTTACCCGTGGAGTATTATAGTATCATTAAGTATCGACTCATAATTACATTATTTACAGTTGATGAGATATGTGCAGTTTGTCACAATAGATGCTTGGGTTCCTTTTTAGGAGCATGCAATAAATTATAAAGAGCGCTCGTGTTTCAAGTACTAATATGCTATGGTCATAGTCATTCTTTTTGTCATACTTAGCTGCGTCAAGGCCTCCTCAAGAAAAAAGCACTTGTGAACTTATTGACTAACATGTTAGAAGGAAGATCAAGACTTATACCAACCTACGTTTTTGTCTAAAAGTGTTTTCCCTCTCGTAGGTTTGAGGAGTGCAAGTTTCACTGTGGAATATATTGAATTAAAAGTTGTCTCATGAAAATGACAAAACACGAGAAAACGTACATAGATAATCGGAAAGTATTTATATCACTTTCGTTTGATAATTTTGATCTAATAGCACCAGTGTCGCGAAACTCCTTAATAGAGCCCAAAATGTCACGCATAATATTGTTATAACTATAATAATTATAGACATAATTTAAAAAAAAAATCGATATTGAAATCAAAATGAATTAGCAGTCTAACTTGTTTGCATTCCATCTTGATGTAATTGGTTCTGTATTATATAATAACACACATATAATTCATCTGGAAATTTAATAAACCTATTATCAGATTAATCTACACAAATTACAATTTGAGACAAAATAGCAAGATAAGAACAGTTTGACAAAAAAAGAAAGTAATCGGGTCGTGTCATTTTAGAAATTACTTTTTCTTCTAGCAAGGTAGCCAAACAAAACGTAGACCCAATGGGCCTAAGGCCCATCGTCACACACCTATCTGAAGTCTAAACCCTAATGGTATTTCTTCGCTTCACCTCACAGGTTTTGCAGGTTGTTTCTCACATCGTCTCAGTTAGCAGGTTTGAAACTTTTCTTCCTTCTCGCGTTAAATTAATCTCTCGGCTTTGTATCTTTATGTAGTTTCCCTATCTATAGTTGCGTGTTTGAATCAGGTTTTGATTTTAGTCTCTTTTTGCTTGATCTGTTAGTTATTTAGATATTTCAAGCCGTTGATGCTTAGAAATTTTGTTTTCTACATCCAAGTTTAATCGGTTTTTTGCTGCTAGGATTAATTTGGTATATGTATATTCTCTTAGAAAAACGTGATTTGATATCTATGCGATGCTTCAAACCAGTACTTTTTTAGCTTTCTGTGTTCTATTGAAACCAAATTTATTTCGTCTGTTATTTGTTTACGAAATGGAGCCTCGTTTATTCAGTTTACGAGGCTGTTTAAGAGTACTTATTGTGGTAACCAAACTGCTTTTAGAAGATCTACAATTCATAAGATTTCTTTGTTTGAATGTAACTTTTTTGGCTAGAGTAGTTTCATAATCATTTCTTTGTTGAACAGTTCTGAAGTTTAGAATTTCATGCCATTTTTAAACTTTTATCTAACATTACCTTCTAACCTAGCGTCAAGTGTGTGTTATGAACTTATGATTACAAATTACTTTCAAAATAAACACTCATTTGTATATACATGCATGTATCGTCATTTGAATTCTGCAACCTCAAAATATGTAAGTATGTGTTATGACCATATGCCATATGATGAAAGATTGGAGCAATCTAGACATGATTTTCCCCTTAATCAGTTTACTTTACTGTCTTGATTTATTAAAGTGTTTCTGTACTTGTATTTGAATCATATCTTTCTTTTCATCATCAACCTAGGAAGCATCTGAGAGAGGGCAACAAGCAGTTGCCACATTAACTTCAAACAACAATGGTGCATGTCTCGTTTTACCGAAACTGTAACTCATCTTTTTCCTTCATCACTCTCTTTTCTACATACAAATTCATAATCAACAAACACACACACACATCTTATATAACTACACATACATGAATAACAAGCTACCAAAAATGTTTTTCAGACGGTAAAACATTCAAGAAACCGCGTCGTCCATACGAAAAGGAGCGATTGGATGCGGAATTAAAACTTGTTGGTGAATATGGACTTAGATGCAAACGGGAGCTATGGAGGGTGCAATATGCTCTGAGCCGAATCCGTAATGCTGCAAGAATGCTTCTGACTCTTGAAGAAAAGGATCCACGTAGGATCTTTGAAGGTGAAGCTCTTATGAGAAGGATGAACAGATATGGACTGTTGGATGAAAGTCAAAACAAGTTAGATTACGTTCTTGCCCTTACTGTTGAAAACTTTCTTGAACGCCGTTTGCAAACACTTGTGTTTAAAACTGGTATGGCTAAGTCCATTCACCATGCTAGAGTTCTCATCAAACAAAGGCACATCAGGTATGTTTAATTTCACATATAAATTGTTTTGTTTTGATGGAATTAGAGATTGAATGGAATGGAATGGTTACTAATTGGAATGGAATGACAGGGTGGGAAGGCAAGTGGTGAATGTTCCATCGTTCATGGTGAGAGTTGACAGTCAGAAACACATTGACTTTTCTCTCACCAGTCCTTTTGGAGGTGGGCGACCTGGCAGAGTCAAGCGAAAGAACCAAAAGGCGGCTGCCAAGAAGGCGGCTGGTGGGGATGCTGACGAGGACGATGAAGAATGAGCTGTCACCCATCAAAGGTTTCGTTATTATTTTCTTGCGAATGTCGTTATTTTGATATTTTTCGGAATGTTTTATCATAGTGAGTTTTGGATTTGATTATGGACTTTATGCTCAAGTGCTTAAACATTACACTTTACATTAAATTTGAAACACAACTCTTGAATGATGCCAAATTGTCGTTTCGTGTTGATGCCATGTCATCATCAATACTAATCTTGCCATGTAATGTCATAGATGGTTCACGTATGTGGATTGATTTGGGTTAACACTCTTTGTTTTGTTTTGTAACAAGTATTATTTTAAATATTCGATGGTTAAATGGATACATGAAAGTTTTTAATTAAGAAATTAATAAAAAGTTTTACAACTAATAATCACATAGTATTTCATTATTTATAAACAAATGCATTTAGTGGAGTGTCAACTAAATGGATCATAATGATAAAAATATTACCGATGTATTCTATAAATTCTCCAAGTACTTCTATGTTTGTCACTCATACGTTTACAACCGAGATCGCTGTATATACCGAGCGAGGAGATCTTTCTGAGGCGATGGCATATCTTTTAGCGTTTGTTTTCTGCAATATGTCAATTGATGTGACAAGTCATGAGTTTAGCGTTTGTTTTCTGCAATATGTCAATTGATGTGACAAGTCATGAGACATGTTGCGCAGACCAACTCTCTGACAACAACAAACTTGGAACTTGTGCCAAGGGGACACCCTGGTTCTGAAATTAGTTTCTTATTTTTATCAACATCTCTAATATCTAAATCCAATCCATATGGAGATTCTACGACAAATGTTGGAGCGGAGCGATGATGCTTCCTCGGTCTTGTTGACTGCGGTTCGAACCGAACTGCTAATCTCCTAAAGCAATATGGCAACAAGGTGCGGATAAACTTGACTCGTGATACTACTTTACATATATCAATCTTGCATTTGTTCGACCAACCTAGGCGAAGAACAGTCCTTGGACGAGGACACTAATCCGTCCGAAGTGCAACCCTTCCTATCGCATTGTATGTCTTGTCTCGGTTTCTGCTTGCTTCGGATCGCTGATCTTCTTCACAATGTTTTTTCTGGTTCAGATTAGCCTCCACATACTTAACAAATACATGCCTTATGTTGAATAATATTAGAGAAAAAATAATTTAAGACAACAAGTCATTTACATTATAAGTTGATGGATGATTTGTGCAGGAAAATATTCATGTATGGTTTGGAGAAGTGATGAGTGCCAAACGCTTCGTAAGTTCGTATTGCTTGTAAAGTTGATTAATTTTGTCCATTGAAGAATGGGGTCTATTGGATCTACACACACAAGGGGCATTTAAAGACTAAAAATAAATAATACATTTATAAGATATCAATTTGTTATTTAGCTATCAAAGAAATAATTGAATAAATGGTAGGAAAAATAAACAAAAAGGTTTATTTATTAATAAATAGAATGATTTATTTATTAATATAAATCAGTTAATTAAAAAAATACAAATCAAACTAATTTCATTTCCCACTCTCTAAGGTTCAAGCAAAATTTAATAAGTTTACCAAAATAGTTTCCAATTTCGTAGATATCATCAATGAAATTGGCATAGTGCCCAAGTCACCAAATTGATGTCGATTGAAAAAAAAATCCTAATTTTTTTCGCATGTTATATGAGAAAATTCAGAAAAAAATAATTTTTATGTTAAAAAGTTTCAAAAACCATTTGAACAGTAAAATAAAGATTGATACTATGGTGACCTGAGAAAATGACAAAAAGAGGAATTCTCACTATATTTAAGAGGATATCTCGGATATAGTGGGAGGAATTTGCATATGCCACTTGCAAAATCTTCAAATCCATCTAAGAAATCTTTGAAAACTAGTGAGAAATCCTACTTTGTCATTTTTCGCAAGTGAAAATTACAATATCTTTTTTTCCTGCTGTGGAAGTGATTTTCAAAGAAGTCTAGCATAGAAAAACTTAAAAAAAATATGTCTCACAAATGACATATGCAAAATATTCAACTCTATCTAGAAAATCTGCTTAAAATTATGAGAATTTTTTTTGTTATTTTCAATGGTCAAAAATACAAAATAAGCTTTCTTTCATTGTGAAAATGGTTTTGAATATCACAAAAATTTCAACAAATTGTTTTTTTCTTGTTTAAAATTTTGCATATAAAAGCTATCAAAACAACGTTATTTTGGTGAACTTCGTAGATATAGGGCAAATTTTGTAGATGACATCTAGAAATTAGTGACTATTTTGGTAAAACCTCCAATTTTTGCTTAAATATTAGAAAATGGTAAGTAGAATTAGCTTAATTTGTATTTTCCTCTAAATTAAGTGAATTGGTTAAAAGGTTTTGGGGCTACTAACTTAATATGATGAAATTTTTTTCCAAAAACCCACTTAGTGCAAATATATAAGAAAAACCGTTGTTGGTCGGTACTAATAGTTCATTATGGAAATCTTAGATTCCTTTCATCAACAAGTTAATTCAACCCAATTTTTTATTAGAAGAATAATTTATTTATCTTCCATCTATACAAGCTAACACATCCCAACTTTTTATACACACTAACAACCATACTCAAACCAGTTTTTTATTAAAGAAATATAATTTATGATAATTTTATTCTATTAAAATTATTAAAAATATTGAAGGTAATTATTTTATTTTAAAATAATTTATTTGTTTAGTTTAAATATAAAATTTAATGAAATAGATCAACGAAGTTAAAATCACAATGCAAATCATTATATTAGGAAGATTCAGATTACATAATTATTTATGAATTTGTTGAGTCGGATAGATGATAGTAAATACGTAATAAAAAATGTATAAATAAAGAGTTGAGATTAATTATGAAATGTGCCAATATTATCTTTTATCTATAAAACTTTTTATATGTTTTAGTATTTTTCTTTTTATTTTTTTATTGGTATAATGCTAGATTTTCAAAATGCTAGATTTTACACTTATATATATATATATATATATATATATATATATATATATATATATATATATATATATATATATATATATATATATATATATATATATATATATACTAGGTGTGTACCCGCGCAATGCAGCGGGCGGCTATTAATTTCATTTACGTGAATTGTTTCCCAGGCATTGATTAGTTTTCTTTCATCAGACGTCAAATAGTAGCTTTCGATCAATAGTTTCCTGACTATGTATAGTTTCATTTCCGGTATTGGTATCCTTTTCTAATTATATTATATAACATATAGTTTCGTTTAAGCGATTAGTATGAATAGTTTACTGTCGGCGTATAGTATATTGTTATTTTTTAATACAAATAAACTAAGTTGGTTTTTTTATAAAATATAAGTACTATTCGTTTTAGGTTAAAAATAAAAGTATTAAATTTTAGTTTAAAAATAAAAATAGAAGTATTTTAGGTTATACAATTTTTCGATATAACAAATATCTATCGAATCACATGTTACTCGATTTTTTTTTCTTATCAAGACACTCTAATTTGAAAACCTATGCGTTTATAGCTATAAAAATACATTTTCTTCTAAAAACGGTGTATTTTAAAATCCTTTAATTTTCATATGTTTGTTAGATTTGTAATTGTGTCAAATTATTTGTCTTGTACATAATACCTAACAACATTTTAATGAAGCAAAAATAGTATTATAAGTTAATTGTAGCTAAACCTAAAAAAATCCTAACGATCATAACTTTTATACAATTAAATTGAGTTGGTTTTGTGAAGAATAAACGGATGTAATATGTTGTATTTTAGGATTGTTTAATCATATTAATATGATTAATTAACAAATAATTAGAGTAATTGCACACGTAATGTTCCAACGCACCATTAATATTCTACAATGTAGACATTCGAATTCGTAAATAATAAATTAAAAAACACGATTAGCCCAGAGCCAAAACTTTTATGACCAAACTATAACCCTACCAAACAAAACCAAAAGACATAGTGCATTACAAGAATTCATGAGAATTAAGATAATGAGAGCACAAAAGTAACGAATTTAATGAATAGAGTAAAAAAGTTTATTAGAGCTGCGGTGAATAATTTATTTCATTGAACATCAAAATTTGTTGGCAATATTGAGAATTGAATTAACGAAGCAAAATTTAAAAGTAAATTTTTAGAGCATCTACAATATTTACATAATAACACCAAATTGAATGTCATTGAACGAACACATCAACTACATACAATGTAAATCATGTGTAGTAGATAATAACTAAGTAAATTAAGCTCCTCTGCTCAATGAATATATTCTGACTCGTTTCAAGAGCTTGCTCCACCTTCACCGAATTTACGTCCATATGATATCTTTGATCTTCATTTGTCCACCCAAATGTGCAGCTCATATCATGATTTATGACACCCAGAATTACTACAAAATCAACATCAAACTTAGGCAAATATTAGAAAAAAAAAAAATAGCAGCTCAATTCATTTTTTTGACAGCCCATATCAGCAAATTTAAAAGACAATTTAAAGCATTTTTGGAGCCCAGAACCTGCGTTAACAGCAACCCAAAAATCAAATACTTTTAGCAGCACTACATGATGAAATCAACAATAAAAAGGAAAGCCCCATGAATGCATGGCAGTTGTAGGAAAGCCTCATGACATCTACTATCATTCTTCCAACCGGATGACCCAAATAGAAGGAAAATTTGTTAGTTCAGCATATATTTCCTTAATTTATGCGTTTATAGTCTCTTTGTTCTCTTGTTTCCATTAGATTCATTTTTCTGATATATTTTCTTTTCTTCTGCCCTATATGTGTTCAATCCTGGATCCTTTGGGGCATTCTCTCCCTCTTTGAATGGTTAATAAAAGAAATCGTTATGTTAATTTGAATAATATAGATTTAAGATGTAATATAGACCATACCTGATATTTAAATTCTTGTATAATGTACTAAGTGTTTTGTAGACCGTGCCTGATATTTAAGTTCTTGTATACTGTACTAAGTCTTTCCACTGGATTTCTTTGAAGACAAAATGGGAACATTTTCAATAATTACAAAAGAAGCTGTCATCTAAACTTCAGATAAGTAAACAAAAAGTGTGAAGTATACCTCGCGTAACTCAAGATTTTGAAGACCATCAAGGGTTACATTTGAAAGAGGAGGTGTTGTAGCATTGTCAAGTACTTGTGGCATAACAATACCAATTAAATCTGGTAAAAGAGTAATGATTATTGATATTTTATATTCTAGTAACTATTAACCCAAAAAGACTCTTTAATGCTTGATGAAACGTACCCGCATTGTATGCAAATACATAATGCCCCATCAAATATTTGCAAGAAATATTCCAGCAGCAATTAACTCAAAAAGGCTCATGATACAATCAGTTAGTATATAAGAATAAATACATCAGGAGCTACTATGCCAACAACCAAATGTGTACTAACATTTGCTTCAGTTAGCTTTGTGAAACCCCCGTTTTTTAACAATCGTTGTTATTTTTACAATATTCAGCAATTTTAATGTTAAGAATAGATTGAAGGAATAAAGAAGAAAAACAAATAGGTATAAGGTTAGTGACTTTCTATATAAAGCCATGTTTTTATTTAACCCATTAAGTCATATGATCAAGATTAGGTGAAACAAATAATCAACCCTTCATGGATTGATCAATAATTATATTAAGCAATATGTAAATGAAAAGATGAAATCAAAACCAATATTTCTGAAAATATTAGGAGTACAGTACCTGGACAAGAATTGGCAGCTGTCTTTCCTTGTCCATACTCAAGTTTCTCTTATACCTGGCATATATTTTGTAATAGAGTCAGATTTCTGAAATATCTTTTCATATATGTAACGCCAAGACACTCTTTTTATGTTAATATAATAAAAAGGGTAAATTGGTCATATTACCTTAGAAGGGTAATTTGGTCTTTTGGACATAAAAGAATTTGGTTTGAAATAATATTTTGAGTTTTGGACTTAAAATGTTATAAAAAAAATTGAAATTGGTCGTTTTACCACAAAAGGGTATTTTGGTCATTTGACCATGTGAAGGACCAATTATGTAAAAATATTGTTCCTTGTGGTAAAAATATAAGAAATGAAAGTTTTATGTCATAAAACTTGATTATTGTGGCCAAAGTTCAAGAAATGGAACTTAAGGACCAAAATTGTAAATTTTGGAAGTATAAATAGAGAGGTTGACTCTCTTCTTTGACTGGCCATTTGTGCAGCAACGGGAAGGGTTTTTGAGAGCAAAAACCTGAAAATCTTTGAAGCTTGAAGCAAGGAATTGGAATCATAGCTTGGAATTGGTGATTCCTAAGTTAAACAAGGTTAGTAATTTGATTTTCTAGCCAATTTCTTGAGGTATTCTTGATGGGTTTGATAGAAATTGAAATCTTTAAATTTCAGTTATGATATGTGGTTGAAAGTAGCTTAATACTTCCAATAAGTTATGCTAAAAGGACATAATTCAAGAAAAATGGAAGTAGGTTGCTATTGTTGATGAATTGGGAATTTTGCCAAGAACCCTAAATCATGAATTGGTGTGATTAAGGTGTTTCTAATGGCTTAAAACTTGTTATTAGACAAAGGTTTTAGTCCTAGAACAATCCCTGATCATTAAGTCGAGAATTAAGGGCTTAAAATGAGAAAATGGGATTTTGTAGCTTGAAAATCGGAGTTTCTGGCCTTCTGTTCAGCGCTCGCGACTCGACCAGAGGGTTGGTCGCGACTCGAAGAGCATGGTCCTCACGACTCGAAGAGCATGGTCTTCGCGACCCGACCATAGGGTCCATCGCGACTCGAGCCCTGGGCAGAAACCATTTCAGCCTCTGTTAAAATTTGGTGCATTTTCCAAATTTGATTTTGATGCTAGGCTTATCCGATTGACCTGAAATTTTAAACATAGGTCTAATATGTTGTGAAACTTCATGGAAAATTATCGGAATACGAATACGACCTCCCGAAAGTACTGTAGTAGAATACACGTATTTCGGGAAGTGTATTAAATTTTATAACGATGGTTATTGATTGGAAATGGTCCCCAATTGAATTGTATAGGACTCTTATGTAGTAGAGTCAACTAAAATGGTTATTAACCTATTATCATTTGGTATATAAATGAATAAATAGGTACGGGACAAAATGGTTGTGGTGCACGCAAAGGCAAGAAACAACCGGGATTTAAACGCAGCTAGTATCCAGGTGAGTAATCTCACTTATACCACATATGATATGTGTTGATTGAACTGTTACAGGTTGAAACAGTTTTGGGGACGAATTGGACAGCCTTAATCATGAATTAAAAAGACAATACCAGATAAGCCGTGAGTCTGAAAAAAGACAAGAACGGAGCTGTGAGTCTAGGCAAAAGCGGGGCAAACTCGTGAGCCCTATATGATTATGAAATGAATTTTTATAAAATGGTGCGGCCACTTGTGGCTATGATTTTTGGATGTTATATCCAACTGGTGCGGCCTATATGGCTATGATATTCTGGTGCGGCCTCCGGGCTATGATATTCTGGTGCGGCCTTCGGGCTATGATATTCTGGTGCGGCCTTCGGGCTATGATATTCTGGTGCGGCCTTCGGGCTATGATATTGTGGTGCGGCCTCCGGGCTATGATATTCTGGTGCGGCCTTCGGGCTATGATAAACTGGTGCGGCCTCCGGGCTATGATGTATATATTGATAATGTTTTGGTGCAGCTTATATAGCTATGACACAGGGTGCGGCTGAAATAGCCATGAAATACGATGCAGTCAATTATGACTAAGAAATATGGGACAGAAATGTATGCAAATAACAACTAGTGAGACTATGCAATAGGATGTGCAAATCCTAAGACATATACGGTTAGCCAGAATGGCTAGGAGTTTGGAACCAATATCTAGACAGAGATATACGGTTAATAGATTTATCATATGTAGGAAATTATGTATGAATGTATTCTTATACGTGTTATTTGCAGATATGATTACTCACTGAGCTTTATAGCTCACGATATTTGTTATTGTCCCTGCAGGTTAGCATGATACTGATAAGGGACAAGATAGAGTCCGTGACTTTGAAGTAGGACTCATAGATGCTGTCAGTAGCAGCCCGGCTTCAAAGGAGACTATGGTATTTTATACACTCCTTAATACACTTGTACCCGTTTTTATTAGAAATATACCCCTTTGTTTATGGTTTTAAGTACTAAAACCTGTGTTAAAAATGAAAAATTTTCAGGGGTGTTTTGTTTTAAAAGCCGGGTGTTACAAGTTGGTATCAGAGCCGTGGTTTAAGTGAACTAGGTGTCTATAGAGTAGATTCCTGGACTTAAACCTTGAGACAGTAGACACGATGTACCGTTAGGTGTATATAAATTGTGATTATACATATATAACCTAACTATTGCTGACTTCTAACGTATAAGAAGTATGAGCAGCGAATATTACTGGGCGGAATTTAGGGCGTGCAGCTTTAAGAGGCGGATCAGCCCTTTCTCAAGGCTCCATCGAAGAGGGGCAACGAGACAAGTAGCAGAAAATCCACATGACAAGCAATAGTAGTTGCTGTGGTCAGAGAAAGAAATTGGGTGTTCACCCTGATTGATATCAAGGTGAAAGAAAAGTAGCTGAGACTACAAGAAAAGCAGAAAAATGTTAGTGGACGCTTCAGGAGAAGTTACCACAAATTAGGTCCAACCTTTAAGGGAAGGGACCAAACCAAAGAATTGATGCAGTGTAAGAAGTGCAAGATAAGCACTCAGAAAATTGTAGAGTTGAGACTCTACCGTTGACATGCTGAAATTGCAGATGATAGGAGCAGATTGCTCGAGCTTGTTGGATAGATCGGAAGTGTGTCTAGCGCGGAGCTATAGAACACTTTCTCATGAAATACTCACATGCTAAATGTGGAGTAACGGGTGATGAACCCAGGAAAGAACGGGGAGGAAAGAAAGAAGAAACGAATGGTCGAAAAGGACCAGTGATACCATGAGCATTCCAGCAGACTGTGGAAAAAGCTCGTGAGTAGAATGATATGGTCTCAGATATCATTGTCTTGAATATAATCCCCGTATACGTTATATTTGATCCATGAAGCTATACTTTGGATCGATGACTTTGATGTCGTGTCTGAATATTTCATCAACGATTATGGATGAAATTATGGAACTGGCTATAGCAGATAGCAAAATTGTTCAAAATATTGAACACCTGGAATGTAGTCTGCCTAGGATTTACGGGACCCTTTTTCCTTATAAATCTGAAGCTGATGACTACCAGTGAATCTGAAGACATTGTACATATGAATTGGTTAGCAATGAATGATGCTAACATAAATTGTAGAAATATGAACATTGTGGTTCTAAAATTTGAAATGAAATGGACGAAAATCCATGGTAAATGACTGTTGTTGAGAGTACCAGTTATTTTCTTTGCTTAAACTCGGAAAAGAGTTAGTAAAGGAATGATGTTGTAGTTGGAATACGTGATATGGGCCAAGTTAAATAAAGCGGTGATAGTAGTGTACTACTTTGAATAAATTCTCGGATGTTTCTTTTGAAAAGAACTTCCAAGATTTCTGCCAGATTGGCGAGAAAAGCTTATGATTAAGCTGGACTTGGGAGCTGTTCCTGTTATTTAGGCTCTATATTGATTAGCCTCTGCAGAGATGGCAGAGTGGTAAAACAATTAGAAGAAATTGTTTTTGAATTGGGGTCTCATATGGCCGAATGTGTCATTATATGGAGCCACATCTTGTTTGAAAAGAAGAAAGATAAGTTAATGTGTATGTACATTGACTACTGAGAATCTGATATTCTCGAAACTAGACTGAATAAGAGGTACATTTGTACCAGATATTGGAGTTACTTCACTAAGTTAAGTGATATGTAAAATTCTCCAAGTATGAAAAATTTGGCTAAAAGAAGTTACATATTATTTGGGCATGTATTTAATGCCGAAAATGTTAAAGTGGATCCAGTAGAAATGATGCTGTGATAAAATAGAAACCACCTTGGAATTTGACTGAAATTAGTAATTTCCTTGGATTGGCGGGTTACTATAGGAGAGTTGTAGAAAACTGCTCCTTAACTATTGTTCTGTTGATTAAAGTTGACCAATAGAAGTGAAAAGTTTGAGTGGATAGAAAGACCACAGGTAACTTTTCAAAGGTTGAAATGAACCTGATGTGAAACTCTGATGTTAGCGTTGATGCTAAGCGGAGAAGATAAATTGTTTTATAGAAATGCGTCCAGAGTTGATTCTGGATATATGATATTGCAGTAGCAATTATAAATTTGACATTGAAGCTTTGGAGACACTACTGAGGTGGTGTAAAGCTTACTGTTTATACGGTTCATAAAACTTTGAAATACTTAATTGATCAAAAGAAGCTAAATGTGAGATAGCAAAGATAGATGAGTTACTTAAAGATTTCGGTTATGGAATCTTGTACCATCTCGGTAAAGCAGACGTGGCTATAGATGCCTTGAAATGAAAAGAGTATCTTTTGAAAGATACAACCACATGCATGAGTGTGGCGAATTGATTACCTGAGTTGATTCGGGTAGCACAGAAAGAAGTGTGCAAGTCTGAAAACGTGACAAGTAAATGAATGATTAGCTATTGAAAGAAGCTAGTTAGAAACTCACAGCGATTGAAAACCCTTGGGGTTGTGTATGTGAGTTCCAAAGCAAAGTGAGATATGAAAACTTACCCTTAAAAGATGTATATTTGGGTAGATATGCAGAATGCCCGGGGCACTACCAAACTGTGTAGGATGATATAACCTATGTATTGGTGGCCGGGGCTAAAGAAAGACATTGAAAGACATGTGAAAAGTGTTTGACTTGTGTGTAACTACAGTCAAATCATTAGAAGCATACGGAAAATTTAACCGTTGTGGGTCCCAAGGAAGAAATGGGACGAAAATATTATAGACTTTGTAATAAAGTCTTTGCAAGTACCGCATGGGTATGACACCATATGGGTAATTGCAGGTTGATTAATGATGCCAGTGCAAATTTGTACCAACTAGGGAAGAAATTAAGAGCGGAAAGTAGCGAAAAACTACATAGAAAAAGAAAATTGTCGACTTGAGTTATCGGCATGGATTGTATCAGACCGAGATAATAGAATTATTCGTTGAATTTGGCATAAATTTCAAGAATAATTAGCTCAAAAGTACTAGTTAGTACTGTATAAGATTTGCAGATTGATAAACAAGATGAAATAATGACGCAGACTTTAGAAAATATGCAATGAACTTGCATAATAGGTCCTGGTGAAAGATGAAAAGATCGCCTATCTTTGGTAGAACCCGTAGATAATAACAGTTTTCGTATCAGCATTTAGATGGCATGTATAATGTATAGTATAGAATATCGTGTTGCACGCAGATTTACTAGACTAAAGTTGGGGAGAAGCCGTTGGCTGGACCCGAGATTTTACTTCAAAAAGAAGAAAAGATTAGGCAAACTCGAGAAAACTTGGAAATAGACAAAAGTCGACCAAAGTAGTATGCGGATTGCCGAGTAAAACCGTTGAAATTCCAAATGAGGAATGACGAGGTAATCAAAATATCCCTTGGAAAGACTAAAAAAAATCTGTTTGGGACGAAAGGAAAGTTAAGTCTTCATCTATTGGACTTTTTCATATGTCCCAAAGAGTAAAAATTGGGATGTATCGATCGAAGATTCTTGATGAACTTCGAGATATTTGTAATGTTTTCTATAGGTCTCATAGTTCTGAGAGCATGGAATGATAAATTTCAACGAATACCTCATGTTGAAATGAAGGTAGATAAGTAGTTAAGGTATCCGGGATAACCGGAGGAATGATAGATGAACAGTGATATAACCACGAAATAAGAAGACTAGTATGGTTAAGTGCTTAGGCAATAACATAGAGGTTTCCATATGATATGGGAAACCGGAATTGTAACGAGAAAGAATTACCCTCGCTTGTTTGTATGATTTCGGGGACGAAATCTTTTGAAGGAGGGGAGAATTTGTAACGCCAAGACACTCTTTTTATGTTAATATAATAAAAAGGGTAAATTGGTCATATTACCTTAGAAGGGTAATTTGGTCTTTTGGACACAAAAGAATTTGGTTTGAAATAATATTTTGAGTTTTGGACTTAAAATGTTATAAAAAAACTGAAATTGGTCGTTTTACCACAAAAGGGTATTTTGGTCATTTGACCATGTGAAGGACCAATTATGTAAAAATATTGTTCCTTGTGGTAAAAATATAAGAAATGAAAGTTTTATGTCATAAAACTTGATTATTGTGGCCAAAGTTCAAGAAATGGAACTTAAGGACCAAAACTGTAAATTTTGGAAGTATAAATAGAGAGGTTGACTCTCTTCTTTGACTGGCCATTTGTGCAGCAACGGGAAGGGTTTTTGAGAGCAAAACCTGGAAATCTTTGAAGCTTGAAGCAAGGAATTGGAATCATAGCTTAGAATTGGTGATTCCTAAGTTAAACAAGGTTAGTAATTTGATTTTCTAGCCAATTTCTTGAGGTATTCTTGATGGGTTTGATAGAAATTGAAATCTTTAAATTTCAGTTATGATATGTGGTTGAAAGTAGCTTAATACTTCCAATAAGTTATGCTAAAAGGACTTAATTCAAGAAAAATGGAAGTAGGTTGCTATTGTTGATGAATTGAGAATTTTGCCAAGAACCCTAAATCATGAATTGGTGTTATTAAGGTGTTTCTAATGGCTTAAAACTTGTTATTAGACAAAGGTTTTAGTCCTAGAACAATCCCTGATCATTAAGTCGAGAATTAAGGGCTTAAAATGAGAAAATGGGATTTTGTAGCTTGAAAATCGGAGTTTCTGGCCTTCTGTTCAGCGCTCGCGACTCGACCAGAGGGTTGGTCGCGACTCGAAGAGCATGGTCTTCGCGACCCGACCCGTATGGTCCTCGCGACTCGAAGAGCATGGTCTTCGCGACCCGACCATAGGGTTCGTCGCGACTCGAGCCCTGGGCAGAAACCATTTCAGCCTCTGTTAAAATTTGGTGCATTTTCCAAATTTGATTTTGATGCTAGGCTTATCCGATTGACCTGAAATTTTAAACATAGGTCTAATATGTTGTGAAACTTCATGGAAAATTATCGGAATACGAATACGACCTCCCGAAAGTACTGTAGTAGAATACACGTATTTCGGGAAGTGTATTAAATTTTATAACGATGGTTATTGATTGGAAATGGTCCCCAATTGAATTGTATAGGACTCTTATGTAGTAGAGTCAACTAAAATGGTTATTAACCTATTATCATTTGGTATATAAATGAATAAATAGGTACGGGACAAAATGGTTGTGGTGCACGCAAAGGCAAGAAACAACCGGGATTTAAACGCAGCTAGTATCCAGGTGAGTAATCTCACTTATACCACATATGATATGTGTTGATTGAACTGTTACAGGTTGAAACAGTTTTGGGGACGAATTGGACAGCCTTAATGATGAATTAAAAAGACAATACCAGATAAGCCGTGAGTCTGAAAAAAGACAAGAACGGAGCTGTGAGTCTAGGCAAAAGCGGGGCAAACTCGTGAGCCCTATATGATTATGAAATGAATTTTTATAAAATGGTGCGGCCACTTGTGGCTATGATTTTTGGATGTTATATCCAACTGGTGCGGCCTATATGGCTATGATATTCTGGTGCGGCCTTCGGGCTATGATATTCTGGTGCGGCCTTCGGGCTATGATATTCTGGTGCGGCCTTCGGGCTATGATATTGTGGTGCGGCCTCCGGGCTATGATATTCTGGTGCGGCCTTCGGGCTATGATAAACTGGTGCGGCCTCCGGGCTATGATGTATATATTGATAATGTTTTGGTGCAGCTTATATAGCTATGACACAGGGTGCGGCTGAAATAGCCATGAAATACGATGCAGTCAATTATGACTAAGAAATATGGGACAGAAATGTATGCAAATAACAACTAGTGAGACTATGCAATAGGATGTGCAAATCCTAAGACATATACGGTTAGCCAGAATGGCTAGGAGTTTGGAACCAATATCTAGACAGAGATATACGGTTAATAGATTTATCATATGTAGGAAATTATGTATGAATGTATTCTTATACGTGTTATTTGCAGATATGATTACTCACTGAGCTTTATAGCTCACGGTATTTGTTATTGTCCCTGCAGGTTAGCATGATACTGATAAGGGACAAGATAGAGTCCGTGACTTTGAAGTAGGACTCATAGATGCTGTCAGTAGCAGCCCGGCTTCAAAGGAGACTATGGTATTTTATACACTCCTTAATACACTTGTACCCGTTTTTATTAGAAATATACCCCTTTGTTTATGGTTTTAAGTACTAAAACCTGTGTTAAAAATGAAAAATTTTCAGGGGTGTTTTGTTTTAAAAGCCGGGTGTTACAAGTTGGTATCAGAGCCGTGGTTTAAGTGAACTAGGTGTCTATAGAGTAGATTCCTGGACTTAAACCTTGAGACAGTAGACACGATGTACCGTTAGGTGTATATAAATTGTGATTATACATATATAACCTAACTATTGCTGACTTCTAACGTATAAGAAGTATGAGCAGCGAATATTACTGGGCGGAATTTAGGGCGTGCAGCTTTAAGAGGCGGATCAGCCCTTTCTCAAGGCTCCATCGAAGAGGGGCAACGAGACAAGTAGCAGAAAATCCACATGACAAGCAATAGTAGTTGCTGTGGTCAGAGAAAGAAATTGGGTGTTCACCCTGATTGATATCAAGGTGAAAGAAAAGTAGCTGAGACTACAAGAAAAGCAGAAAAATGTTAGTGGACGCTTCAGGAGAAGTTACCACAAATTAGGTCCAACCTTTAAGGGAAGGGACCAAACCAAAGAATTGATGCAGTGTAAGAAGTGCAAGATAAGCACTCAGAAAATTGTAGAGTTGAGACTCTACCGTTGACATGCTGAAATTGCAGATGATAGGAGCAGATTGCTCGAGCTTGTTGGATAGATCGGAAGTGTGTCTAGCGCGGAGCTATAGAACACTTTCTCATGAAATACTCACATGCTAAATGTGGAGTAACGGGTGATGAACCCAGGAAAGAACGGGGAGGAAAGAAAGAAGAAACGAATGGTCGAAAAGGACCAGTGATACCATGAGCATTCCAGCAGACTGTGGAAAAAGCTCGTGAGTAGAATGATATGGTCTCAGATATCATTGTCTTGAATATAATCCCCGTATACGTTATATTTGATCCATGAAGCTATACTTTGGATCGATGACTTTGATGTCGTGTCTGAATATTTCATCAACGATTATGGATGAAATTATGGAACTGGCTATAGCAGATAGCAAAATTGTTCAAAATATTGAACACCTGGAATGTAGTCTGCCTAGGATTTACGGGACCCTTTTTCCTTATAAATCTGAAGCTGATGACTACCAGTGAATCTGAAGACATTGTACATATGAATTGGTTAGCAATGAATGATGCTAACATAAATTGTAGAAATATGAACATTGTGGTTCTAAAATTTGAAATGAAATGGACGAAAATCCATGGTAAATGACTGTTGTTGAGAGTACCAGTTATTTTCTTTGCTTAAACTCGGAAAAGAGTTAGTAAAGGAATGATGTTGTAGTTGGAATACGTGATATGGGCCAAGTTAAATAAAGCGGTGATAGTAGTGTACTACTTTGAATAAATTCTCGGATGTTTCTTTTGAAAAGAACTTCCAAGATTTCTGCCAGATTGGCGAGAAAAGCTTATGATTAAGCTGGACTTGGGAGCTGTTCCTGTTATTTAGGCTCTATATTGATTAGCCTCTGCAGAGATGGCAGAGTGGTAAAACAATTAGAAGAAATTGTTTTTGAATTGGGGTCTCATATGGCCGAATGTGTCATTATATGGAGCCACATCTTGTTTGAAAAGAAGAAAGATAAGTTAATGTGTATGTACATTGACTACTGAGAATCTGATATTCTCGAAACTAGACTGAATAAGAGGTACATTTGTACCAGATATTGGAGTTACTTCACTAAGTTAAGTGATATGTAAAATTCTCCAAGTATGAAAAATTTGGCTAAAAGAAGTTACATATTCTTTGGGCATGTATTTAATGCCGAAAATGTTAAAGTGGATCCAGTAGAAATGATGCTGTGATAAAATAGAAACCACCTTGGAATTTGACTGAAATTAGTAATTTCCTTGGATTGGCGGGTTACTATAGGAGAGTTGTAGAAAACTGCTCCTTAACTATTGTTCTGTTGATTAAAGTTGACCAATAGAAGTGAAAAGTTTGAGTGGATAGAAAGACCACAGGTAACTTTTCAAAGGTTGAAATGAACCTGATGTGAAACTCTGATGTTAGCGTTGATGCTAAGCGGAGAAGATAAATTGTTTTATAGAAATGCGTCCAGAGTTGATTCTGGATATATGATATTGCAGTAGCAATTATAAATTTGACATTAAAGCTTTGGAGACACTACTGAGGTGGTGTAAAGCTTACTGTTTATACGGTTCATAAAACTTTGAAATACTTAATTGATCAAAAGAAGCTAAATGTGAGATAGCAAAGATAGATGAGTTACTTAAAGATTTCGGTTATGGAATCTTGTACCATCTCGGTAAAGCAGACGTGGCTATAGATGCCTTGAAATGAAAAGAGTATCTTTTGAAAGATACAACCACATGCATGAGTGTGGCGAATTGATTACCTGAGTTGATTCGGGTAGCACAGAAAGAAGTGTGCAAGTCTGAAAACGTGACAAGTAAATGAATGATTAGCTATTGAAAGAAGCTAGTTAGAAACTCACAGCGATTGAAAACCCTTGGGGTTGTGTATGTGAGTTCCAAAGCAAAGTGAGATATGAAAACTTACCCTTAAAAGATGTATATTTGGGTAGATATGCAGAATGCCCGGGGCACTACCAAACTGTGTAGGATGATATAACCTATGTATTGGTGGCCGGGGCTAAAGAAAGACATTGAAAGACATGTGAAAAGTGTTTGACTTGTGTGTAACTACAGTCAAATCATTAGAAGCATACGGAAAATTTAACCGTTGTGGGTCCCAAGGAAGAAATGGGACGAAAATATTATAGACTTTGTAATAAAGTCTTTGCAAGTACCGCATGGGTATGACACCATATGGGTAATTGCAGGTTGATTAATGATGCCAGTGCAAATTTGTACCAACTAGGGAAGAAATTAAGAGCGGAAAGTAGCGAAAAACTACATAGAAAAAGAAAATTGTCGACTTGAGTTATCGGCATGGATTGTATCAGACCGAGATAATAGAATTATTCGTTGAATTTGGCATAAATTTCAAGAATAATTAGCTCAAAAGTACTAGTTAGTACTGTATAAGATTTGCAGATTGATAAACAAGATGAAATAATGACGCAGACTTTAGAAAATATGCAATGAACTTGCATAATAGGTCCTGGTGAAAGATGAAAAGATCGCCTATCTTTGGTAGAACCCGTAGATAATAACAGTTTTCGTATCAGCATTTAGATGGCATGTATAATGTATAGTATAGAATATCGTGTTGCACGCAGATTTACTAGACTAAAGTTGGGGAGAAGCCGTTGGCTGGACCCGAGATTTTACTTCAAAAAGAAGAAAAGATTAGGCAAACTCGAGAAAACTTGGAAATAGACAAAAGTCGACCAAAGTAGTATGCGGATTGCCGAGTAAAACCGTTGAAATTCCAAATGAGGAATGACGAGGTAATCAAAATATCCCTTGGAAAGACTAAAAAAAATCCGTTTGGGATGAAAGGAAAGTTAAGTCTTCATCTATTGGACTTTTTCATATGTCCCAAAGAGTAAAAATTGGGATGTATCGATCGAAGATTCTTGATGAACTTCGAGATATTTGTAATGTTTTCTATAGGTCTCATAGTTCTGAGAGCATGGAATGATAAATTTCAACGAATACCTCATGTTGAAATGAAGGTAGATAAGTAGTTAAGGTATCCGGGATAACCGGAGGAATGATAGATGAACAGTGATATAACCACGAAATAAGAAGACTAGTATGGTTAAGTGCTTAGGCAATAACATAGAGGTTTCCATATGATATGGGAAACCGGAATTGTAACGAGAAAGAATTACCCTCGCTTGTTTGTATGATTTCGGGGACGAAATCTTTTGAAGGAGGGGAGAATTTGTAACGCCAAGACACTCTTTTTATGTTAATATAATAAAAAGGGTAAATTGGTCATATTACCTTAGAAGGGTAATTTGGTCTTTTGGACACAAAAGAATTTGGTTTGAAATAATATTTTGAGTTTTGGACTTAAAATGTTATAAAAAAACTGAAATTGGTCGTTTTACCACAAAAGGGTATTTTGGTCATTTGACCATGTGAAGGACCAATTATGTAAAAATATTGTTCCTTGTGGTAAAAATATAAGAAATGAAAGTTTTATGTCATAAAACTTGATTATTGTGGCCAAAGTTCAAGAAATGGAACTTAAGGACCAAAACTGTAAATTTTGGAAGTATAAATAGAGAGGTTGACTCTCTTCTTTGACTGGCCATTTGTGCAGCAACGGGAAGGGTTTTTGAGAGCAAAACCTGGAAATCTTTGAAGCTTGAAGCAAGGAATTGGAATCATAGCTTAGAATTGGTGATTCCTAAGTTAAACAAGGTTAGTAATTTGATTTTCTAGCCAATTTCTTGAGGTATTCTTGATGGGTTTGATAGAAATTGAAATCTTTAAATTTCAGTTATGATATGTGGTTGAAAGTAGCTTAATACTTCCAATAAGTTATGCTAAAAGGACTTAATTCAAGAAAAATGGAAGTAGGTTGCTATTGTTGATGAATTGAGAATTTTGCCAAGAACCCTAAATCATGAATTGGTGTTATTAAGGTGTTTCTAATGGCTTAAAACTTGTTATTAGACAAAGGTTTTAGTCCTAGAACAATCCCTGATCATTAAGTCGAGAATTAAGGGCTTAAAATGAGAAAATGGGATTTTGTAGCTTGAAAATCGGAGTTTCTGGCCTTCTGTTCAGCGCTCGCGACTCGACCAGAGGGTTGGTCGCGACTCGAAGAGCATGGTCTTCGCGACCCGACCCGTATGGTCCTCGCGACTCGAAGAGCATGGTCTTCGCGACCCGACCATAGGGTTCGTCGCGACTCGAGCCCTGGGCAGAAACCATTTCAGCCTCTGTTAAAATTTGGTGCATTTTCCAAATTTGATTTTGATGCTAGGCTTATCCGATTGACCTGAAATTTTAAACATAGGTCTAATATGTTGTGAAACTTCATGGAAAATTATCGGAATACGAATACGACCTCCCGAAAGTACTGTAGTAGAATACACGTATTTCGGGAAGTGTATTAAATTTTATAACGATGGTTATTGATTGGAAATGGTCCCCAATTGAATTGTATAGGACTCTTATGTAGTAGAGTCAACTAAAATGGTTATTAACCTATTATCATTTGGTATATAAATGAATAAATAGGTACGGGACAAAATGGTTGTGGTGCACGCAAAGGCAAGAAACAACCGGGATTTAAACGCAGCTAGTATCCAGGTGAGTAATCTCACTTATACCACATATGATATGTGTTGATTGAACTGTTACAGGTTGAAACAGTTTTGGGGACGAATTGGACAGCCTTAATGATGAATTAAAAAGACAATACCAGATAAGCCGTGAGTCTGAAAAAAGACAAGAACGGAGCTGTGAGTCTAGGCAAAAGCGGGGCAAACTCGTGAGCCCTATATGATTATGAAATGAATTTTTATAAAATGGTGCGGCCACTTGTGGCTATGATTTTTGGATGTTATATCCAACTGGTGCGGCCTATATGGCTATGATATTCTGGTGCGGCCTCCGGGCTATGATATTCTGGTGCGGCCTTCGGGCTATGATATTCTGGTGCGGCCTTCGGGCTATGATATTCTGGTGCGGCCTTCGGGCTATGATATTGTGGTGCGGCCTCCGGGCTATGATATTCTGGTGCGGCCTTCGGGCTATGATAAACTGGTGCGGCCTCCGGGCTATGATGTATATATTGATAATGTTTTGGTGCAGCTTATATAGCTATGACACAGGGTGCGGCTGAAATAGCCATGAAATACGATGCAGTCAATTATGACTAAGAAATATGGGACAGAAATGTATGCAAATAACAACTAGTGAGACTATGCAATAGGATGTGCAAATCCTAAGACATATACGGTTAGCCAGAATGGCTAGGAGTTTGGAACCAATATCTAGACAGAGATATACGGTTCCCTTCTCCGTTCCCGATCTGAGACGACAATGAGGTGGATGCTGGGGGGGAGAAGGGAACGGAGAGAATGGTCGCAAGATATGGGGGAAGGGCCGAGATCTCAGATCGGGCAACAAAATAAGCAAAATCCATCACTTCGATGCAATTTCTAATGACTCTGAATTTAAATTTTACAGAGAGAGAATTTCTCTCATGTCTTCTGCCTCCTTGCCTTCTGCAACTCGCGCCCAATACCCTGTTAATTGAAGATCTGAAACAGAACACCAATAAGACACAAAGAATGACAATTCTAGAATAGATAGTGAATGATGAATGGATGTTTGCATATATATGAACCAAAATTGAAAGAGAAACAGAGAGGGAGAAGAGATAAGATGAAGGGTGAGTATGGAACCCCAAATGTATGCATATGCAGGACTCGAACATAGATAATTGAAAATGAAGGAAATTTCACCGGAACCCTAGATATCTTGCATCTCGATTTTCCCGACTCATAAGCTCGACGGTGGTCTGGTGGTGCATAGACTGAGAGAAAGATAGAGGAAGACATAGAAACGATGGTGCCACGGTGGTGGTGCAGTGAGACGATGGTTGAATTGGTGGAGGAAATTGTGGCAATAGAGGTTGGTGGTGGGTTTTGTAGTATGC
Organism: Cichorium intybus; assembly: GCA_023525715.1. Classification (NCBI taxonomy): domain Eukaryota; kingdom Viridiplantae; phylum Streptophyta; class Magnoliopsida; order Asterales; family Asteraceae; genus Cichorium; species Cichorium intybus. The sequence goes on along the minus strand of CM042011.1, from coordinate 5,313,482 downwards.
GTTGAAGGTGAAGGAGACTGCAGCGTTGTCAAAACCTAAGAGAGATGTAAGGTACGATTTTGCAAAGATTTCAGCCTGCATACCAGGAATATTCAACTGACTTAATCCAGTCAAACATTTTACGAATGATTAAAAATGTATGCATATATGATTTGTACTTTTAGCTGAAAGACTAAGACCTCTTAATTTTAAGAGTTTCCATTTTTAGAAACCATTTTTCCTTTTTAAGGTAGTATATATATATATATATATATATATATATATATATATATATATATATATATATATATATATATATATATATATATATATATATATATATATATATATATATATATATATATATATACACACACACACTAGTTGTGAGACCCGTGTATTACACGGAATGATACAAAAAATTTATTAATTAAGAATATCTAAACATTAATAATTTTACATAAGAAATTTGTTTGTGGATCGTGACATCTTGCTTTTGATTTTAACTATTACGACATTGTATTTTGATAAATATAATTGATTATGAGGATGTCTCCGGTACTAAAATCAAATTCATTATTATGATTGAATCGTTTATTATGACGTCAATTGTCTCTCTATTGTCTCCCAAATTATTTTACATGTTAAAATTTTTTGTAATTGAATGATAATTAAACCGATCATTAAGGAGTTAGAAACGTTTCAAACCAATTAGTTTTTTTTAACAAAATTTAAAATTATGAAAAATGACATGTGGTTTTGAGTTACTTATTTATTAGGATTATATATATATATATATATATATATATATATATATATATATATATATATATATATATATATATATATATATATATATATATATATATATATATATATATATATATATATATATATATATATATATATATTAACCTAATAAATAAGTATCTCAAGTACACATGTCATCACCATATTGATTTGGCCACATGTCATTTTAATAGAATTTTGATTTTCTTAAAAATTAAATTTTGTTTAACGGTTATGATTATAATTCCCCTAAATCTCGGTACTGTTTCCTTCATCTTCGCATTCTCTTTCTCTTTCTCTTTTCTCTACCCTCTTTCTCTCCGTCAAATGGAGTAATCGAGTTCAGAATTGTGGGGGTGTCGCGGGAAACCCTAGGGCTTAAGAAGATGAATCTAACTTTCAAATAGAAGAACCAAGATGAAATCTAGAAACTCTGGAGGTGACGAACGAAAACCTAGAGTCCCATGGTGATGCACATGATTCAAAATTGGAGAGCAAACTCCATATTCAATGATGATGAAAAGATCTGCATCGCTTTCTGTTCATCTCCCTTACCCCTCTCTCACTCGACATAGTCGTATACACAGGTTCCACTTTCTTTGTCCTTGCTCTTCGACCTCTTCCTCACCAACGTTTATACCCACATGATAGTTTGGTACAGGATCTCGATCACAAACCATATTCTATCGCAGAAAATCTTCTTCTCGATCGACGCCATTTACAGGTTCATCATCTAAATCTTTAAAGGAGTTTTCAAATATTAAATGAGATTGGTGTTTCTAATTGCAGGTATTGGAAAAAGATGACTAATGGGGGTCAAACTCTGTTACGCCATCAAACCAGTAGGTGTTGTTTCCATCTTTCAGTTTATATCTACTTATTATTCGAGTCAATTGAGATGAAACTAGAAAGATGGTGCAATTAATAGCTGACTTCTTAAGTTTTGATTGAAGTTCTGTTATGTCCTGGAGTGTACGGATTTTTTTGTACCTCTCTAACACTACAGTCGATTCTTTATTCCAGGTGTATCACGCTGTGGAGGCTACCTGAACATTTGCAATCATTTATTCCAGGTATATCCACCGCTCACCTACGTCTCCACGTTTGTTTTGGCTTCATCTTTTGGATGTTTAGATGTAAAATAAAATCTATGAATTTTTTTTCTGGTTGCGTTTGAGAGGTTAGAAAATATTTTTTTGTTTTTATTATTTTCTAGATGTGGATCTCGACCCTCACTCTTTATCCGCCAACATCCATGAAAGAACAAGACGAATCCCGACCTTCTCCCTTCTCTATTTTTTATTATGATGAGAACGTTATTTGAAATCCTTATATACGACTTCTGTAGAAACCCATTAGCTTCCCAGGTTGCTGGACTTAATCCATTAAATTCGAGCCTGCCTTTAGAAGTGTGCAGGTATTTATCGCTAGGTTTGGTGGATTTTAAACTTGCTGAACCTTTCTCCTTATAATTGAGTCTCTTTTGGTTTCCGAAAGATGATCCACGTGAAAGCAAATTATTTCACAAATTGAAGACGACATAAACAATGTATGTAAACTTGTTTTTATTAGGATATTATACTTTGAAAAATGAACTCATTATAACATTGCATTTTCAACTCTTTTCTTATTAGGAGATTATATTTTGAAAAATATATCCAATTATAGCATTGTAGTTTTAACTTTTTTTCTTATTAGGGTATTATACTTCGGAAATTCTACCCAATTATAGTATTTCGATGACATTTTTAGAATTGAGTAAATATCTTAAATTACAATGCTGACTAGGAAGAAATGAAAGTATATTTTGAGTATTATAAACATATCAACGAGAGTACATTGCTATTTATTGCATTTAACCCTCTGGAACTATTATCTATACCTACTCCTATGGCAGCAAAGTATCAAACTCAGGAATTGGGGATTCCAATTCCGTGGTTTCCAACTAAAACTGACGAAAAGTGTAATGGGCAGGTCTCAAATTGGTTTATAAATGCAATTAATAAAGTATCGTGTCCTAATAAGTAAAAAAGTTGAAATTTTAGAAATAAGATGTTTCTGGTTACCTTTTTGCTATTTATCAAACCACTAATCTTTTTTTTTTCTGTTAACCTTCTGTTTCAGGAATTGGAGAGTGATGTGCTGATGAGTAGATTCTTAGTGTGTGTGCTAACTTGAATGGATGTGTGAGATTTTCTGTGTACGCAACATAGAGATTTTATCTGAAAAACAGTCCAAATGTGTTAAGAAACTTCAAAAGGTCTGAAATTGTAAGACAACCTTTTTGGACGAGAACCACCAAAATCAGTTAAATCGAGGATCAAAAATATAAGTGTCTGTGTGTGGTTATTTACATAAATGAATGAAAGTAGGATGCTATTTCTTGCTAATAAATGTAAGTAGGTTGTTGCTTCTTGCATTTAACTTGGATTAAATGCAAGAAATACAACTTACGTTCTTTCATTTAAAGTCGATTTTTTGTATTTCTGCATCCAACTTATTGGCATCTTTAACACCTCCAAATGAAAAGTGATTGTTTGCTGCTTTTCCAACTTATTGGCATCTTTAGACCGAGGGGTATTTCAGGAACTTTGATACCATTAGTGGTCAACTCAGTAGTCTACATGTATGCAAACAACAATTCTTTTATTTAAAAATGGATTGTTCATTTTAGTGATTTAAACTTTTGACATAATTAAGTAGATGAAAGTAATTGATGATCAAGAATGGCTTAATACAGGAGACATTGGCATGTGGTTAACTAGAGGCCACCTTAAGATTAATTAAAGGTAACCCTAATTCCTTATTTAGGAACTTTAGGCGTATTCTGGTTAAATTAAAAGTTTTCTTTGACTTTTCTTTTGAGTTTGACTTTTCTTGCATTTAAAAGTACTTGCATACAGTTCTATAAAATTATCGAGTTTGAATTTTCTTGCATTTATTTTCTTGACCCAATTATTTCTTGAATCAAATGGTAGAAATACACAAAGTATGTTACTATTATTATCGTGAAAAATAATATTTTCAGTGTAAATGGATAAGTTGGTGAAATTATGTTATGTTTTTTGTTCTTTTTGATACCAGGTAATGAGAAACTTCGCTTTCTTGAACCATAAAAAATGTTATGTTTTTTGTATTTTGTTCTTTTTGATACCAGGTAATGAGAAATTTGGTTTTCTTTAACCATCAACAATATAATGGTTTACTTATTATAAAAAAAACTAAGTAGCCAAATCGATAAAATGGTAAAAAAAAGATAACAAACCTATTAAAATTTAGAAGTGAAGGTTTTCTAGGCTACATTTGTTACACGGGCAGAAATCACAGAAATGAACAAGCTTTGTAGGGCTGTTTTTAGTGACGAGAATGAGGAGGGCATTTTCGTCTTTTGCATAGACGAAAAAGTATTTAGAAGTGAAGGTTTTCGCAAACTAGAGTGGCCTTTTGTGGTGGTTTATTTCCACACCGATGAACACAAGAACGAGAATTTTCCCGACATATATGCTCTCCGATCTGCTTATGACGCAATTCCGATTAACGTCAAACAGTATCTGGAGGTAGATTACTTTGTTCATCCGGATCTCCAATCCAGAATTTTTCTCGCAATGGTTCATCTTTATTCAACTACAAAATATATGCATCACATATTAATTTTATAATCATTTTGGCAAAGGGTAGTGACTATTTCTGCATATTTATCAACATCTGTCTCTATAAGTTCCATTAATGTTGGAGAATAAGGTTATAATGTACATAACAATTTCTCAACACCTTTTTTTCTAATTTCCAAGGGGCAGGAGAAACATTCTGTAAAAAAAGAAGTTTTTTCAGGGGTATGAGAATTTTAACAAACATTTAAAAGAATAAAGAAATTGAAACAAAAAAGAAATTTCTTTTCTGACATGAGAAATGAGAAGGGAAAGAAGTTGTGAAGCAATTTCATCACTTTCTTCAATAACAAAAGTCATGATATTTTCCATGTCTTTGAATATAGACTGAGGGTGATTTATCCTAAATTTCACATGATTGTGAAATCAAACAATTTATGTATTGTACAAATAGTTTGTTTCTTCACTTACGTATTCATAATATATTAACAACGTGGTTAAACTTGACCATGAAAGGGCGATTTGGGAATAAAAGCTATACATATATACAATGAGGAATAGAAACTCTTACCTTATTCTACTTCAAATTTTCTCAAACATTTCAAGGATCAATGCATCACACTCAAGATCCCGCATCAACAAGCATGATTTCACTTTAGCAATAGATTCAAGAATGTAATTGATTTATAATAACTGTGACCTGTTACATTTGACAGTTCCCTAAAAGCCATCACATTTAACTCAAAGATTTCTTGTGTAACAAATAGTTGTGTCTTTTCTTAAAAAATGAGAGATACAAAATCTTTAAATACATGGAAATATGGAATTGTTAAATGATTGATTATTGTAGTACCTTCATGGTTTCATATTTATAAGGCAGTTTTGGTGCGGTTTTTCCTGCTACTTCACAAAGACATGATGCTATTGAAAGTTTAACGACTATGCTTTAATAGTTCATTGGGAATTAGTGCCCTCATTAAAGGCACAAGTTCACCGGATGGTAAGTTATACTTTCTCCGTCAATAATTTAAATGTTCATGGGCAAAATTTGTTATCCTCGGCGCCTAAATTGTTAAAATCCAATACCGTCATACTATAATAACTTGTACATTATGCATAACAAGTTGTTACCGTTAGAATATTATCTATTTTAACATTGAACTTTGCGAAAATGTTCATTAATAGCATCATACTTTGAATAATGACTTGTCATTGATTTAGTCATTTATTTACTTTCAAACTTATATCTATAACTTGTCAAGCAACTAGAAGATCTCTTTAGTTGTCAATCGTTTATTAGGCTTAATCCAAGAAACGACAAAGCACTCTTATGAAATTTGTTTTAAAAAAATAGTGTCTAGATTTTGCTAATTAACCGTTTATTTATATTCTCTCGTGTAATACGCGGGTCTTACAACTAGTATATAAATATATATATATATATATATATATATATATATATATATATATATATATATATATATATATATATATATATATATATATATATATATATATATATATATATATATATATATATATAGTGGCGGATGTATATAGTGTCTTGGGTGGCCCAGACACGGTTAAATTCTGGACACGCAATGCAAAATTTTTATTTTTCTAATAGAGTGCAACTCCGTGGAAAAAAAATGCCACTATTTAATAGGATGTATCTCCGGTGCCACGACTATTGGTAAATCTTATGTTCTCCCCTATATATATATATATATATATATATATATATATATATATATATATATATATATATATATATATATATATATATATATATATATATATATATATATATATATATATGGAAGGGTTCAAATGAGAACCTTTTAAAGGTTGAGAACCGTGAGAACCAATCTCGGCCCCTGACGCAATTCATCGGAGGGTTGTATATATATGAAGATTTACAAGTGAGAACATATATATATATATATATATATATATATATATATATATATATATATATATATATATATATATATATATATATATATATATATATATACACATATATATATATATATATATATATATATATATATATATATATATATATACATATATATATATATATATATATATATATATATATATATATATATATATATACATATATATATATATATATATATATATATATATATATATATATATATATATATATATATATATATATATATATATAGGGAATGGTTCAAATGAGAACCTTCTAAAGGTTGAGAACCATGAGAACCTATCTCGGCCCTTGACGCAATTCATCGGAGGGTTGTATATATATGAAGATTTACAAGTGTGAACGCGTTGTAAACAATCAACCCCACAACTATTATATCAAAATAATGTGTGGCTTAGATTAGTTCTTTTAGCTCTCAATCTTTTAATAGTTCTCGTTTGAACTTATATATATATATATATATATATATATATATATATATATATATATATATATATATATATATATATATATATATATATATATATATATATATATATACAGAGTTAGGTTCTTGTGAGAACTCAAAAAATCCTGAGATCTTAAGAACTTAATCTGGACCGTAAGATCAAAAAACTGAAAGGCTGAGATTGATAGTGGCAGTTTTGTAAATAGTAATACATCTAATGATAAAATTGACTTTTTAAATTAGCCTTCGGGGATACTTTCGGAATAAAAAAGATCTGATTTTGGAAATTCCCAAAATCACGCAAACCATACGCTGAAATAGGAGATTCTCTCTTCTCCATCCTCGCTGCCTTCTATCTTCCTTGTCGTATCCCATCGTTCCCATCAGCTTCTTTGAAGCCAATCTCGGCAGACACCTGCTCTTCCATCTGTAAATTGGACACCGTCGACTTCAGTTCGACATCAATCGGGCACCGGCGACTTCAGGTCGACGTCGATTGACTACCGCCGAATTCAAAACCCCTCGTCTTGGGTTCTTCGACTAGGTTTTTCAAGAGACAACCACAATCGGACCACCGCCTGAGTCTCACCCCTCCCATCATCAACGATACAGCCGTCACCGTCGACTTAAGATGCCGCCGCCATCGCCATCTCACTTTCTGATTCAGGTGCAAGATTGCAGTACGCATTTGTTACTTTTTTTTTAATTTTCAAAACCGCTCATCTCGATTTGGCGATTTGTTACTTTTTTTAATGTTCAGAGGTGCCTGTTGCTGCTTCTATCTCGGATTGCAGTACACATTTGTTAATTTTGTATCATCGCCGGTGTCGTTGATCGATTTGTTAAACTTTTGGTACGTATTTTCCTTGTCGGTGCCATTGCAGCACTTGATTTGTTTATTTTGGGGTGTACATGTTTTTTTAACCCATTTTTTTATTAGTAATTAAAATTTGGTATGCAATTGCTTGTTTCTTCTGTGGCTTTTTCTGCCAATGAGATGAAAACCCAAATGTAGGATTGAATTGGTTTTTTTTTCCAATCTAACTAATGTTCGGCATGGTTATTTACTTATAAAATAGGCATTAGATTATTGGGTTTGGGTTTAAAGAATGATTATAATTTTTCAGTGTTGGTTTTTTTTAAGATCCATAAATACATATGTGCATAAATAAATTTGTGCAAATATAGATATGTGCACAAATGTGTATGTTCATATATACATTTGTGCAAATATATATACATGCATACGTGCACACGTTCATATATGTTTATTTGTTTAAATTCGTGTTTGTGTATACATGTGCACATGTGTATAAATGAATATGTTCATATGTCGTGTATATGTGCACAAATGTATATACGCATAACTTCGTGTTTTTGAAAATGTATATATGTGCATAAACATATGTGTACATACGTGGATACGCAAATAAATATATATGTGCATATATATGTATGTGAATATGTGCAAATAAATATATATGCAAGTACATGTGTGCATATAAGTGCATATGTGCATATATGTATGTGCACATGTACACATATACACACGCATGTGTATATATACACATGCACATAAGTACACTGTACATATGTGTATCGATGTATGTTTATATGTGCATAAATGCATACGTGCATATGTATATATATGTCAACGTCTTTATATCTATGTTTGTGCATCTGTGTATTATTATCTCATCCAATATGCATGTATGTATTATTTATAATGTATTTGAATATGTTCATGTGTATATTTGAATATATGTACATGTGTATATATGCACATGTATATATGTGTATAGATTCATATGTTTATCTTCATGTTTGTGCATATATCGGTCATATGTTAATACATGTGCACCAAAGTATATGCATTTGTGCATATGTGCCTATGGGCATATGTGTATATACATGTAAGTATTTGTTTGGGGGTTTTTTAATATGTAGTTTTATAAATGCATATGTGCATATATGTTTATATGCATATAAATGCGTATGTGCACATATGCATATAAATGTGTATAAGTGTGTGCATATTTGCATATATGTATACAGATATGTGCCCATGTGCACATGCGTATATGCATGTATCTTTTTTTTAAATATTTTTAATATGCATTTTTATAATTGTTCTTGCAGGTTTAAAAAACTATATAGAGCAAATTGAAGAAGTGAAACTGATAAAACGAAGAAACAAGATAGTCAAGGAATAAACAATGAATATATTTGAGAATAAACAATGAAGATATTAGTTTAAAATTTGTAGTTTTTGTTGTTTTTTGTATTTTTTATATATGTATCGTTCAAAACAATTGTAAATTATTGTTTTTAATAATTGGTTTGTTTATTATTTGTATTCAACTATTTATACATAATAATATGTTTCTACGAATTTTGAAAATATGCATATATGCATCCGGTTGCAAATACATGACCCTATATGTTTTTCTAAATCCAAATATGATTTTTTATTGAATTTAAAATTTTTATGTTTTTTTTCAAATTTCAAAAATTCTCATATTAAAAAAACGAAAATAATAAAGTTTTTTAAATTTGAAATTTGAATTTGATTGTGCTTATTTTAGGAATTGATATTCTGTTGCCAAAAATTAAAAAAATCAAAATTAAATTAGATTTATAAAATGACGATCAAGCCCTTTTTGATTTGGATAAGGATCTAATGGATGACATTGAGTTCTCAAGATCTCATAAATATTTGAGTTCTTAAAAGAACCTAACCCTATATATATATATATATATATATATATATATATATATATATATATATATATATATATATATATATATATATATATATATATATATATATATATATATATATATATATATATATATATATATATATATATATATATATATATATAGGAAAGGGTTCAAATGAGAACCACTAAAAGGTTAAGAACCGTGAGAACCAATATTCACACATTAAGAATCATATTTTTTTTCGTTTTTATGTTTTTTCACACTTGTTTATTTTGTGAAAATACATCAATCTTAATAAATTTCCTTATTTTTTAATACGTTTTATACTATTCACAATATAATAAAATTTCTAGTTATTAAACTGTGAATATTATAACGTAAAATTTTCTTTTTTTAAAAACACATCAATATTGATATCTAATAGCAAAGAAATGATAATTATATATATTTATGTGTTTGGTAATTTTATTTTGATAGAAAACAAGTGTTAAAAATAAAAAATACTACGTTATTAAACTGTGAATTACTGGTTCTCACGGTTCTCAACCTTTTAGTGGTTCTCATTTGAACCCTTCCCTATATATATATATATATATATATATATATATATATATATATATATATATATATATATATATATATATATATATATATATATATATATATATATATATATATATATATATAACAAGTAATCAAAAAACAGATAAAAGGAAAATCCAAAGGACATCCATTTCATCGAAGTAAAAATTCTTAACACCCCAATAAATATGTTTTGGTTAATCAAATATGGTCATTTTGAATCTTTGTCTTAGAAATAATTTTTAAATAACATCTTTCGGTGCATTTGTTTGTTTGCATTAAAACTGATTTTAGTAAACAACCTTAAAATTCCAACTACAGAAGTAGCAAAAAACATCGAAGCGTTAAACATCAACAACCACCTACTAAGTATAAGGCTAGTGGGAGTGGGTATCACGGAGCCTCCGTGATGTCCTACTCAGCTTCTCATCACACCGTGAACACCACCTCGGGTGGAGTGTGATGGGTGTAATCGTGATGTATTGTGATGGTGATCACGGTTGATCACAACCAATCACAAGGAAGTACAAGTTTTAATGCATATTGTACACACCATTCTTGCTCTCATTACCCTTTAATTTTGAATTTTTTTTTAATTAAAAAAAATGATGTGGTGTGATGAAAATGTGATGGGTATAAAGGGGGTAATGTGATGGAGTGTGATGGGAAAAAATCTTATGTGGCGATGATGTGGCGCCCATCACATTTGGGCAAAGTGATGGATACTCCCATCAGCCTAATTTCGAACCATAATTGTATGTATGAACACACAATCAGACACTCGTAAATGCTTTAAACTAGAATCGTATATCTTTGTATTCTTGAATATATTAAAGAATGCATTAAATGACATAAACTCATAAATAACGAATTAAATTGTAGGAAATCACAACTCGGTAGTGGTCTTTGGTTCCTTGGCCACCGCTAAAGAGTAAACAGCCAAATGAGGAGTCTTGATATTATTTTATTGATATAAGGTCAAGCGGCAATTATTATCAATAGTTTAAACTGTCATTTAAAATAATACCAAGTGACATCGTTTTATAATTTATAGAAGTAAATAAATTATTCATTGTTTTAAATAAATCCTTTTTGACCATACATACATACATACATACATACATACATACATACATGCATATATATATATATATATATATATATAAAATTCAGATCAAACATTTCGTTAAGAATAATAAAAATGAATTTCAGTCATTTGATGAAATAGGCGGTTATAGTATAGTTACAAAAATGTTACCCCCTATCAATCACATCCGATAGATGAATTTGAATTTGATCAAACGGACGAAATTACTTATTACCTTCTTACTATTTTTTATTTTTACCATATATATATATATATATATATATATATATATATATATATATATATATATATATATATATATATATATATATATATATATATATATATAGAGAGAGATAGAGAGAGTAAATTACAATAATGGTCCCTGTGGTTTGGAGGAACTTTCAAAAGGAGTCCAAGTTTTGGAAAACCACCATATGGTTCTGCATGCTTAGGATTTACTTTCAAAAATGGTCCAAATGCCAAGTAAAAATACCATTTTACATTTTTTAATTTCTTTTTTATTTTTTATTAATACATTATTTATTAAATAAATTTAAAAAAAAAGAACTTTACCCCACCCACCCCTCCCCCATATCCGCTGCCCTCCCTCTCTCTCTCGATCCCTGATTCACCGCCATACTTTGATTGAATATGAATCCTTTCCTACAAAAAATGGTGCACATCCTTTTGATGTTCCAAGCCTCTAACATCACGAAGATGACGATTTAGGGTTTGATTTATGGGAAAACGAAGATGACGATTTAGGGTTCGAAGAGGATGAATCACAATCGCTATGACAATCGATGTCGGCGTGAAGTGAGGATTCTTACACGTCAACTCTCCGATTGATGGGGATGAAGTGTGGTTCGAAACTAGGGTTCTGAGAGCGTCACGCCCGGTTCAATCCTGTCGAGATCGAGATCTCGGATGAGCACACAAGTCCTTCGTCTTTGTCAAAACCATACGCAGGTAAAATATTTTGATACTTCGGATCCTTTTTGCGAGTTATGCTTGTGTTTGTTGTTATTGCAGGTCTGTATGGCCACGTACCCTGAATCAACACAACATCACCAAAGGTGGCAATCATCGGTTTCATCTATGGATCACGATTCTATCATCCTAGTTCTCGAAGCTAGGTTAAGTAGTTCATCTAATCAGCCAAATCCCACCAATTCCCCGCTAAATGGTGTTAATGTAATCAATTTATTCTTGATGCTGAATTCATGTGTGTGTGTTTCAAACTACCAATTTCAATTTAGCGATTACAGAAGTTTTGTAGTCGATCTGGTGCTAGGAAAGAGAGAGATTTGGACATTGGCAGCGATTGATTTATATACGTGAAATTATGATTGCTTAGGACCGATGAGGTGATGATATATGTTGCGAACAAGCGGGGATTATACAGTCAAAATGGAATGCTCCGGTGGTGGATGCAGGTGGTGGGGGCGGAGGAGCAGTGGAAGAGAAAGGATAACGGGAAGAAGGAGGAGTGGGTAAGAGGGTGGGGTGGGGTTTGTTTTATTATTATTATTTTAATTATTAAAATAAATAAAACACTAAAAGAAAAATGAAAAAGAAATTAAAACGGGTAAACTGGTATTTTTACTGGTCTTTGAACCATTATTGAAAGTAAAACCTTACCATGAGGACCCGTATGGTGGTTTTCCAAAAGTTGGACTCCTTTTGAAAGTTCCTCCAAACCACAGGGACCTATATATATATATATATATATATATATATATATATATATATATATATATATATATATATATGTATATATATATATATATATACATATATATATACATATATATATATATATATATATATATATATATATATATATATACATATATATATATATATATATATATACATATATATATATATATATATATATATATATAACACACGAAGCGGTGGTTGAGTTGGCTAGGCACCATGCCTCTCTTTTGAGAGGTTGTGGGTTCGAAACCAACTCGCGCAACTTAGGCAAAAGATATTACGCCAAAGGTTGTGGCCTCCGTGCTAGCCGGTTTAGTGTGTACCCGGGACTGGTTTCCCCCCAGTCAGTTGCCTGCAGGACGTCACTTACGGGGTGGGGCGTGTGCTTGCACCGAGGTTTGCCGATTGCGCGTGTGGGTCTAGTCTCTGTGCAGGATCCTTGGAGACGGGTTGCTGACGAAGAACTGTTAGTTAGCCTTAGGGACTTAGCCGCATCTTGTAGTATATTACGACTCATGTAATCGGATTTATCCTTAACTTGCAAATATATATATATATATATATATATATATATATATATATATATATATATATGTATATATATATACATATATATATACATATATATATATATATATGTATATATATATATATATATATATATATATATATATATATATATATATATATATATATATATATATATATAATTGAGATCCGGCAATAATGAAATTTTTGGTAGGAATGTAATGAGTTTTTTATTTATATGTTTTTTTGGCGAACTAACAAAATGAATCAATAGATAATGCAAAAATAACATAATTCACAAAAAAAAATCGAAAAAACAAATTGATGATTAATTTTACGATGATTTTGTTGTTATTCACTTAATTTTACGATGATTTTGTTGTTATTCACTAAAATTGTTTGTAACGTGAATAAAAACTTGATTTACTAAAAAATAATTAATCATTATGTTTTTTCAAGAATTTTTTTTCTATGAATCGTGTTATTTTTTATTATCTATTGATTTATTTTGGTGTTTTATCAAAAAAACCAAGTTAATAAAAAACTTTTACCTTCTTGCCATAATTTTACTTCTTATTTGATCATTCTTTTATATATATATATATATATATATATATATATATATATATATATATATATATATATATATATATATATATATATATATATATATATATATATTCCCAAGAACCTTTTTCCATTAAGTGTTTTTCAATAAAAAGTTACTTAATGCATTAAGACATGCATATAAATGCACTCATAAAAGATAACTATGAAAAAACGTGCATATATGAATATATTTATATGTGTGCGTTAAGACATGCATATATATATTTTTTTTTGAACAGCAAGAAGTATTATAAAAATGCTCGAGCGAGGGGCTTAGAGCACAAGAAGATTACATCAAAATGGGCATAGCATTCCAGCTGTCCCAAAAGAAATTATGGTCTACCTTATCCCTACTTTTCAACCATTGAAATACCAATAGTTTAATCATCCCTGAAGCAACAATACAACTAGTGACAATTCCTTTAAACACCAACTCGTTTCTGCACCTCCAAATAATCCATATGGATGCGGCAAGAATGCAGCCAACTCTTCTACCTTTCTTCTTGTTCCTTTCCTCCATCGCCATGATAACCTTAATCTTGTCATCCAAAGACACCATAGACACCGGGAGATCTTCACACATGCATATAAATCCATTTGTGTTCTACACGCATGCGCTTATGTTTGTGGACATGTGCACCTTAAAAAAATCACATTTTTAGTTTTTTGATTACAAATATACTTATGTGTGTACGTCTTAATGCATTGAGTCACTTTGGAAAAATTATAGGGAAACTTTTTTTGCGAGATATAAGAAATCATTGAGTTCTTAAAGATCCTGACACCCCCCCCCCCCCCCCCCCCACCCACACACACACATATAACGTAAAAAGGTTGCAAAGATTATAAGAGTTTAGTCGTAGAATATTGCGTCTAAAACTCATGTAGCTCTTTAGACATATTTGTCATATGATTGTTGTTTTCCAATTTCATTTATTCCGGGTTTAGGTTGCAAAGATTAGAAAGTTTAGTTGTAGAATGTGGAATTTTGTAGATCCCTTAAAAATAGATCTCTGGCGCGAGATGGACTGAAGCATGTAGTAGTTTTCTATGACTACTCAAGTTAGTTTTTGTATTTGTAATGTTTCACTATGATTTTATAATGTCTTTATATGATGTTATTATTATGTATAAAAGATAGGGTGTTTTAAAAATTTTGAAAACAGAAAATCGGTGTTTAATTTAAGCTTTAGACTATTCATCAGGGTTTGGAGATCATAAAACAAAATAATATTGAGATTGAGAGAAAGACGAAACCCCAATAACAATAAGAACACGAATTATAATAAAGTGGAGGACAAAAGGAGTTTTAAAGATCTTTTGTTTTTTCTATAAAGAGACAAATAAATGGGTGAGTGAAGATCGGTTTGAATTTAGGGTTCGATTTCTATGATTTAAAGTAGAGATGACATTCATGTCGTGTTTGGATTTGCAGGTCTCAAGTTGGCTAAACATGGACACGACATGCATAATTAAACATGCCATATGGTTCAACACTAACTTGTATTTGTCAAACACAAACACGATCCATCAAACCCATTTAATCTTATAGCTTCATGGGTCATACTCAATTTCACGATTCATTTTCAAATTCTAACGGGTCGTCGGGATAATAATGGCAGGTCATTTTCGAGTTCATGGATCATAAGAGTCATTTTTGAGTAAAACGTTATAAACGAGTTGCAAGTTCACGGGTTTAATGATCATACTTGTGTCCAAGGGTCATGTTCTGGTTTGTGGGTCATAAACGGGTTTAACTAACGTGTCTACTAACTCAAACATTACTCGTTTATTTACATGGTTTATGCGGGTTAACTCGAAAATGAACCGAACCTATTTAAGATCAATCCAAACCCGTTTGCTTTTGGTGTTGGTATCATGTCATGTTTTTTCTTGTGTCGAGAACTGTCACCCCTAGTTTGAAGGAGGCAAAGATAGAAAAAGCCCTAGCTCCTCACAGTCGATAAATATAGACTTTGTATTGTCTAAGTCTTTGAATCCTTGAATCAATTTCTCCCCACACTATGTATTTGTATTAAACAAAGTTTAAAAAACATGGGTGTAACAACTTGAACCATACCCCCCACATTAACAAAAACATGCCAAAACTGGTAGAGAAAGCACTTATTTCTGTTTAAAACTGACAAACAAAACTTATAAAAATTTAAAAGGAACCCTTTTTAAATATAAAATGAATGTCACACCTACTGAAAAATAGGTTATTATCAAATGAATGTCACACCTACCGAAAAATGTTGCAAAGTATAACATTAACTTAAAATTAAACAGAACCATTTTTAATTATAAGTTATATGCCCCCTTTGTCGTCACACTTGAACTGCATCTAAATCTTATGTACTGTGATATTCAATGACTACTATTGCTTAAGACTATCGTACCCTTAATGGTGAAATTGGAGAAAAATAGCTTTTCACATGCCTATCAAACAAAATATGAGCGGTATCCACGTTAGTGACAAGATTCAAACTTAGTGAGGGATAAATTAGAATCTTCGTAAGATAAATTGTATTTAAGGGTTACAAAGATTTATTATAAATATATACATAAAAGAAGTTTTTTTAGAATCCGTCATATACAACTAAGGCCCTCCGGTGTGCCTGACGTCGGGGTGGTGCGACGAGGTCGACGAGTGCGGTGAACACCGCCCCGCCCCTACGACGTCGGGCTTTCTCAACCCCGTGCGAGTTCCAGGCGTCGTGCGACGTCCCTCTTTAATTTTTTTTGACCGTTTTCAAACGGCTACTTCTCTTTAATTTTTTTTTTTAATTTTTCAAAAACCCCTAGAAATACATCCACATCTCACACATTTCTCAAATACACATCAATACACACACATTTCTCACATACACATCAATACACACACATTTTCAAATGGCTGGTGTGGGAAATGGAAACGGTGCGGGAAATGGAAACCGTGCTCGGCACTGGACTCAACAAGAAGAGGCGGCGTTAGCGAGGGCCTGGCTCATCCAAAGTGAAGACCCCGATGTGAGGAGTCACGCTCACGGTTTCTGGGAACGTGTTGCGGATTCGTTTCACACAATTTTGGCCGTAAATGAATATAGGAGTGAAGATCATATTTGCTTCAAATGGAGGAATTTGTCTTTCAAAGTGTATAACTTTGAACAAGTTATGAAGGCGAACCGTCACGAGGGGGTCACCGACGAGCAAATCCTTTCCCAATCTTCGGAAGAGTATCAGGCGATGTACGACAACGATTTCACACATATGGATGCGTGGAATTTGTTGAAAAATGAACCTCAATTTCACGGATATCGTGTCTAGGATTTTAATTATCGTATTTTGTGTTTTAATTATCGTATTTTGTGGTTTTAATGAAGTATTTTATCTTGAAGAAACATTTTATATTTTAGTTTATGAAATTATTTGTTGTGTTTTTATTTTATTTTTAATATAGTTTTTAAATTAAAAAGTGAAAGGTAGTGAGAGGTGACCAATTCCGGGGGTAAGGCGAGGAGAGAGAAACGCTCACTAGATGCTGAGGTGGCAGGCAAAAAGTGAGTTCATGAGAGAGATGACACCTGATAGCCTAAGACCAAAATCATTATATTGTTACTTTGATTGATCTTTGAGAAGTGTTATATGAAAAAATTTTCCATGTCGGGCATAATAACTAGAAGATTTTCCTCAAGTAAGAATTAATAAAATATGTCCTTAAACCCCTATTCTTGGTAAGCTAGAAGTTGGAGCACCTAGAGTTGAGAGAAACATGTATAACAAGCATATAAATTACTTTATAGAAGTGTTATTACTGATGTTAGCAACTGTGACTCTAGATCCTTAGAAGGTTATAGAAGACATGAAAGCTTATGAAATCATTTTTAGGGAAATGATCCACACCCATGATAAGAAAGAGAGGTACGAAACCACTCAATCTTTATGGCTTATGGAAGTTTAGTCAACAATCATGTTATGAAGATAAAAGACTATATGCATCATCTTGAGAGACTTGAAGTGTGTCTGTTTTTTTCTTCAAAAAATATTTTTCTTCCAAAACATATGCGGACAAGTAGACGTTTATCAAAAAGACTGTTTGTTTTTTTAAAGACAAAATACCTAAAAAAAAGTTTTTTTCAGGTCTTTTTCCAAAAAAACATACTAATTGTTATCTTTTTGCCTCTTTTTGGAACTTAGTTCACGACTTTCTTCCAGCTCTCCCGTCTCTCCCTTTTTCTCTCAACACCCGACTATTGAGAAGAAAACCTTAGCCTCAGTCTTCGTTACTCTACAAACAATTTTTTTATGAAGAACGAAAACATGGAAAAAGACTTTTGGTCCACTTATTCTTCCGCAGATATAGAAAAAGACAAAAGACATTTTAAATCTTCAAAAACAAACACCACATTGGTTTCGTAGTCAGCCAAGATTGACAACTTACATTGTACTAACCTCTCTTTTAAAGATATACAGTTAATTTGTGTTGAAATAGAACTTGAATAACATGGATAAGTCTGTCTCAAAGTTGCATCAAATGTTGAAGACAACTAGGAAGAATGTGGAAAATTAAACCAAACGATGTTTTGATAACTTAGACAGCTAAGAGAAAATGCAAAGCTGATAATGATAAGACCAAGTAAAAAGTGGTAACCTAATACGTCAAAGTCAACTACCAAAACCTAAAAAGATAGGAAGTGATGTAGGGGAACTGGTACTCGAATTGAAACGACCAATAGATTTGGAAGAAAGAAAGAAAGAAAATGTTAAAACTATACCCCTTTTAATATAAGTATCTATATGATATATGTTTAGGACATCAATATTAGTTATTGGTTGTAAAATTCATATATGTACCAATATGTATAAGCTCAAAAGAATGGAACGACTTGAAAAAGGGATCATGAATCTCGAGATGGCAAACACAAAAACAAAATTTATATCAGCCATATGATTTTAGTAGCTCATTTTCCCCAAGGATTTTGTCACCTTTGAACAATTGTATTTATATTGGCCATAAAATTTTAAAAACATTACAAACGTGGATATTGACATGAATGACTATCTGGAATATAAGAATATAATTTATTTTTTCAGTTTTAACAAAATGATAACTATGTTCGAAACGAAAGATTTTTGACTATTTTATACAAACTTTTTGTTATACTAAAAATATTATTTTAGACAAAGAATCATATTATGGACTCAAGTTTCGGGTTTTGAACTTCATATTTGCGGGAAAAAGACTTCCAAAATCTCAATCATATGTTCAAATCTAAAACTCGAGCAACAAATTCCAAATTTTAAGAAGACTTTTATCTTTTATTGAAATTTTAAAAAAAAATAAATAAAAAACTAAATACTAAATAGATATATAATGACATAAAATATTACAATTAGTTGAAAATTCAATGATATTACTCATTTTTTAAATAAGTAATAGGAATTTATAGAAAATATTTGATGCAGATTGACAAAAAGTTAACTCTATATATTCATTAGAATCAAAAATGAATATTTAAAAAATAAAAATAAATTTTACAAATTCCAATAAATTGGCTCATTTTGTTCTATCTTTTAAATTCAGTGGTTATCTTTGAAAATTTCTTTTAAACGAATGTAACAAAACAAGTTCCAGAAGGCAGTGGGCACCACATGTTATGTCTGTCTACACAAATATGGGTCGGATATAGACTTTTCTTTTATTCGGGAAGCTGGGCCCCACTTTACAATACAGCAAAAGCAAGTGCGCCAATGCACACGGCGTATTTTAGAGGGGGCCTTGCTGTACTCGTGTAGTCCCGTGTTGTTTCAGCGTACCGCATTTTATCAATCTTTTAATAACTAGTATTTTTTTATATTCCTTTTGTTCATAACGTTTTGTATATGTGTAATTAAAATTTTAATATATATGTTATTAATAATTATCTTATTGTAACTAATTTTAAATAATTATAGTTTTTATATTAAATAATTATAAAATACTATGATTATTTTAAATATAAGATTAAATATATATATATATATATATATATATATATATATATATATATATATATATATATATATATATATATATATATATATATATATATATATATATATATATAAATATCATCTCAATAACCTTTCTTTATAGGTTATAAGTAAGAATAAATATATATTTCTGTTTTTATTAGAAGTTAATATAATGTTTAATAAATTTATATATACATCATTTACGATCATATTAAAGAGGTCATAAATTTTTACTTTTTTTTTTGGCTTATTCTAACGTTACGTTTTAAAGATATACCCGATGTTGCAATGTAATCATATATTATAATTTTTAGAAGGTTTTTGACGTAAAACGCCCTAAGTTTGCGTACTTTTATCGAATTTGCCATTTACACAAATTTAGGATAAATAAAGCCCAATATTTGCAACATCTTTTTCACCGTTATCCCGAAACATGTTATAACAGGTTTGTAAGTTACAATTATATAAAATTCACAAAAAAACCCTAAAAGTTTGTATTTTTTTTACCTTTTTATCCTAAGTATCTTTTTATATTATACATATACATGACAGAAATACGTATTTTTATGTTTTCAGATATATATATATATATATATATATATATATATATATATATATATATATATATATATATATATATATATATATATATATATATATATATATATATATATACATATATATATATATATATACATATATATATATATATATATATATATATATATATATATGCGAGAAAAAACCGAAACCGAATAACCCGCCTGAACCACATAAGAAACGGGTTAAACGGTTCGGGTTATTCGGGTATCGGGTGGCTTATTCGGGTATACCCAAACCATATAAAGATACGCGGTTCGGTTATAGGGTAAGGCATGTCATTTTCGGGTTACCCGGTTAACCCGAATAAGGATTTTTAATTAAAAACAAAAACTAAATATATTTATTTTGAATTCAGCGTACGTAACTCTTAAGGGCCTAAGGGGCAATATTGTCCAATTTCAGTCTTTCACTCTATCTCTTTCACACATCCAACCTAATTCACTCTATCTCTTTCTCGCTAGTCGCCGTTCAGGTGTCACAACTTCACGTTCACTCTCGAATCTCTTTCACGCACACCACTCCACTCCAGTCCTCCGGCGACGGCGACAGATCGACCACTCCACTAGTCCACTCCATCCTCCACTCGAAGAGACGATCGACAGTTCGACGCCTCCACTCTACAGCTTCGGTGGTCGAAATCGAAGTCTCGAACTCAAAGCCTAGGTATTTAGCAATCGATTATAGGCTTTTTGCTGTTAGTTGCAACAATCGATTTCAGATTTCAGCATCGATTTTAGATTGAAGCATCGATTTTGATGTTGCTATGCCTGTAATTTATTCGATTTCAGCAGTCAGTTTTCTTTTTGTTGTTTCTTTATTCTTTATGTTTGTGAAAATTTTGACGATTTCAGCAATATAACTAGACATTCTTCTTTATTCTGGTTTCTAAAGTCGATATTCAGATTAATTTTCATTCTGTGTTTCTGAAGTCGATACTCAACAATGGAAGTATGGAACCCAAATAATCCAAACTGAATTACCCGTAACTGTATAACCCGAAAACCGAATATCCCGAACCTTATACGGTTCGGTTTTGGTCGGTTTACCCACTTCCCAAAACCCGAATAATCCGTACCCGTATAACCTGAAACCCGATTTACCCGCCCAAATAACACCTATATATATATATATATATATATATATATATATATATATATATATATATATATATATATATATATATATATATATATATATATATATATATATATATATATATATATATATATATATATATATATATATATATATATATATATATATATATATATATATATACACACACACTATAGAGAGAGAGAGAGAGACGTCGAATTTTGTCAATTAAGTTTTTGGTTTGTCCTCATTTGTTGATTTAACTTTGTTTAAGTTCTAAAAGATCAACTAACTTTTTAGTTTTGTCAATTATATATGTTTGTTATCAGTTTTGATGATATACAAGTTGTAACATTTTAAAAAATATAAAATTATTAATTTGTGAATGAGTGGTTCTTGAGAATTATAACAATTTGGTGGTTTTATTTAACGGTTTCACACACACACACACACACACACACACACACACACACACACACACACACACACACACACATATATATATATATATATATATATATATATATATATATATATATATATATATATATATATATATATATATATATATATATATATATATATATATATATATATATATATATATATATACAGGAATAGGTTGAAATGAGAACCAGTAAAATGTTAAGAACCGTGAGAACCGATATTCACACATTAAGAATTATGTTTTATTTTTCATTTTTTTGTTTTTTCACACTTGTTTATTATGTGAAAAGACATCAAACTTAATAAATTTACTTATTTTTAATACGTTTTACAATATTCACAATATAATAAAATTTCTAGTTATTAAACTGTGAATACTATAACGTAAAATTTTTATTAAACTGTGAATTAATGGTTCTCACGGTTCTCACCCTTTTAGTGGTTCTTATTTGAACCATTCCCTATATATATATATATATATATATATATATATATATATATATATATATATATATATATATATATATATATATATATATATATATATATATATTCAAATAAAAACCAATAAAATGTTAAGAACCGTGAGAACCGATATTTGCGCATTAAGAATTATGTTTTTATATTGTGTTTTTAATTTTTTTCACAGTTGTTTATTATGTAAAAATAAATCAAACTTAATAAATTTTCTTAAATTTAAAACTTTTTGTAATATTCACAATATAATAAAATTTATAATTATTAAACTGTGAATACTATAACGTGATTTTTTTTTAAAAACACATCAATATTGATATCTAATAACAAAGAAAAGATAATTATATATTTTTATATATTTGGTAATATTATTTTGATAAAAAATATTAAAAATAAAAAATATAATATTATTAAACTAAAAAATATAATATTATTAAACTATAAATTAATAATTCTTAATATTTTAATAATTCTTATTTAAATATGATATATGAAGACGGCATGCGATTTTGATTGATATTTGTGATGAAAGTATACAATAACTAGGCGAATGCTCGCGCGTTGCGCAAGTGAAAATCGTGTAGTTCGATTGTTAACGAATATATTGTTAAAAATGATTATGTTATTGACATTAACTATGCGATAATAATCCTAACACTGAGTTGATATATAAAATTGTAACTATTTTAATTAATATTACTCAATGAGCTTTATCCGCGACTTGTGTATTAACTAAATTAAATATACTTCTTGATTTAATGTTACTTTGAACTATCGTTATGATTAATTAATTTAAAAGTTACTTATTTAACAATATTTTAATTTTGATCATCATGATTACTTAAAATTCAACTATTTTTATTGTTTGTTATAACCCGTTATTATAATTAGAAAAAGTTTAAAAAAAGACATTTAAAAACTACTACTTATTAATAAAAAGTTATTGATATTCCAATAAAATAACTACGTGATAATTATAATGATTTAGAAGTTATAAATATTTGAATCTATTTAATAAAATAGTGTATTTTAATTGACAATGAAAATCATTAATTAAAGTAAGTATATTAGAATAATAAACATAAAGTGGAAGATTCAAATGAACAATATTATTGAAATTAGAATAATAAAAGATTTAATGTATTAATTGAAAAAGAATTTGAAAGGTTGGAGGTTTCAAATGAATGTGGTTTGAGTAAAAATGCTTCTTTTATAATATATATAGATAAGACATAAAATAATCCAATTGGACAGGATGATGATGCATGTTTCGTGTTATGTGGGGCGCATTTTCTTTTTCTGTTATTAATAAGTTAAATCAATTTTGAAAAAATATAAACATGACACATCAATTTAAATGCCCACAAATTATTGGAATACCCAGTGGAACCACCAAGTGGGGAAGGTCTTATCAACCATATATCAACCACATTTAGATATTTTATATCTTCAATCAATTAAATTAAATGGATTGTTATATTATTGAATATTCTTTTGTATCCTTAATTATATTTTATTTCTAGATGTACAAACCATTCTTCGATAAAAAAATAAGATAAAAACATACCGAATGACATAAAGATATAAGATATTATAAAAAAGTGGCATTTTAAACATAAAATTGACGAAACTATAAACCGTATTATCGCTAAATAACCGCCTTTTATATATTGATCACAAACTACGAACCAATTTTGCAAAAAATGGTTTTTGCATAGTTGTGCGGTCCCAAGTTGTATGCAGAATACTTTAATTTCGTGAAATAACCATGTTACCAAATCTTTGGGAAACTATAAATTTGATAAACACCTTAAACATTAGCTTTTCGCAAAATGTGGAGGTCTTGGTTATACTTTCAACCCCAACTACCATTTTCGTTCAATCTTGTTTTATTATCTTGTTCTTTCAGTTGAGTTGAGACTATCTTTAAGTCTCCACTGGTCAGTAGCCTCATCACCGAAAGCTTTGCCCAAGAGCGTATACACAATATTCTGCGATTTGATAATGATTTGACATACAGTCTATGTTACTTGGAAAGATCGTCATAAATAGATGTATCTACCATTGTGTCTATTAGGACTGTAAACGAACCGAACGAACACAAACAAGATGTTGGTAATTGTATATTACCAATCTATATTTAAGATTAATGAATTAACTTGTTAACCAAATACAATCTTGACAAACATTAAACAAGTAAGGAATGTACGAAATGCATACTTCTTTAAATTTGATCAAAATTCAAAGTACACTGTCTTTTAGGGGCGAAGCCCCTACACTAACGGGGTTACGGAAGCAGCGCCCCTGGTAGCAGGGTCCAAGGGGCAAAGCCCCTGGCTGACCTGGGAAATTTTTTTATTATGGCTATGTTTTTTCTCATCAAAAACGTATCAGAAATTCGTTTCTTCCCAAATAGCCCGGTTTCAAACTTTTGTGGTTACACAACCCGTGTGATCAAAAAGCAAATTGGAAACAGATTGTAATCAGACATCACACGACCCGTGTGAATGTCAAAGCATTTTGCACCGAGAAATGACATGACCCGTGTGAGACCACATAACCCGTGTTCGTGTCAAAGTAATTTGATACCAAGACATCACACGACCCGTGTGAAGCACACTATCTGTGTGACGTTGTAAGAACCCGCGAAAAAGTCAAAAAGGGTAAAACCGTCTTTTGTCACGTTGCACGACTATTATGTGTAATAATATGTATTTGTGAAATTATAATGTAAGAAATAAAAGTTTACATGAAATTTGGAGTTTTGACGCGTGAATAGTAAAATTTGACCAAAAAGGGCAAATTGGTCATTTGGCATGAAAATGTCCAAAAATGTCAAGAAAATGTAAAGTTGGAAGTAATGAAGCATAAATGGTAAAGTTATGACCTTTGGACCATTTTTGAAGAGAAGTTAGTAACCAAAGGACTTAAATGTAAAGTTTTTTTAAATAAGATATATATATATTATCTAGTAGTTATTATCCTCATTATTTGAAGGATTAAGAAAAATTCCTCCAGAGGATTCCAGAGAGCACGAGAGACAGCAAGAAAGAGCTAGAGAGGAAGAAGAGATCAAAGGAATTTCCAAGGAATCAAGAACTAACTTTGGAATTAGTGATTCCATAGTTAAAAGAGGTAAGATTTCATCTTCTTTAACCTAGGTTTTTGGGTATATGCTTGAATTGGTTCTTGAATGAAATTGAAACTGCAATTGCAGTTATAAATCATGTGGGTTAAGTAGCTAATGCTTCCAATAAGCCATTAGTTAAGAACTTAACTCAAAAACATGGAAGTAAGTTGCTATAATTGAGAATTTTCAAGTTTGGTCAAGAACTTCAATTCTTGTATATGATGGATTCAATCGATTTCAATAGCTTAAAACTTGTTATTAGTCAAGGGTTTTGGTCCTAGAACAAACCCCATACGATTAAGAACTGAAATAAGGACTTAATGGGTGAAAACTGCATGCTACAGTGCACAAATCGCGACTGATCAGGCCACTGCCCAGGCGCCAGGCGCAGTGTGCCCAGGACCAGGGCGGGGTGCGCCTTCAGACAGGGACCAAAATTGTTAGAAATTTCAAAAATTCCAAATGCTAGAAACCATAGCTAGACATGTCCGATTGACCTGAAATTTTAGCCATAACCCTAAAATGGTATAAGAACATGTCGGGAATGGTCAAATCCGTAATCCGACCTTGCGGAAAAGTCACTGTAGCGGCAGTGGCGAAAAACACTATTCATGTCAAAACTAAATTTTGGAATTTGAGCTAGACTTGTCCAATGAACTCCAAATTTGAAACACAAGTCTAATATGGTCTAAGATTTCATGGAAAAGAGTCGGAACTGAAATACGACCCCTCGGGGGTACTGTAGCAATATACGCGTATTTCGGAGAAAAACCGTAAAACGAGCTTATTAATGGTTACACATTTATTATAACCTAGAGTTATGTTATATGAGACTTTAGCATTATAGAGTTAATTATATTGAGTATTTATATATACTACTTGTATAGGTGGTGCTTCAAACGTTGTTGAGCACGGGAAGGGAAAAGCCGTACGTGAAGCTTAGTAAACCGTAGTAGAACCAAGGTGAGTATTATGAGGATTTCTATAGTACATAGTAAAAATGTTATTTTCAGAAAAGTAAGATTTCCAAATGTTTATAAATACTAAAGTTTGGAAAATAGTTTTGAATGAAGCTCTATACAAGGGCTTAGTGTTTTAAGCAGATTTTTAAAGTATGGTTTGCAAAGTATTTTGAAAGAAGTTCCTTATAGGAACTAAGATGTCAAAAGCAGTTTTGAAAGTATTTTTAGTAAAGAGTTAAAAAAAATGTTTGAGTAAGAGTTGTTTACAAATTGTGTCCCATTTTGACCAATTTGAGATGAAATGAAGTAAGAATTAAATAATGAAAGAAGTATGAGCCAGTTGTCCGGACTAGGATCACCCACATAATCGGGGGATCAGAAGACACTACTGGGATGGTACCTCCCGTCGCGAAGTAGTTGTCTAGCTTAGCATACCCTTGTGCTTGAATTTGTTCCAAGTCACAAAGGGGAGACAGAATGAGCATAACCGAGTGGGCAGATCTGTTCTGTTCCGCGAGGGGAGCTAGTTGAATGAATTAAATAACTTAATTCATAAGTTTCAGTTGGTCACAAGAAAATGAGAAAGAAAGCAGTTTTGAGGAAGAAAGTATATTTTTAAAAGTTTGAAAGTAAAGAAGAAATGATATTTTGAGATTTATGATATAAATTAGTTTTGAGCATTTTACTTGTAATATTTCAAGTTTTTGAACAGAAAAGTTTTGGGTCTAAACCCATATTACTCACGAGACTTTATGTCTCACGTATACTATGTTTTTGAAATGCTATGTACTTAGGTGAAGGGAGCGAAGGTTGCAGTTGGGACCGTTTTGTACACTGTAAGTTTAAATTATGGTTATCTGTATTGAGTCTGTAATACCCCTCGAGTTAAGTTTGTAAAATAAATTAAAAATTTAAGTGGCTATTTTATAGTCACGAGTTGTAAAATATGTTTGAAAACTGTATTTGTACTTTAAATATGTTTTGAGAAAAGGGGTGTTACAGTTTTTGTATCAGAGCCATAGTTTAAGCGAATTAGGTTGGAATACCACCCTAGGCTTAAACTAGCAAGAGTAGTAGTAAGTTGCATTAGTGTTATAGGAGGCATAGAGTGAGTATGACTGTTATAAAAGTACAGTCAAGATAAGGAGATAACATGCTACCGCTTACGAAATACTATATAGAATTGCGTATTAAACAAACATTTTGTTCATCTATATAGTAATGGAAGGCAGAAGACAAGCTGACAGGGGTGAGGGCAGTCACACTTCCTCAAGAGGAAGTGAACCACATGTTATTCGAAACGATGAGTCTGAGCCAAACCCACCACCACAACCTGTCACTATGGAGGCAATTCAGTTTCTAATCGATAACTTACGAAATGAGTTGAGACAAGATGTGAACAACATAATAGACAGCAGAATGGGTGAACCTAATGCCCAATCATCACAAGAAGTCTCCAAAAAGATGACTGAGGAAGAGGTTGGTGGAGGAAACAAGAAGGAAGAAAAGGGCTGTTCTTTTAAGTCCTTTACGGCTTGCAAACCGCCCGAATACCATGGCAGTTTTGAGCCGAAGGTGACGATGCGATGGGTCCGAGAGATTGAACAAGTGATGCAAGCAAGCAAATGTGGAGAAAACGATCGAGTCAACTACGCCTCTCGGCAGTTGAAGGATGATGCTTTGGTGTGGTGGAACACCAAATACGAAAGTTTGGGAAAAGATGTATACGGTTGGTCATGGGCGGAGTTTGTCTCGTGTCTCAAAGATAAATTCTGTCCCACGCGAGATTTGGAGAAAATGAATGAAGATTTCTTAACGATAAAGAAAGGAGATATGACGGTGGACGAGTATACGAAGAAGTTTTGCGACATGTTACCTTTTGTGGGGGAGTCTTACCCCAGTGAGCGGTCCCGGATCAACCGCTATGTCCGGGGTTTGCCATGGAACTATGAGCTAGAAGTAAAGAAAGCCGAAACGCTAGATGGGGTGATCAATGCTGCCCGAACTGTGGAAGATGTTGGGAAAAGAAGGTAGGAAGAAGGACCTGGGTTTAGTGACAAAAGGAAGACAGTTAGTAGTATCAGTGGAAACATAAAGAAGAAAGGGAAGATGAGTTCAAGTCAGAGCCGACAGGGAAGTGTAAAGAAGTGCGAAAAATGTGGGAAAGAACACGGTGGCGAGTGCCGAGCAGGATCAAATGCCTGCTTTAATTGTGGCGGATTTGGTCACAAAGCGAAAGATTGCAAAGCCAAGAAAGCCAGCGAAGTGGAGTGCTTTTCATGCCATCAGATGGGACACTATAGTTTCAACTTCCCAAACAAGGGAGGAGAAACTGTGGTGTCAACAGCCCAGAAGAAGACCGAACCCCAGAAGGTGAAGACTCGAGCTTTTCAGATCACCAGGGAGGAAGCGAAGGAGACTCACGATGTGGTCTCAGGTATACTACTAATCAACTTGACACCTGCATATGTCTTGTTTGATTCCGGGTCTACATATTCATTTGTGTCCCATGGGTTTGGAGCTAGATTAAAAGTCCCATTAGAATTGTTAGATCTAGTTTTTGAGGTAGAAGTGGCGGACGAGAAATTTGTGGAAGTTCAACATATGTACCGAGATTGCGAACTTGATATCAATGGCAAGAAGTTCCGACTTAATCTCCTTCCTATTGGAATTAAGTCATTTGATGTAATAATTGGAATGGATTGGCTGGGTGCAAATGATGCGAAGATAGATTGTGGACAGAAGAGGGTGTCTGTTAAAACCCTTGGGGCAAAGGTGTACGTTTATGGGGAAAGAAGAAAGCACGTGCCAAGTATCATCAGTGTAGCTAAGGCTCGAAGATGTATCAGGAAAGGATGTGTATCTTTCCTGGCCTATGTGATGACTGAAGACAAAGTGAAACAGACATACAAAGATATAGAAGTGGTAAGAGAATTCCCAGAAGTTTTCCCAGATGAATTACCAGGCTTGCCACCAGAAAGGCAGGTTGAATTCAGAATAGATCTTGTTCCAGGAGCTTCCCCAATAGCACGAGCACCGTACCGGCTAGCACCAACAGAGATGAGGGAATTAATGTCCCAGTTACAGGAGTTACTAGATAAAGGCTTCATCAGGCCTAGTTCTTCTCCATGGGGTGCTCCAGTTCTGTTTGTGAAGAAGAAGGATGGATCAATGCGGATGTGCATTGATTATAGAGAATTGAACAAGATTACCATAAAGAACCGTTACCCGTTGCCCAGAATAGACGATTTGTTCGACCAGTTGCAAGGAGCAGATTATTTCTCAAAAATTGATTTGAGATCTGGGTATCATCAAGTTAGGGTAAAAGAAAGTGATGTAGAGAAGACGGCGTTTCGTACACGATACGGGCATTACGAGTTCCTAGTAATGCCATTTGGTCTGACAAATGCACCAACGATCTTTATGGACTTAATGAATCGGGTATGTAAACCATTTCTAGACCGGTTTGTGATAGTGTTCATAGATGACATTTTGATCTACTCAAAGAATAAAGAAGAGCATACGAGTCATCTGCAGTTAGTACTTGAGACTTTGAAGAGAGAGCAGCTTTATGCAAAGTTCTCCAAGTGCGAGTTTTGGATGAGAGAAGTGCAGTTCCTTGGACATGTTGTTTCTATCCAAGGTATAAAAGTTGATCCAGCGAAAGTTGAAGCAGTGATGAAATGGGAGCCACCCAAGACGCCAACAGAAGTTAGAAGTTTTCTCGGTCTGGCCGGGTATTACAGGAGATTTATTCAAGATTTCTCCCGTATAGCAGTGCCACTTACACGACTAACCCGGAAGGAAGAGAAATTTAGTTGGCAAGAAGAACAAGAAAGAGCTTTCGCTACTTTAAAAGAGAAGTTGTGTAACGCGCCTGTCCTTACATTGCCAGATGGGACAGAAGACTTTGAAGTGTACAGCGATGCCTCGCATCGGGGGCTTGGTTGTGTGTTGATGCAGAGAGGGAAGGTTATAGCATACGCTTCCAGACAGTTGAAAAATCCAGAGAAAAAGTACACAACTCATGATTTATAGCTTGCAGCGATCGTGTTTGCCTTGAAGATTTGGAGACATTACTTGTATGGCACAAAGTGCAAGCTGTTCACTGATCACAAGAGTTTACAGTATGTGTTCACTCAAAAAGAGTTGAACATGAGACAGAGCAGATGGCTAGAGCTGATCAATGACTATGATTGCGAAATTGTGTACCATCCGGGTAAAGCAAATGTAGTAGCGGATGCACTGAGTAGAAAAGTTCCTGAGAAAAGAATCAAGGCAAGATCAATGCGAATAGAACTGGTGTCCAGCATTATAGAACAGATTAAAGCAGCTCAACAGAAAGTGGAAGAAAATGGAGATTTAAAAGATGAAAAGCTAGGAAAAGAAACTTAGTTTGAGACCAATAGTCAAGGCTTGAAGACTTTCAGGAACTGCATTTGGGTACCGAAAGTAGGAGGATTGAGAAAGCTAATTCTAGAAGAGTCGCATAAGTCAAAGTATTCCATACATCCAGGGAGTACCAAGACTTATCAAGATCTGAAAAGACAGTATTGGTGGCCTGGAATGAAGAAAAGAATTGCCAAGTACATCTCCAAGTGTGTCATTTGTGCACAAGTTAAGGCGGAACATCAGGTCCCGCATGGGGATGCTCAGTCATTGCACATTCCAGCCGGAAAGTGGGAAGATGTAACCATGGACTTGATTGTCGGGTTACCGAGAACAAGAAGAGGTCATGATAGTATATGGGTCATAGTGGACCGGTTGACTAAGAGTGCACTGTTTCTAGCCATAAAAGAAACTACTCCATTGGAGCAGTTAGCTCAGTTGTATACAGATGAAGTATTTAGAAGATATGGTGCACCGTTGTCTATCGTGTCAGACAGAGACCCTATATTTACCTCTAACTTCTGGAGAGCCTTACAAGATAAAATGGGGACAAGAATTCAGTTAAGTACAACATATCATCCACAAACGGATGGTCAAAGTGAACGAACGATCCAGACATTAGAAGACATGCTAAGATCATGCGTGATGGATTTTGGAGGAAGTTGGGACGAACATCTGCCATTAGTGGAGTTTGCATACAACAATAGCTACCATTCTAGCATTAAAATGCCACCTTTTGAGGCATTGTATGGTAGAAAGTGTAGAACTCCTTTATGCTGGTCAGAGGCGGGTGAGACGAAGCTTACAGGGCCAGAGATTGTTAGAGTGACTAATGAGAAGATTGGAGTAATTCAAGCCAACATGAAAGCCGCACAAGATCGGCAAAGGAGTTACTCGAATCTAAAGAAGAGACCATACGACTTGCAAGAAGGAGATTTGGTGATGATTAAAGTGTCGCCATGGAAAGGAGTGGTTAGATTTGGCAAGAGAGGAAAGCTGAGTCCAAGGTACATTGGACCTTTTAGAATTTTGAAGAGAGTTGGGTTACAGGCATTCAAGCTGGAGTTACCACCCGAACTTAGTGGAATACATGATACTTTTCATGTATGCTACTTGAAGAAGTACTTTGGTAAAGAAGAGCTAGTAATACCGTATACGGATTTGAGAGTGGAGACTTCTAGCAAAATGATTGAAGAACCTGAAGCGATTCTAGAGATGCAGACCAAAAAGCTAAGAAACAAAGAGATTGACCTTGTACTAGTCAAGTGGAAGCATCCCTTAGGGTCAAACTTGACTTGGGAAACGTTAGAAGAAATGAAGAGAAGATATCCGAATTTCACGGATTACGAAAAGATTCCGAAGACGGAATCCGCTTAAGGAGGGGTGACTGTAAGAACCCGCGAAAAAGTCAAAAAGGGTAAAACCGTCTTTTGTCACGTTGCACGACTATTATGTGTAATAATATGTATTTGTGAAATTATAATGTAAGAAATAAAAGTTTACATGAAATTTGGAGTTTTGACGCGTGAATAGTAAAATTTGACCAAAAAGGGCAAATTGGTCATTTGGCATGAAAATGTCCAAAAATGTCAAGAAAATGTAAAGTTGGAAGTAATGAAGCATAAATGGTAAAGTTATGACCTTTGGACCATTTTTGAAGAGAAGTTAGTAACCAAAGGACTTAAATGTAAAGTTTTTTTAAATAAGATATATATATATTATCTAGTAGTTATTATCCTCATTATTTGAAGGATTAAGAAAAATTCCTCCAGAGGATTCCAGAGAGCACGAGAGACAGCAAGAAAGAGCTAGAGAGGAAGAAGAGATCAAAGGAATTTCCAAGGAATCAAGAACTAACTTTGGAATTAGTGATTCCATAGTTAAAAGAGGTAAGATTTCATCTTCTTTAACCTAGGTTTTTGGGTATATGCTTGAATTGGTTCTTGAATGAAATTGAAACTGCAATTGCAGTTATAAATCATGTGGGTTAAGTAGCTAATGCTTCCAATAAGCCATTAGTTAAGAACTTAACTCAAAAACATGGAAGTAAGTTGCTATAATTGAGAATTTTCAAGTTTGGTCAAGAACTTCAATTCTTGTATATGATGGATTCAATCGATTTCAATAGCTTAAAACTTGTTATTAGTCAAGGGTTTTGGTCCTAGAACAAACCCCATACGATCAAGAACTGAAATAAGGACTTAATGGGTGAAAACTGCATGCTACAGTGCACAAATCGCGACTGATCAGGCCACTGCCCAGGCGCCAGGCGCAGTGTGCCCAGGACCAGGGCGGGGTGCGCCTTCAGACAGGGACCAAAATTGTTAGAAATTTCAAAAATTCCAAATGCTAGAAACCATAGCTAGACATGTCCGATTGACCTGAAATTTTAGCCATAACCCTAAAATGGTATAAGAACATGTCGGGAATGGTCAAATCCGTAATCCGACCTTGCGGAAAAGTCACTGTAGCGGCAGTGGCGAAAAACACTATTCATGTCAAAACTAAATTTTGGAATTTGAGCTAGACTTGTCCAATGAACTCCAAATTTGAAACACAAGTCTAATATGGTCTAAGATTTCATGGAAAAGAGTCGGAACTGAAATACGACCCCTCGGGGGTACTGTAGCAATATACGCGTATTTCGGAGAAAAACCGTAAAACGAGCTTATTAATGGTTACACATTTATTATAACCTAGAGTTATGTTATATGAGACTTTAGCATTATAGAGTTAATTATATTGAGTATTTATATATACTACTTGTATAGGTGGTGCTTCAAACGTTGTTGAGCACGGGAAGGGAAAAGCCGTACGTGAAGCTTAGTAAACCGTAGTAGAACCAAGGTGAGTATTATGAGGATTTCTATAGTACATAGTAAAAATGTTATTTTCAGAAAAGTAAGATTTCCAAATGTTTATAAATACTAAAGTTTGGAAAATAGTTTTGAATGAAGCTCTATACAAGGGCTTAGTGTTTTAAGCAGATTTTTAAAGTATGGTTTGCAAAGTATTTTGAAAGAAGTTCCTTATAGGAACTAAGATGTCAAAAGCAGTTTTGAAAGTATTTTTAGTAAAGAGTTAAAAAAAATGTTTGAGTAAGAGTTGTTTACAAATTGTGTCCCATTTTGACCAATTTGAGATGAAATGAAGTAAGAATTAAATAATGAAAGAAGTATGAGCCAGTTGTCCGGACTAGGATCACCCACATAATCGGGGGATCAGAAGACACTACTGGGATGGTACCTCCCGTCGCGAAGTAGTTGTCTAGCTTAGCATACCCTTGTGCTTGAATTTGTTCCAAGTCACAAAGGGGAGACAGAATGAGCATAACCGAGTGGGCAGATCTGTTCTGTTCCGCGAGGGGAGCTAGTTGAATGAATTAAATAACTTAATTCATAAGTTTCAGTTGGTCACAAGAAAATGAGAAAGAAAGCAGTTTTGAGGAAGAAAGTATATTTTTAAAAGTTTGAAAGTAAAGAAGAAATGATATTTTGAGATTTATGATATAAATTAGTTTTGAGCATTTTACTTGTAATATTTCAAGTTTTTGAACAGAAAAGTTTTGGGTCTAAACCCATATTACTCACGAGACTTTATGTCTCACGTATACTATGTTTTTGAAATGCTATGTACTTAGGTGAAGGGAGCGAAGGTTGCAGTTGGGACCGTTTTGTACACTGTAAGTTTAAATTATGGTTATCTGTATTGAGTCTGTAATACCCCTCGAGTTAAGTTTGTAAAATAAATTAAAAATTTAAGTGGCTATTTTATAGTCACGAGTTGTAAAATATGTTTGAAAACTGTATTTGTACTTTAAATATGTTTTGAGAAAAGGGGTGTTACAGTTTTTGTATCAGAGCCATAGTTTAAGCGAATTAGGTTGGAATACCACCCTAGGCTTAAACTAGCAAGAGTAGTAGTAAGTTGCATTAGTGTTATAGGAGGCATAGAGTGAGTATGACTGTTATAAAAGTACAGTCAAGATAAGGAGATAACATGCTACCGCTTACGAAATACTATATAGAATTGCGTATTAAACAAACATTTTGTTCATCTATATAGTAATGGAAGGCAGAAGACAAGCTGACAGGGGTGAGGGCAGTCACACTTCCTCAAGAGGAAGTGAACCACATGTTATTCGAAACGATGATTCTGAGCCAAACCCACCACCACAACCTGTCACTATGGAGGCAATTCAGTTTCTAATCGATAACTTACGAAATGAGTTGAGACAAGATGTGAACAACATAATAGACAGCAGAATGGGTGAACCTAATGCCCAATCATCACAAGAAGTCTCCAAAAAGATGACTGAGGAAGAGGTTGGTGGAGGAAACAAGAAGGAAGAAAAGGGCTGTTCTTTTAAGTCCTTTACGGCTTGCAAACCGCCCGAATACCATGGCAGTTTTGAGCCGAAGGTGACGATGCGATGGGTCCGAGAGATTGAACAAGTGATGCAAGCAAGCAAATGTGGAGAAAACGATCGAGTCAACTACGCCTCTCGGCAGTTGAAGGATGATGCTTTGGTGTGGTGGAACACCAAATACGAAAGTTTGGGAAAAGATGTATACGGTTGGTCATGGGCGGAGTTTGTCTCGTGTCTCAAAGATAAATTCTGTCCCACGCGAGATTTGGAGAAAATGAATGAAGATTTCTTAACGATAAAGAAAGGAGATATGACGGTGGACGAGTATACGAAGAAGTTTTGCGACATGTTACCTTTTGTGGGGGAGTCTTACCCTAGTGAGCGGTCCCGGATCAACCGCTATGTCCGGGGTTTGCCATGGAACTATGAGCTAGAAGTAAAGAAAGCCGAAACGCTAGATGGGGTGATCAATGCTGCCCGAACTGTGGAAGATGTTGGGAAAAGAAGGTAGGAAGAAGGACCTGGGTTTAGTGACAAAAGGAAGACAGTTAGTAGTATCAGTGGAAACATAAAGAAGAAAGGGAAGATGAGTTCAAGTCAGAGCCGACAGGGAAGTGTAAAGAAGTGCGAAAAATGTGGGAAAGAACACGGTGGCGAGTGCCGAGCAGGATCAAATGCCTGCTTTAATTGTGGCGGATTTGGTCACAAAGCGAAAGATTGCAAAGCCAAGAAAGCCAGCGAAGTGGAGTGCTTTTCATGCCATCAGATGGGACACTATAGTTTCAACTTCCCAAACAAGGGAGGAGAAACTGTGGTGTCAACAGCCCAGAAGAAGACCGAACCCCAGAAGGTGAAGACTCGAGCTTTTCAGATCACCAGGGAGGAAGCGAAGGAGACTCACGATGTGGTCTCAGGTATACTACTAATCAACTTGACACCTGCATATGTCTTGTTTGATTCCGGGTCTACATATTCATTTGTGTCCCATGGGTTTGGAGCTAGATTAAAAGTCCCATTAGAATTGTTAGATCTAGTTTTTGAGGTAGAAGTGGCGGACGAGAAATTTGTGGAAGTTCAACATATGTACCGAGATTGCGAACTTGATATCAATGGCAAGAAGTTCCGACTTAATCTCCTTCCTATTGGAATTAAGTCATTTGATGTAATAATTGGAATGGATTGGCTGGGTGCAAATGATGCGAAGATAGATTGTGGACAGAAGAGGGTGTCTGTTAAAACCCTTGGGGCAAAGGTGTACGTTTATGGGGAAAGAAGAAAGCACGTGCCAAGTATCATCAGTGTAGCTAAGGCTCGAAGATGTATCAGGAAAGGATGTGTATCTTTCCTGGCCTATGTGATGACTGAAGACAAAGTGAAACAGACATACAAAGATATAGAAGTGGTAAGAGAATTCCCAGAAGTTTTCCCAGATGAATTACCAGGCTTGCCACCAGAAAGGCAGGTTGAATTCAGAATAGATCTTGTTCCAGGAGCTTCCCCAATAGCACGAGCACCGTACCGGCTAGCACCAACAGAGATGAGGGAATTAATGTCCCAGTTACAGGAGTTACTAGATAAAGGCTTCATCAGGCCTAGTTCTTCTCCATGGGGTGCTCCAGTTCTGTTTGTGAAGAAGAAGGATGGATCAATGCGGATGTGCATTGATTATAGAGAATTGAACAAGATTACCATAAAGAACCGTTACCCGTTGCCCAGAATAGACGATTTGTTCGACCAGTTGCAAGGAGCAGATTATTTCTCAAAAATTGATTTGAGATCTGGGTATCATCAAGTTAGGGTAAAAGAAAGTGATGTAGAGAAGACGGCGTTTCGTACACGATACGGGCATTACGAGTTCCTAGTAATGCCATTTGGTCTGACAAATGCACCAACGATCTTTATGGACTTAATGAATCGGGTATGTAAACCATTTCTAGACCGGTTTGTGATAGTGTTCATAGATGACATTTTGATCTACTCAAAGAATAAAGAAGAGCATACGAGTCATCTGCAGTTAGTACTTGAGACTTTGAAGAGAGAGCAGCTTTATGCAAAGTTCTCCAAGTGCGAGTTTTGGATGAGAGAAGTGCAGTTCCTTGGACATGTTGTTTCTATCCAAGGTATAAAAGTTGATCCAGCGAAAGTTGAAGCAGTGATGAAATGGGAGCCACCCAAGACGCCAACAGAAGTTAGAAGTTTTCTCGGTCTGGCCGGGTATTACAGGAGATTTATTCAAGATTTCTCCCGTATAGCAGTGCCACTTACACGACTAACCCGGAAGGAAGAGAAATTTAGTTGGCAAGAAGAACAAGAAAGAGCTTTCGCTACTTTAAAAGAGAAGTTGTGTAACGCGCCTGTCCTTACATTGCCAGATGGGACAGAAGACTTTGAAGTGTACAGCGATGCCTCGCATCGGGGGCTTGGTTGTGTGTTGATGCAGAGAGGGAAGGTTATAGCATACGCTTCCAGACAGTTGAAAAATCCAGAGAAAAAGTACACAACTCATGATTTAAAGCTTGCAGCGATCGTGTTTGCCTTGAAGATTTGGAGACATTACTTGTATGGCACAAAGTGCAAGCTGTTCACTAATCACAAGAGTTTACAGTATGTGTTCACTCAAAAAGAGTTGAACATGAGACAGAGCAGATGGCTAGAGCTGATCAATGACTATGATTGCGAAATTGTGTACCATCCGGGTAAAGCAAATGTAGTAGCGGATGCACTGAGTAGAAAAGTTCCTGAGAAAAGAATCAAGGCAAGATCAATGCGAATAGAACTGGTGTCCAGCATTATAGAACAGATTAAAGCAGCTCAACAGAAAGTGGAAGAAAATGGAGATTTAAAAGATGAAAAGCTAGGAAAAGAAACTTAGTTTGAGACCAAGAAACTTAGTTTGAGACCAATTTTGTATCCTGGATCATAAATTTTGAATCATTTTGTCGTTGTATGTTTTTTTTAATTTGTTTTGGATCATAACGACTTTTAGATCTTGAATCATAACGAATATTGCATCTTGGATCATAAGTTTTGAATCATAAAACATATTTTGGTTTTTATATTTTTAGATAATGTATATTTTTTTTTACTATTTTGATGAGTTTTTTACTTAAAATATAAAAATGAACACGAAAAAAACTTTTTTTTCAAAAAATTCTTTTTGCAAACTTATTAGTATAATATCTACAATGATCCTTTAAATTTTCATAATTTTTTGAATTTTTTTTTATTTTTGATTTTTTATAAAAATAAAAAATACATAATATTTTTTTTTTCAAATTTTCATGATTGTGCTTGTTTTGTACAGAATAAAATTTTAAGAACTTTGGTTTTTTTAGAATTTTTTTTCAAAGAAAAAAAAATTATGAGCAATATACTAACTGGGTGAAAAAAATAAAGTATACCCAATGAGATATTGACACGTGGCGCTAAGAGTAATGGTGCGTGAGATCCCTTTTCCTGGAATGTAAAGGCGCTGGGAAAAATTGACTTAATTGCCCTTTCAATTTTCTTTTATACTCCCTCATAGTTTTTGACATTTACAGGAATAACCCCTAGATTTTAACATATTATCATTATTTACACATTAAATCTTAACCATCTAATTTCTCAATTAAACGACTAAGATTTGTCTTCGCGGTTCTTACCGGATTTTGAGTTCCTACCAGATCCTACTTATATATATATATATATATATATATATATATATATATATATATATATATATATATATATATATATATATATATATATACATATACATATACATATACATATACATATACATATACATATACATATACATATACATATACATATATATATATATATATATATATATATATATATATATATATATATATATATATATGAACATAAAACGAACTTAAAATGAACAAATATAAACGAACGAAAACGAACAACATAAATGAACATTCACGATCATAATTGAACGAATGAGACCATTGTTCATGTTCGTTCGTTTAACTAAATGTATGCAAATTTGTGTTAATGTTCGTTCATTTATTATATAAACGAACTTCCCGCTGAACGGTTCGCTAAACGTTCGGTTCGTTTACAGCGATAGTGTCCATTGCCCAATACGCTTGGGGAATCCCATTAGGATGGAGTACATTGACCATAATTTTTATACTCCCCAAGTTTTTAACTGTTACTTAAGCGTCATGTTTTTTTTAGTCTTCTAAACTTACGAAATTGTTATTTCTGACCACCTCTCACTTTTTTAGGTTTTTCTAATAAATATTTATTTTTATGAGAGTTTCAAATATGTATAAATAATATATCGATATTATACTCTATTTATATGGTGTTAAAAACCATGGATTTTTTTATATTTTTTTGTAATTTTTAATATACATATATGATTTAATAATTATTATTATTAAAATTAAAAAAGAACAAAAAAGAGGCAAATTATGTTGTAGGTTTCCACTGTGAGAGGACTCACCGTGCAAGAAAAACCAATGTTCTAAAAGACGTGAGGCGTGGCGTGGCGGAAGGGTCAAGCCTCAAGCCTTTGCGAGCCAAGGCGAGACTGCGAGTTTTAAGGCGTGACTTAATTAGGCGAAATTTTGTCTATAATATTTAATTTTGCATATAAATATATATGTATAATTACATATATACATATATATGACTTAAGGCGGCGATTTTCATGGCGTGGCGTCGAGCACGCGCCTCAGAGCCTTTGCGTGCTTTTACGAAGCAATTGCGTGCCTTTTAGAACCCTGAGAAAAACACCACACAATGTGATGTTCCTCTACTCCCATGTATTGCCACCTCACTCTATCACATGGTGCGGTGGGAGTACACCGTCTAGCCTTAGGGTATGGAGAGTAGAGGCGTCTTTGTAGGTATGATAGTGGAAAAAGACCAATGCACATCCGGTGGAAGTGTCTGTCACCTGCTACGACAAATATGCAAATATGGTGTCTCATCGTCAATAATAGCCTCCCCATCGTCTTTCTTAAGCCATGTACTTTTTTCCTGACCTAAAATAATATATTTTTTTTTTACTATAAACCAGATCCTTTTTGCTTTTAACATAAAATAATTCAATTTTACATGGAACCAATTCTTTTGTTTTACATGGAACCAGATCATTTTCATTTAAAAGAATCCATTTATTTCAAAAGTAACCAGGTTCTTTACGTAAAATAATCCATTTATCACAAGTACCCGAACCCTTTTAGCCACAAGTAATGATTTTATTGAAAAAATATATTTATTCCATTTAACGTAGGATTTGAGGGCATATGACCCTGTTGCAAAAATATAATATTTGACCATCAATTTGTTCTAGTGTACCCGCCATCGCTGATAACGTGTTTTAATATTAGTTTATTTATGCATTATTTTATCTTTATAAAATGACTAGATACACTTACTTCTGTTGGAAGTTGATTAATATAGGGAAAGTACTAAGTTGCAAGGTTAAAGTGGAAATTGAACAAAGATAGAGATGAAAAATAAAAGGATAAGAATAACTATAAATAAAATTACATTTAGTGACATTTTGCTTTTGTGCCCCTATAACATACTTTTAGTGACATTTTCTTTATCCTAATGTAACTTTTAAAATATATAGTGGCACTTTACGCATTGAGAGGCTCGCGATGCGTAAAGTTGGAGGTCGCGACACAATGAAGGGATAAAACCGTAATCTGAATTTGACTTGAATTTCAAAGTGCGTGATATCGGGATCAGTCATCTTCGCCGCACGAAATACTGAAGTTGGCGATGCGAACTCTTTGATTTTCAACTACAAATAGAGGCATTCAGACGACATTCCACAATAATCCATCGAGAATTCTCTGGATTATTTAGCTCATTTTCAATATTTTTCAGTTTCTATAGCATGGTTTGGTTAGAATCATAAGTTTTAGCTTGTTAGCTTCTTTATTCGGTTCTGTATCAATTCTCCTTGTTAAGGGTATTCCGCATTCAGGAATTTCTCTTATCATTTGTGGTTGAAAGTCACCCAAAAATCCATTCATGGGTTTAAATCACTCATCAAATGTTGGAATCATTGTGCAAACACTTGAAGTGAATC
This sequence comes from Cichorium intybus, assembly GCA_023525715.1. Lineage (NCBI taxonomy): Eukaryota > Viridiplantae > Streptophyta > Magnoliopsida > Asterales > Asteraceae > Cichorium > Cichorium intybus. The sequence goes on along the minus strand of CM042011.1, from coordinate 5,271,898 downwards.
CCCCTAATCCAAAACCACCACAATTACCCATCAATTACAAGTTTCTTCATAAAATCAATAAATCCCCAAATTCTAGGGTTCATAACACCCAATTCTACCAATGATGGTGGATCTTCATCATCCATGGACTGGATAGAGACCAAAAAAAGATCAAAGCATCAAACAAATCATTGAAATCATAGGGAAAGCCTCCTCCAATCTAGAATCACATATTTGTGACCAAACCATACCAAAAAACGGGTTTACAACCTAGAGGAAGAAGAAATTATACCTTAATTTGCTAACAATCTCAAGAACTTTGATCAATCTTCAAACCCTAGTATTCAATCCTCCAAAACCTCTAGAAAATCTCCACCCTCTCCCTCTCCTTTCCATGAAATCGTATATGGGCTGAAATGGGGGAACCCCTCCCTAAAATCTTTCATCTTTCACGAATTGATACAATTGGTCCCTCAAGTTCTATGTGCTTTACCCTAAGGTGTCAAACATTCTCATATTAATTGGAAGTCGCTAGCTTTGCATTTTTGGCCTAAACTATAATTTATCTTCACCTAAGTCATTGACTAGGTCAACACTAACCCCTAGTTTCACAACTTAGCAAAAATGATCCTTTTAACTAATATCTTTACAATTTGGCCATTATTTTTAACTTAAAGAGATTTTTGACTTAGTTTAACATTCCACATCAATCCCTCATTGTATCTTCTTATTTTCTAAGACTGTGACTAGCCGAGGCTACATACGATAAGTTTGGCCAAATTGTTAATTTTAGTCCTTATGATAAATTTTCTTATGTTTGGTTTAAAAATAGATTTTGACACTTCACACCGTTCATTAAAACTTTATTTGGCTCATTGATTTATATTATAAAATATAATAAAATTTTAAATTTACTTATTCAATTGTTTTTTATTTACAAAACAATTTTTATTTTGTCGCTTTAAGCACAAAACTCCTAGGCCCAAAACACGGATGTTACAATTATCCGCCTTTAAAAAGGATTCCATCCCCAGAATCAACAAGAAGAATGAGATCGTAGTTTTCAAAGTTTTTAAAATCTATTTTTCAAACTTCCATTTGCGGGGAAAACATTGCTCGCAAAATTCATTTCTCTAAATTTTTCTCCTCATAAGACTCCGCCCTTAAAACGCATATTTATTTACTTGAGAACTTTTTGTGTTATCTTGATCCTTCGTTTAACAACAAACCCTCGAATTCATGGTTAAAGTCTTTAAGAAACTGTTCTTTAAGAAAATTTAATTCACTTTTATGGGAGAACATTTCTAGGGCGTTGAATATTTTATATGAAATCTAGGAATTTTTAAATTCATTTTGGAATACCTCTTGTCAAAAATTCTACCAAAATTCTAAAGTGATTATCAATCTCGAGTATCAACTACCGATTCATGATTGCCCCTTTGTAATTTTTTTTCATAAAATTTTTGCATTCTTATATGATACACTCGTCCAAATTAGCTCACAAAAGTTTTTCTCAAGTTTTAATAACACTTTTGGAAAGAAATCAGCTTTGTATCGTTCTTATGTTCTTGTTAGGGTATGTTATATATACTAACTTTTACACCTTAAGTTAATGAATGGTTCAAAACCTATGACTTCTAGTCTAATCATGCATCCATTACTTTAAGCATGAATTAATACCTCGACATACCAATAAGTCTTTACTGGTCAACTAAGTCATCACTCACTATCGGAGAACCCAATAATTAAATCCCTCTTTTGTCTTACTTAAAGGTTTCTTTAGCTCAGACACTAAGGGTACAAACCACGCTACTCTTACATATGCACTTAGTCCTCTAGATCTAAGGCAAGTTCACAAGGCTGATAGCTTTGGTTTCACTCGAAGGGAAAACGTCACCATGATATTACTAAGGCGGAGGAAACTAATTCCATCAAACTCATCAATTAACTTTCAATTATTCCACCCAAATAGGAGACCAATAACATCCAGGAGGATTGCAAAATATTCAATAATGGTAAACACTCGCGGGGGTAGATGACCAGGTCACAAGCATGAACAGTAACGAGATAACATACGATTGCATAAGAAGATGAAGGTAAGGCAGAAAGGTCTGAGGATCACGAAAAAATAATTTCCTTAACAGCTCCAAGTCTTCATCTACACTTCACTTATCTAATACTATGCTCATCATGCTTCCTGCTTGCTCAAGGTTGCCACCACGATTTCACTAGTCCCGTATCACCTCTTCATCCCCTATAAGCTTTTCAAGGTCAAGACCACCTCATAAATCTCGCTACTCCTCGAGAAGCCAAATTCTTAGTAGTTACCATCCTCGAGAAGTTGTTCCTCACGATGCAATACGCTCTTCATTCTTCAATGCCGCACTTCATATCCACATAAGAAGCCTTTCACAGTTCCATTTACCACAAAACATTACACATGCCAAATCTAATCCATTAATTGAATGATTAGCCACTTAAGCAGATATAAGCTTTACCAATAGGTTCTAAAGGCCAACTATATAAAAGTTCAAATATCCTCAAGAGCATCATAGTTTAAGTCTAAGAACTACTTCTAGTACCTAGTTTATTTAAACTCATGCTCTAATACTAAATTGAAACACCATCGCTTAAGGCTTTTCATAAATACATCTTTTTAAACCCATGGTTTATCATCATTGTTTATAAAACATCCCTTGTGAGAACTTTAAAATCTTAACATCTTCAAAGGACGACGATGTAGAGGAGGAGGTGGTGTTCATAGAGTCATTAAGTTGTCACATCAATGGGACAGGGGCTGCGCTCCTCCCATACCCCAAAGCATAACAAGTAAAAACCAAAAATTATATCTGAGTCTAGTATGTTTTTCCTTAATTCTTTAATTCCAACCTCAAATCCTTCATCTAGCTCAAACCCATCATAATTTTGAGATAAAACGGATAGATCTGATGGGTGTATTTATACTTTTTTTTTTATCGTCTTCTCTTCGTGTAAACATAGGTATAGTGAAACAAAATTCGAAAAAGATACTGATTGCTTTGTGATTTCTTCGGATCTTCCGGTTGCAACAAAAAGTTTCCCTTAACCCAATTCTTGGTAAAGAAAAGAAAGGTAAATAGTTAATTTATATAACAACAAACAAAAACATACAGAATTACTTGTTACAAATATGATTTTTTTTGTGTTGGCAAATATGAATTTGCTTGTGGTGGTAACAAAAATATTTAACAAGAAAAACGTAATTTTTTGGGTTTTTCTTGCTGAGACATAACCAAATGTTATGGTGATTCGGAAAAAAAAAATCACCTTAAAGATTTATTGTATTAAAAAAAACAAATTTATCAAACGTCATTAACCCTATATATAACTATTTATCTTTTTACAATTTCAATACTACAATTTCTTTTGATAAAATCAAATATAATCGTTACAAAAACCAATACTCTCCGTGTTTTGGTATCATATCTATATTAAGTTTTGATTTTTGGATGGATAGGAGGAAACACACATGTGGGAATCTATCAGACGTTTTCCTTATCATGCTTGAGGAGTTAGGGTTTCATTGTGAAATAGTCCACTTTAAAAACTGTCTGATGCTAAGTGACACAGGAGAACATACATGAAAAATTAATACGTTTTTATACAATTTATGTTTGATATTTTTGTTTTTTTTGTTTTGTGCACCAAAATTATAAAGCTACTTAATAAGTCCAAGAAATGATGCATAGTAATATCCATTAATATAATTTTTATAACCTCAAAATCCATTAATATAATTTTTAAAACAATTTATTTCGTCTTCCTAAAAAGTTGACGAATGCAACTTGTTGCAAATTTAACTTTCATCTCGATTAGGGGTGTAAATGAGCCGAGCCGAGCCCGAACATACCCAAGCTCGGCTCGAGCTCGTTTAAATTCATGGGGGCTCGAGCTCGAGCTCGGCTCGTTTCGAGTACAGTTTCAAAGCTCGAGCTCGGCTCGTGAAAAATTTTGCATACTCGAGCTCGGCTCGTTTAAGCTCATTTGTCAGGCGAGCCCAAACGAGCCTAGTCTCGGCTCGAGCTCATGTATGGTTTTTGAGCTCGTTTAACCTGTAAAACCCGGTAAACTCAGCCGAGTACTCAGCGAGCTACTCGGACTCGGCCCTCTATTGAGGCGAGTTCAATCAACTCGGCTAAAAAATTGGAAACTATTCAAATTCGTTCAATAATGGACAAACTCAGTCCAAAATCGAAACAAAACGGACCGACTCGATCAGAAATAGACCAAATCAGACCAACTCGGCCCAAAATGGACCAAACCGGACCAACCAACGGAAAACCGTTTGGTTCAAAGGAAGTTACTGGTTCAACGGAACCGGCCGATTCAATATAGAACCGGGTTGCTCTTTTCCTTTCACTTCTAGTTGCTTCCTTTTACAAGCTACATTTCCTTGATTTCTTTCATTCACCCAGCGATGTGGGACAAGTTTCCGTTCAATTACACATAAAAGAGACTACGTACATTCTTTTTTTTAAATCACACAACACACACGGTTGACTCATGATTATTATATATTTTTCATTACACAATTCTTTCTTTAATTCACAATTAATAGCTATAATGTAATACAAAACACTAACTAGTACAAATAAGACACACATATTATATATATATATAATATACAAAACACACGCTATATATAATTCACAACTCACAACACGTAATATACACAATACACACATACATTATATATATATATATATATATATATATATATATATATATATATATATATATATATATATATATATATATATATATATATATATATATATATATATATATATAGGCTCGTTTAGGCTCACGATCCTTATCGAGCTTAGAAACATAAGCTCGGGCTCGGCTCGTTTAATAAACGAGTCTTCATGGTGAGCTCGAGCTCGGCTCGGGCTCGTTTAACTTGAGCTCGAGTCGAGTTTTTAACGAGTCGATCCCGAGTAGCTCATGAGTAGCTCGGCTCACTTTCACCCCTAATCTCGATATAATTCCTTTTAATTAGATGAAGTCATACTGTGATGGAAGGGATTCTTAATATAATGGCGAATTATCCATATGCACAAAGACATAAATAGAGAAACAATTTGTATGAACAAAAAAATTTAATAAGTAATCATGCACATTTATCTCTTCTAAGCTTTCAATAATCTAAAGAAAAAGGTGAGGGATATTTCAATGCTTCTTATGGAGTACGAGGGTGCAAATTGAAAATCTCAAACTTGTATCCATTTCTTTTTCACCCCTCCCTCATTTTCCTCCACCTCCCCCCACACATTGTCTGTTTTGTAACTTCTAACCCCCAAAAATAAAACTATTGCATAAAAAGTTCACTTTGCAAAAAAGTGTAATAATTAGCAGCCTCATCTTCAAGCTCCCATAACACATCACATAAAGCCGCCGAAAAATCCCCATATCCCTCTCCCGAGATCTCATCGTCACCTTGGCCGCCGTCGCCAACGTCCGTACCGTCTCCGTCACCCTCTACCCTACTGGGTATGCCTAGCTCATCGTCGGAGGCTTCAAGCAGGTGTCTAATAACTCTTTCTTTCTCATCATCGTCGTCGACTAATTCCTGCTTCATATTTGAGGTCGAGTTATTATCCGGGTCGGGTTCTGGTTGGTGTGTGAAATCAAGAAATGGGTCGGAAGAAAGATTTGTGAAAAAATCTGATAAATCTTGGGCGGTTTCTTGTTGTTCATTAATGTACGAATTTCTATGGCGTTTCGTTGTTTCAACTTCACAGTCGCCGTCGCTTTCGCGGCGGCGTTTGGTGTATGATTCCGCCATGGGGTTGCAGAGGGGGGTAAAATGTAAAATTTATTGGAGAGGAAGGGGAAGGACAGGATGAGGAGAGAGAATAAGGGAGCAAAACATTTATATAGAGGGTAGGGGGGACGTAGTGGTCAAATTGTATTTTTGGGAAATAAAATATTTAAGAAATTATTAAATGCTTGTCTACGAAAAGTACGGATGGATTGGGTAGAATATCGACTTCATATGGATATATTTTATGGAAGGTGATATTCGTAATCGTTGCTTAGATTTATATATTTTTATAGAATAAGTATAATGTTAAATTTAATTTTAAAAATGGGTAAACGTTCAAATGATTAAAACAAATTGTAGTATAACATCACATGACCATCTTTAGAGGACATTTTATAAAGCAACCACTTACTCCAAAAATGGACTTTGGAAAATGACTTTTGTTTTAAAAATTGTTTCAAAGATAGTTTTTAATTTAAAAAAATTGACATTTCGCCGACCAATTTTGCAAAGAATGATGAATTTCGTAAAGATTTGCTTGGGGTATGATGAATTTCAAAAAAAAAAAAACATATTTAATTTTGTTAAAATATTATGAATCTACAACTTCGGATTGATCTAGCAAAATCTGCCGAATGCATAAAACTAGTCTCAGAAAATAAGACTGAGAGGAGTGGTAACCCATTGGTGTGAGGGGTTCTCCTGCCACGTAGGCTCCACCTTATATTTCCCTCACATTCCCCTCACCTCTTCAATTCTAGGAAATAGTAACCCTTCACCAACCCCTCACCATTTTTTAATTAAATAAATAATATAACTAAATTAAACTAAATCACAAATTATATTAAATTAAATTAAAAAAAATGACTAACAAAAAAATAACATTTCATTAAAGTTAATATATTTAATATTTTTTTATTTTTGTAAATTTAAAACAAATACAAGGACCAGAATTGCAATTTTCTTAATCTTTATACCATTTCTTTCTTCTCCTTCCTCGTTCATCTCCTGTCCGTCTGTTTCATCTCCTTCGTTCCATCGTTCCATTCACTTGCAAAGAGAGGAGAGAAAGGAAGAGATAGAGAGAGAAAGAAGAGAGAGAGTGTGATACCGTGCGGCTTTCCATCCCCGGGCGAGAAGCTTCACCGCAGGTCACATCCCAAGTGGGGCGGTGTTCCCGTGCGGTGATGGCCTCCAACATGGACACTGTGGCCCTTCCCCGCTTCCATATCGGTCGGTCTAATAGTGATTATCTTGTGATACTTTATCACTGGGTTGCAACATTAGAAAATAATTTCAAAAATTAAAAAATCCCAGCAAAACCCAATTTGTGAAATATGTTATTATATTGTGATATTTTCCCTCAAGAATTAGTCGTTTTTGTTTAATGACCGTCTCATTTTGGTCACTTTGAATAAACGATTTAATATAATAAAAAAACATTTATTACTTGTGTTAATAATCAATTTGAACAATTTTCTTTTTAGTTTTTTTTCGAGTTTATACATTAAAGTTATTGAAAATACAAAATGATACAAATAATTTTATAAAAGAGTTGAGGTGAAAACTCAACGTAAATAATGAGGAAAGCAAGGGTCCTACCATACAAGTCTAGACAACTTCTAAATTTCACTGAAGTTGCAAATAACACAGCAACAAAATATTATTTGCTTATTAGCATAACGTGTAATTATTAACATTTCGTTCTATAAAATACTTCGGTGCATGCATGGTTACTGGTTAGAGTTTTCGGGTTTGGTTATATATATGACGCATCTAAGAACCAATTTAAGTTAAACACAAACAGAGGTATGATAATAATTGATAAAATTAGACTTCTTTAACACCAAAACTTTAAAGCCGGTAGGTGTGGGTACCCCACATAAGGGTGTATCCGTTTTTGGAATCAGAAAAAGCAAAGACCGAATAAGCTATTAACCGGTTCCGGCTACGGGTCGTGTAACGACTCAATTCATAAACCATTAAAATATATCACAAAATCAGAGCATACAGAAACTTGGTGTATCATCGGATGCTACAAAAGATATACAAAAATCATGACAAGCGGTGACGGACGCTGAACAAAATCCCAGGGGTGTAGCACACAATAGTTTAGGGATAGTATACCGGAAAATTTACACTACCATGAAAAATTTCCCAAAAAATTTGCACTACACCAAAAAATTTGAGATGTAGCACCTGCTACCCTATGTCTCTGCATCAAAAGACGCTTTTAATATACTCATAGTTTATAGTTTCCATCTTATTGTAAGATATATATATCACATACATTAATGTTTGATTTCCAATTTATCCAAAAGAATGAAAGTTTACCCCTCTCGAATATTGGTATAGAAACAGGTAGTAATAGTATCATACACGTATTTGTCTAACCGCCCGGTGGTTGAAATATCCATCACTAACCATCGTCCATGCCTCCATGGATGCGCTAAAGTCTAAACTTTTAACGTTGATATATAAAGAGCGATTTTTCAAAATGACTAAGCTACAGACTATGGATCACATTTTACAAAATGGTACCTATGAGATGCTGTCGGTGTTCCAAAATTACTTTTCAGATCATGATTTTGCCAAATGCTTTTTTTTTTTACAAAAAATTGTTTTATTTGCAACACACCGTTCTTACAATGATTTTCAACATACGGAAAATATACTTTTTGTGATAAAACCATTCATAAAGAAATTTTGTAAGAGTAAAAGACAATTTGATTTTTTTTTTTCTTAAACTGCATAGGTTTTACATGATTCTTGTGAAAAAGGATTTCACTTTCTCAAAGTATATTCGATGTGAGTTTATTTGTAACTTACTACAAATAAACTATTTTATTTGTAAAACACCATTCTTATAATGATATTTCAGCATCCAGAAAATGATTTTTTTTTTAAAACCATTCATAAAGAAATCTTGTAAGATTAAAAGACAACTTTATTTTTTTCTCTAATACATAAGTTTTACATGATTATTGGGAAAAAAATTTGACACTTCCTCAAATTATCTTTAACGTGAGTTTATTTGTAAATTATCACTATTTCTTCAACCTTTCAATACGATTAGAATGTATAAAGATAGATGAAACTCATATCTACCAACTCTCACAACCTACTTGTTATCTAGGTGCCAAATTAATTTTTTCTTTCGTTTTTCACTTTCATCCTTTCCGATCAATAACACACGGGATCTATCTTTCTCAGCCATATTATTTTATAAAAAAATATTATAACATTTACTAACTTAAAATTGAATAAATAAAACTAAAATTCAAAATAACATTTCATTAAAAAAGCACATTACTATAAACAGGAATTTAAAACATATAATTAAAATAAACTAGTTATCTGAAGAAAGGTATATATGCATACTCAATGTGATCAACAAGATCCGATCAAAGTTGGTGGTGGGTTTTGGAGTCACACAGTTCAAGAATGATATATTCATCTATTTCTACCTTGAATAGGTGATCGGTATTTAATGATTCTGATGAAGATGAGTACATCAAGAGATTAGTTTCATCAACATATTTTTGGTGTACATATGAATTGGAATTCTCTGGAGATGCCATTTCGGTAAAAAAAAAATAAATAGAAAGTTGAAATGAGATTGGAGATCATATACATGGCAGGTGTGATTTTTGAAATGATCGAGAGTGGTTTATATAAGTATTACAATAGAAAAAAAAATTATAAAAAAGTGGTTGAATGGCTATCTTCTTAATGGTTGTGGTATTGTGGATGGTAGTGAACCTGCCCACCTGCTATCTTTCTAAACCTACAAGCGAGAGACCCAAGGGATCGTCGGAACTACCGCATCTTCCAGCCAAAAAACTACCACTCCATACACCCTAACATTTTTTATTACTATTCATCAATCACTTACTCTTATTTTTCAACAAGTTATTTATCTATTATATGCATTACTTTTTAGGGTAAATTGCATAAAAGTCATTAAGTTTTCCAATTTTCTCGATTTTGACACTGTATTTTTAGTTTTTGCAATTAAGTCATTATGTTTTCAGAAAAGTTGCAATTAAGTCATTATGTTTTCCAAAAAGTTGCAAAAATGATCATATGACTGGATGGTAACAGGTTACCAGGTCATATGGTCAGATTTGTAATTTTTCGGAAAACCTAATGACTTAATAGCAAAAATAAAACATAGTGTCAAAATCAAGAAATCTGAAAAAGTTAGCGACTTTTAGGGTTTATTTCATAAAAAACCCTAAATTTTCAACTTTTTTCTGTTTAAACCTAAAACTTTATTTTTTTTTCAAAAAAAACCTAAATTTTGGAGAAACTTTTTAATTTATCCCCTTAACCGGTTTTACAGGTTATACATAATTTTTTTTTCAGAAAAAACCCTAATTTCTTTTTTTTCGGGAAAAAACCCTCAATTTCAGTGATTTTTTCAACAAAAAAATGTTTCTTCGTTTTTGTAATTGACATAACTTTCATATACGATGTCCAAATTCTACGAACTTTATATCCCTGGAAAGGTCGTAAGTAATACTACAACTTTGCTTTACTGACTTTTGTTTGAATATGTTCAGATATTTCGCTACATTGTCTTGTTTTCTTACAATAGCTGTATATTTTGCATACGAGCTTTGTTTTGGACGTTCTATAAGTCGACGGATTCGTAAACACGAATACATCGTGTAATGAATATTATTTAAACCAAACTATTATTTGTAGTATTATAATTTCCAATAATACATTAGGAAAGTTATGAAAATTATATTTCAACGTATTATCCTAATTTGCACTCTGGTTGACTTTTGTTGACCAAATTTGACGGACATCATAGACGGGGTCACAAGAAAGCGACGACGTGGCACTTATGTGGTTGGAGTTTGAACGGTACAATTTAAACCTTCACGAGCGGATGAAATTTGAAATAAAAAGGCTTATGAAGACAAACAACGAGCCCGCCATGATCGACAACGAGCCCGCGAAGAAAAACAACGACTAAAAGACATAAAGTATTTGTCGTCGACTAAAAGACACCAAATTTTTTTTTTACGAAAAAACCCTCAATTTTTTCATTTTCATAAAACCTTTTAATTTAGGACATTTACGAGTTTATCTGCAAGTTAAACGATTTTTCAGGGATTTTTTTACAAAGAAAATTATTTTTCTTCGTTTTTGTAGTTGTCATATTTTTCTTGCGACCCGTCTGTAACATCCGTCAAATTTGGTCAACAAAGGTCAACCAGAGTGCAAATTAGGATAATACGTTGAAATGTAATTTTCATAACTTTCCTAATGTATTATTGGAAATTATAATACTACAATACGCTATTTCGAATCAATTATCGAGTAAACGTTATAATTTCGAATAATAGACTATAGTAGCGTAAAATTCGATAAATCATACAAATAATATTTTGGTTTAAATAATATTTATTACACGATGTATTCGTGTTTACGAATCCGTCGACTTATAGAACGTCGAAAACAAAGCTCGTATGCAAAAGATACAGCTATTATAAGAAAACAAGCCAGTGTAGTGAAATATCTGAACATATTCAAACAAAAGTCAGTAAAGCAAAGTTGTAGTACTACTTACGACCTTTCCAGGGATATAAAGTTCGTAGAATTTGGACATCGTATATGAAAGTTATGTCAACTACAAAAACGAAGAAACATTTTTTTGTGAAAAAATCATTGAAATTGAGGGTTTTTTTAGGAAAAAAAAGAAATTAGGGTTTTTTCTGATAAAAAAGTATGTATAACCTGTAAAACCGGTTAGGGGGATAAATTAAAAAGTTTCTTCAAAATTTAGGTTTTTTTGGAAAAAAAAATAAAGTTTTAGGTTTAAATAGAAAAAAGTTGAAAATTTAGGGTTTTTATGAAATAAACCCTAAAAGTTGCTAACTTTTTCAGATTTCTTGATTTTGACACTATGTTTTATTTTTGCTATTAAGTCATTAGGTTTTCTGAAAAATTGCAAATCTGACCATATGACCTGGTAACCTGTTTCCATCCGATCATATGGTCATTTTTGCAACTTTTTAGAAAACATAAAGACTTAATTGCAACTTTTCTGAAAACATAATGACTTAATTGCAAAAGCTAAAAATACAGTGTCAAAATCGAGAAAATTGGAAAACTTAATGACTTTTATGCAATTTACCCTACTTTTTATTCATTCATCCAATATCATTTTTATTTCATTCCCTTAGTGATACTTGTATATTTACATATTTATTATATTTTACTAATTTAACTAATTTATTAGATATAAAAAGCAAAATTATAAAATTTCTTGTTTTATTTTTTTCCTAGTTTATAGTTGATAAAATAAAACCAATATCAAACACGATATGTCTTTCTCTTCCCCCATAAAGAGGTTCCAAGTTCTAATCTCACTTCCTCCCTTTCCCCATAGGGAGTGTTAGGTTTCAATCAGGGGATGGCCACTGGCCACCTCTCTACCCCCGTAGGTGATTGACCCGGACCACCCTGCTGCCAGGTGTGCGTGGGCCCCGAGGTTGCTTCATCAGGGTCATCCAAAGGATGGGTCGGGTGGGGTCCTCGGTTATCAAAAAAAAAAAATGATAGTATGAGATTTATAAAGTATTTTAGAGAGATTGGATAAATTGATCATGACAAAAGCTTTGAAAAAGTTATGCAATGGTGAATAAAATTAAGGATAGTTTTGTGTTATCGTGACATAATAAATAAGATTTGAAAAAAGTTAATATTTGTGGATGCTTTTCTGGTGTGTTTGGTATACTAAAATAAAAATAACAAGAGAATGGAATAAATACACTAATAGAATGAAAAATGTATATCAATATATCATTATATTCATTTGTTATGTTTGATTAGTTTTTAAAAAATAAAATAAGTAATTCAATATGATATTTATTTAAATACCTTAAAAACATTTCACGTGGTATAAACATATATTATATGCCTTTGAAATAGTGAAAAATATATTTAGTATTTAAAGTTCTTTTACAAATATTTTTAATAGTATAAACTTTTACAGTAAAGTTATACAAAAAATATATTTAGTTATTAAAAAAATAAATTTTAATTTAATTAAAGTTTTAAAGTTTTTATAAGAAATAAATGTTATTGAAGATTATATAACTAAAATTAATTTAAAAATATAATATATCAACTCACTACACAAACGAAATTAACCAAAAAGTACTCTTCTTCATTAAAAGGAAACAACACATTAGAGGGATCACATTATGTGAGAAAAATCATTTTCGTTTATTTGTGATCAGCGTATATGAATGATAAACATACATTTTTTTCATTTTGATGTATTATTCCATTTCATGCGTTATGATTGTAGTATAGTAAACACTACCTTATATTTATAATTGTCTTTTTGATTATTTTACTAAGTAGCCGAATGTGAAATATGTTTTTTCTAAAATAATTGCTAATATTAAAACCCAATAAATGTTAAAAAGAAAAGAAAAAGTTAAACGGTAGGGTCGGTAGCCTTTGTCAAATGAGTTGGACAAGTTTTAGCTTTTTTCCTATTTTAGTATTTTATAAGGCAATTATTTTTCACGTAATCAAACCTTTTGATGCTGCCAGTTTGAAGATGGCGGATTGGTGTTCTCAACTCCCATATCGCTTCTCTACGCCACCAACTCGTCTTACTTCATTGTAATTTATTTCTGTAATTTATTCTATTTTACTTTAAAAAAATCAATAATATGAAAATTTTGTCAAAACATATTTATTGATGGTCTTATTTTGAGAGTAACCACGTGATCTATCTGATATTATAATTTACATTATTCTTAATTATGCCCTTCCCTCCCAAAGCCCGGTGGGCCGACGTTTTGAATAACTAAATTGATATATTATTAGTTACGGTGTAAAAAAAATATGAAAAATAAGGGGTGTATTAAAAAAGCAGTTCAGCAAAATACAAGTTTTCAAACTAGGGATACAATATGATAAAGCTTGGTTACATATTAAAATTTAATTTATTAATTTCTTTTATTGAATGCTGCTGCACTTCTTGGACGCTACGCGTTGATAAAAGACGGTCTAGAGGAGTTTTAATAATAATTTTATATTCGAGATTATTCAATACCATTGACAAATATACAACATTTTAGATAGATACAGATAAATTACTTTAATTCATAGAAGAAGTTATATAATAGGTTACCGTTTGCGGATGACATTATTAAAGATTAAAATTAATTTAATGATTAACAATATCTTTTAGTCATAATATAAATTTATCATTGAAAATTTTATATATATATATATATATATATATATATATATATATATATATATATATATATATATATATATATATATATATATATTTGTGACCAAATTAAAACTTAAATCTTCGACAACTTTAAGAGTTTTTTTTTTTTTTTTTTTAATACACAATGTTATCTAAAAAACATCACCAAAGATCTTCAAGCATTGCGTCTAAAGATTACTTTACGAGAAGAAATCTTAATAAACCATCACCCTGATGGCCTAGTGGATAAGGCTTAAAACTCTTTCTCTTTCCCTATAAAGAGGTTCCAAGTTCTAATCTCACTCCCTCCCTTTCTCCATAGGGAGTGTTAGGTTTCAATTAGGAGATGACCACTGGCCACCTCTCTACCCCCGTAGGTGATTGACCCGGACCACCCTGCTGCCAGGTGTGCATGGGCCCCGATGTTGCTTCATCAGGGTCATCCAAAGGATGGGTCGGGTGGGGTCCTCGGTTATCAAAAAAAAAATCTTAATATATGTAAAATACTTTGGTTGATTTACTATGGATGTGTTAATTTGATTTATGTGTTATTTCTAAATAATTAAAAAGGTAAAACTAGAAAAACAACTAAAATAAAAATGAATAAAATGGATAATTTCTGATTCCGATCAAGCTTTAAGTTGGTTTATCAAAAAATTTGTTCGGGTCAAAAAAATAGTCATTTACATTATTAAAAAAACTTCAAGAAAATATCAAATTTGTCGACCTAACCCGACTTTTTGAATCGGCTGGATCCAATCTGACCCCTTACCTAAACGTCCGACTTGCCGTTTTGACATTTCAATATTTTAGTAGTACGCTGATTTTTTAAGAGATGTAATACAACTTGCAAACCTTTAGATAATGAAAAAAACTAATTTATTTTCTGTCCTCAAATAATATTTACTTATGATTAAAGCGTATTTTGTCACGTCAATCGAGGCGTTTGTCTTATAATATGATTTTGGATAGAGAAATTGTATTCCTTCTTACCTTTTGTTCCTACTTATATTCCTACCCATGTTAAATTGTAACAAGTGTCATATTTAATAAAATTAATAATATATTAAAACACTTGTCACAATTTAACATGGATAGGAATATAAGTAGGAACAAAAAGTAGGATTGAATACGATTTCTCTATTTTCCAATATCTTAAAAGCGATTCCACTTGATTGTACACTCTGGTGCAACTATTTAGTTTATAAATTAGACATGCTTCAACTAGTTCATAATATACATGAGTCTTTTAATGCTCTGTTATATTTGTTATTGGTTGAACATTCTTTAATTATGATATTCTTTTGATCACTTTATCCAACCTCAGGTTACTCTTCAATCTCCTAATAATAATCTTTAGTAGGTAGAGCGTCAACTATTTAGATTTGTAGCTAAACATCTTTGTTATAACCATCACCCTGGCCTAGTGGATAAGGCTTAGGACTCTTTCTCTTCCCCATAAAGAGGTTCCAAGTTCTATATGTCTATCTAAAATGTGTACCATCATGATAAAAAAAAAAGTATGAGTCATCGTCACACATAAGTGCCCCTTTCAAGCGTCTTGCAAATTGTCTACGTAGACAGCGTCTTGGTGATTTTAAAAGACAAGTTGCAGCCCACATAATAACAAAATAAATTTTATTATTTAATTATTATGTAGAGTTACTTATATATATATATATATATATATATATATATATATATATATATATATATATATATATATATATATATATATATATATATATATATATATATATGGATGTGTTCATTGCAGAACCAAAATATATTGCATAACTGCAAAACCAAGTTTCTAACCTTAAGATAAAAATATAAGTAAAAGGGTATGATCGTCTACAAACGTAAACTGTTATGTTCAGCAATGAACATATGTTCATCAATGAACAACGTTCATCAATGAACACATCAGAATACGTACGATTGTGAGAGACGATTTTTAGCTCCTTTTTTCCCGACTTTGAATCCGAGAGAACCATTTTGAAAATCGATTATACGTACATACAATTCACGGAATCAAACAAAAAACAACCTATCGTGATCGATTGGAAGGCATCGATTGTTGGTTGACATTGAAGCCGAAATATGTTCATCAATGAACATATGTTAATCAATGAACATATGTTCATCAATGAACACATCAGAATACGTACGATTGTGAGAGACGATTTTTAGCGATCATTTATTCCCGACTTTGAATCCGAGAGAACCATTTCGAAAATCGATTATACGTACATACAATGAATTATACGCATCAAACTGGATCAAGCAGGTTTGATAAATTGGTATCATATATCGATTAACGCAACAATCAACAACCCATGCTCAAATAACTAAGAATCGAGAACCGAACTAGATGGGTTAAAAAACCCAATAGGCCATTCCCTAGAAATAATCTACTGCACAAAGTGTATAACTTTATGGTGCATCCTTTTTAATATAAGACATTTATATAATGATCCAAGGATTTTAATGATGGTTTTACAGTTATGTAATATATTTTTGGTTCTGCATTGAACCTTCCTCTCTCTCTCTATATATATATATATATATATATATATATATATATATATATATATATATATATATATATATATATATATATATATATGCTTATTATTATATTAATATATCTTTATATATTAACATATATTTAGTTTTTATGTTATTAATATTTATTTAATCAACTTTTACTTCATAAGTCAAACTAATAGAAATACATAAAATATATTTAACATAAATATTTATTATAAAGTTATTAAATATTCTAGTAACTAATTATTAGTCATGTAAATTCATATATTTTTATTCATATCTTATCATATATTCATAAATTATAAATAATAAAAATATTTATTAAAAAGTATTAATAGTTGGTGATGTGTAAGTAGGATAACATTTGAAAGAGTATTGATATGAAATGATGTGAGAATTACTTGTAAATGTTGAAGTGTTGTAATTGAAAGTCCGACAACATTTCAAGTGTGCGTTTGGTACGATTGAATGGGAGGTGGAATGAAATGGATGATTTCATTCCGGTTCAAAAAAGCTGTTTGGTTGTGATTAAGGAAAGTAATGAGGGATTACCTAAGGAATCGCATTCCCTCTAAATGCGGCTGTTTCATTCCTCCCTCCCCCTGGTTTTTTTTCACTCCTTTCCCCCTTTGAAACGTAAATTCTAAATTTGCCCTTGATCCCAAGAAAAGTGCAAAGCAGATTAGCACGTATCCTCCAAATCAGCGACGAAATCAAATTAAAATCTTACACAAATCGGTTTTAGTCGATTTCTATAAACCGTGTGGTACCAAGAATCTCTATTGACGCCCTTGTTTCAATTCAGTTTTAGTAAATCGGTGGTCAATTGATTTGCAGATTAGAGTATTATTTACAATGAATTTTCGTTTTCAATTTCATAGTGGATCGTGAACTTCATGTATGTGTTGTCTTGGTTCGTTTATCTTTTGTTCATGTGTCTCTGTATAAAATCTGGCACTATATTCACTATCATTAATCACATATGTGACTCGTCTAAATTTACTGCGTATTCATCTTAATTTCGCTAATTCCTTCCAACCATGTGACTTTGCAATCTTGTGTCATGTCTAATATTTCTGGGCAAAAAACTTATTTATCTTAATTGTTATAAGGTTTTTTATTTTTATTTTGGTTGAATTGTTAATCGAATAACAACTTGTATTAAGCTTTTTGATATTGGGTGAATGGTTTTGCTTTGTAGTATGTAGCAACAAGAGGATGAATAAACTTATTGCTTTTTGGTGTTAAATTTCCATTATCAATTGTATTTTAACAAGTTGTCAAGGCGGTGGAACAGACATTTGTTTTTTTTTTTGTAGTGTCATTTCTTTGGGGATGTGCAATATGACTTATGTAATACTTTAGTTATAAATTTTATGTATTTTGTGTCAAGGGTATTTTTGACATTATGCACGAATTTTATTTCATTCCTTTGCATATCCCTGTCTACCAAACAACATGGATGAATGGTTCATTTCATTCCAATAGACTAACCAAGCATACAACATGGATGAATGGTTCATTTCATTCCAATAGACTAACCAAGCATGACAATGGAATGGTAATGACCCATTTCATTACCTCCTTCATTCCATTAACTCTCCCATTCCATTTCCTTGTCATTCCTTTCCATCATACCAAACAGACCCTCAAGAGTATGGATGTACAAGGGGCTCTTTAGTTCAGTTTTCCATGGTCCCATTAAGAGGCTGGCTCTGAATCGATTAGATTCAGAGCGTTTTGTTGGGTTTTATGTAGCCTTTGAATTGGTCGAATGGGCTCTGTGAATAGCTCTGAATAAACGAAAATACACCCTTTGCCGTTGAATCCATTCCCACGTCTTCTCCTTATACTGACGCATCAAACTTCTACCTTTTCCCGACCATTTTCACGTCACGATCTTCGGCCTTCTTCGACGCTCCCTCAAACCTCTCATTATTTGGCACTCATCTCATTCTTTTGCTCATTGCTTGATATTATGACTTTATAATATGGGGATTTTGCAGATTGTTTTTTTTTTAGGTAAAGATGACGTTACCTCTGGCAAATTTTATTAATAAAAAGAATAAATACAATTTGAGGCTGGGGACTCCCCACCTAAGAAAAAACAGAAAATCCATTGGGACTGTCTAAACTAGGAAGCATAACATGAATTGGAACCAGAAAACATAACAGGAAACCGAGAGGGGGGTGGAGTCCATCTGCTCGGACGGCGGAGCTATCATAAGGTGATCATGAGGGGATCCAATATCTCCGGCAAGGAACTGGGCAGGTTCTCCATCATCAGAGTCGACCTCAATGCAGTTATCCTCGTTGAAGAGGTCATCAGTATCCGAGTCAAAATCATCACGAATAATGTGGGAGGGAGCACGCGCAGGGGGGAGGGGGAAGTAGAAGCGGGATGATCTGTTATGTCGGTGGAACAACTCTCAAGAACGGAGAAGGCGTTGAAGATAGGAGTGGAGCGTTCAGACTGATTTGGGGGCGTAGTGGAAGAAAGACGGACAATGGGGCTAGGGAAACCGGGTGGAGGATTATTAGAAAGGGTGGGAATGGGGGGCGGTTCTTAATCGGAACCGGGCGAAACTCAAATCATGACTTCTTATTAGTGTTTTTATTTTTATTATAAGCGCTGTTTTTTGAAACATCTTTAGCCGATACAACACGGTGGGTATTGCTGTTAGAATTACTTTGTGAATTATCATTAGTTTCTTTTCAATTTTTGAACTTTGTTTAGAAACATTTTTCTTTATAGAAACAACTATAAAACCATCATCTTGTTCCATAGGAGTAGTGACTTGCACTTGATAAATAGGCATTTTATTTTTTAGCCTATCTTCATTAGCCTTAGAGATGACATGTATGCAAGTGTGAGATTCATGTCCATAAACCATGCAATGAGAGCACATAGGTGGTATCCACTCATATTGGATACGCAGAGTGTGAGTGGAAAACTCAAAAGTATCAGGATCGGGGATTCATGTCTATTGAAAATTGTTAATGATAATTGTCTATATTGGTATTATTTGTATTAATTTATGAATTAAGATATGTAAATGATTTGTTTTGGGGATACAAGTTGAACATGCAAATTCACGTTTGAAATACAAGTATTGGGAGTACAAGTTTAACATGTAAATCGATGTAGGATTTTTGATGGCTGCAATAAAAAAGTCGAACAATGAATACACATGGAGCATTATACTAATTAGATTTATAGCAATTGAACAATGATTCACATGAAAATGACAAATATGTATAGTATTTTATTTTAGTTTTGTATAAATCTGTTTTCTTTTTACAAATTGAAGAACATAATTTGATGTTGTATAATTGTAAAGTGAATGGTAAAATGATCACTTTTATCATTTATCATAGTCATCCATTGGCCTCAACAAACAACATAGTTTCATGCAAAGCCTCTTATCATTTAGGTCTCTCACTTATTCAGATGTTGTCAAATAGTCTCTAAGACTAATGAGTGTCAGGTGCGGTACACCAGTGAGAGGAAAAATAAGAAGAAAAGAGAAACATGGGAGAAACGTAGTGTTTAGATGACATAAAAATATGAGAGGCAATAAGATCCCACGCCACTCAGTTTAAGGAACGAATCATCGTCACATATCTGTTTTGTAGTCGCTATGCATGATTATTACTTATGATAATTTATGTCATAAAACTTGATTTCAGGTATATCTAATCAAATTTTTATGTAATAACCTTCCATATATATTTTGGACTAAATAAAAAATGCATATTATGAAAATGAAAAAAGATAATTAATAAAGTATTGCGGTAATAATGAAAAAAACAAAAAGATAAGACCACTTGTACAACCCATTTCTCTTTTGCTTTCATTGTTGATTTTGTCAACATCTCGATGACAATGACACATTGACACCCCACCCCTCAAGGCGACCATTCACTTTTTTTGCTTTTATTTTTAATAACATTTATTAAAATAGAATTATAAAGTTGCCAAAAACGTTATCGTACCATTTATGAATTACATGGTTATATGTTAATAATTAGTGACGACATCATCTTTATCTAATGTCGAGTCAATTAATTAACATAACATCAATAACAGTTGAAATATTTAACATATCTTTAAAAATTTCTAGTCCAGTTTGATATCGTCATCATACTATCGTCCCAATCTGACTATTAAAGCTAGTTACTGTGAGAAATTGGTTAAAATGATATAACTGATAAGTTTTGAACGTTAAAGATTTGATTTTTAAATTTATTTGTTAAGTATGTAACTAAAAAACTGATAAAGTTATTAAATGGTGATGTGTTTTCCAATTTATATTTTCTTTTAAAGAACGGCAAGATTTTGCTTTTCGTACATACGCACTAACTACAGGTTAAAAAATGTTTCACTGTGTCAATTATTTAAAAGTAATTTGATTTTTTTTAATTATGTTAACATTTTGGTCTACAGGACCATAGTAAATTATTTTTAAAGCTTACTAATAAGAATCAACAAAATACAACAAATAAGGATTAATGAACTAAATGGGGTAACGAACTCTTACTTTTGTCCACATTTAGGTAACAATGTTTTTTGTATCCTTTTACCCATCAAACTTATGGTGACCGTTTAAAAAATGGTAATATGACCCACGATTGTAGGTTTTTGCTGATTTGGATATTATTGTATATTACGTGGCATTACGGATATATTACGTGGCATTACCCATCAAACTTATGGTACCCGACTCGGCCCGGTTCATGAGTCAACTTGCCGAGATGATCGAGTCGACTCAACAGTTTGCAGATCGGGGAAAGTGGTGGTAGGGGTTTGCTTCGGAGGGCCACCGGAGGCTAGAACCGGTGGCGGATTGTCGAGACTCGGCGGTTTGATGGGCTGAATCGGAAGTTGCAGGTGTTCGGAGGGCTCGATCGGGAAAGGAGAAGTAGAAGTGATGGTGTTCGGTTGGTGAGGTCGAGGGCTGATGGAGGTGAGTGCAGTGGAGGCGGTGCTGTGAAGCAGCTTGCAACGGTGGTGCGAGCAGGTGGCTAGGGATCGATCGGGGAAGGCGAGGATGATCGGGGGGAGGAGTTTCTGTGTTCGCGTAAGGGAGAAAGGAGGGAAGAGAGATGAATCAGGTAGGGTTTAGGAGATGGGGTGGGTTATTTTGGTCAAATGCGGGAAACGGGTCGGATACATTGGTCAAATGAGGGAACCGGAGATGGGGGATAGCCACGTAATATTTCCGTAATGTCACGTCATACATGATAATGCCACATAATACTCAAATCAGCAAAAACCTACAATTGTGGGTCATATTACTTTTTTTTTAAACGGCCACCATAAGTTTGATGGGTAAAAGTGTACAAAAAAAAGATTCTTACCTAAATGTGGACAAAAGCAAGAGTTTGTTACTCATTTGCTCATTAATCCAACAAATAATAAACCATTCTTAAAGCAAATAATATATGAAAAGGTAGAAAGCTTGTTATATTTTTTTGATTTAAACCAATGTACTTTTTGAAACATTGGACATTGTTGTATTAAAATTTGGGTAACTTTTAGAAAATTAATTACATTTTCAACAATTTATTTAAATAGTCACGGTTTCTTTTTTTTTTCAGAAAAAGCATTCATATATTTAAAAGTTTTTAGAAAAACCATTTTTATAAAAAAAACATTTTCAAAAACGTCAACTCTTAAGAAAAACTATTATTCCATAATGCAAACGTACTATCTAAAATTGAGATATAGTTTTTTAACCACAAATGACCATGATTCGGGTTAATTTGGTTTTTTACTAAGGTGGCGTTTGGTTCGCAGAAAATTTTTGAAGGAATTGGAATCTGTCAAGGAATTGGAATCTATCAGGAATTGGAATCCAATTCCATATTTTGTTTGGTTGGCTGGAAATGGATTTGGAATCTAATTCCATTTTCTGTTTGGTTGTCAGGAAATAGAATTGGAATCCATGTAAATGACAAATTTGCCCTTATTGTGTTTTGCATAATATTTACTTTTTATATAACTTGTTGCTAGTGGTGAATGGTAGCGGTGGGTGGTGGTGGTGATGGTGGTGGCGGTGGCATGTGGTGCTGGTGGCGGTGGGTGACGGTGGTTGGTGGTGGCGATGGATGACGGTGGTTGGTGGTGGCGGTAGGTGGTGGTGGTGATGGTGGCAGTGGCATGTGGTGGCGGTGGGTGACGGTGGTTGGTGGTGGCAGTAGGTGGTGGTGATGGTGGTGGTCGTGGTGGTGGTGGATGGTGGTGGGTAGTGGTGGTGGTGGTGGTGATGGTGGTGGTGGTGGGTAGCGATGGTGGCGGCGGTGCTGGTGGTGGTGGCGGTGGCATGTGGTGGTGGTGGCGATGGGTGACAATGGTTGGTGGTGGCGGTAGGTGGTGGTGGTGATGGTGGCGGTGGCATGTGGAGGCGGTGGGTGACGGTGGCGGTAGGTGGTGGTGGTGGATGGCGGTGGGTAGTGGTGGTGGTGGTGGTGGTGTGGCGATGGTGGTGGCGGCGGTGGGTGGTGGTGGTGGGTGACGATGGTGGTGGCGGCGATGGGTGGTGGGTGGTGGGTGGTGGGTCGTGGTGGTGGGTGCGTGGGGGTGGTGGTGGTGGTGGTGGGTGGTGGTAGATGGTTTCAATTTGTGAGGTAATGGAAGGGGTATAATGGTAATCTTGCACATTCCCTCCTCCAAGGGAATTAATTCCTTCCATCCACTGAAGGAATTCATTCCCTCCATTTCAAAGGAATTGGAATCTAATTCATTCATAAAAATCTTGAACCAAACGCAGGAATTCGAAGGAATTGGATTCCAATTCCCTCGAATTCCCTCGAATTCCAACGAACCAAACAGCCCCTAAGTAGAAACCGAACCAAATATGTTTGGTTTTTAACTTTGGAAGAAATTAAATTATCAGTTTTTTCATTCTAGATTCTTGTTTATATAGGATTTCTTTATTAATAATGTTGTTAAAACGATAACACATGCTTATTATTTTAATTTATAATAGATATTCGTAATTTTATGATAATTATTTTATTTTTAACATACATAACCACTTAAACACACACATAAATGACATAATTTTGGGTATTTCGATATGATTCGATATTCGTAGACATAAAAAACTCAAATTGAACTGAAATACTAAAAAATATTAAGTATGTGAAAAATTAAATTAATTATCATGCATTTATGATTTCTACTAAAAGTTAAAATAAAAAACATGATTTCATATCGTGTTGTATTATCTTTTAGGAGATATTTTTGTTAAACTTTAGCAACATTATTAATAAAGGAACCTAGAGAATAAAGGTAAAACCTGAAAAAAAAAAACTTAAACTGAAAAAAAAAACAGCATTGTATTTTACAAAGTCAAAATCTAATTTTGTTTGTTCGGTTTCAATGTTAGTTAAAAAATAAATTAAGCGAAATGAAGATTTTTTATTCGGTTTCAATTAGAAAGTTGAAAATGTTGTGGAATTTATAAAATCTTACACTAAAATTCTGATAAAATGACTGAAAACCACTGAAGTCTTTTACCAACTGACTTGATGAAGATACAAAATACTTATGGACATAAGTGAAATACAATGATAAGTGTTACGGATTAAAATTTATGCTACTAGACTTTGTTCTTTTAAAACAAGAAGGCATGAGAGATATTTGGTTTTAAAAAAATAGCTACGATGATGTTTGTGACTTAAGCAAGCTAAATGGACTTAGGATGGGGGATGTCATATTTCTCAAACCTCACAAATAGGTATTACGTCAAATTTTATCTTTCTTCTGATTTTCATCTTTTCAATACACGACACGAAAAATTCATCTTTCCCAGTTAGAAAAACAAGTGGTGTTGGATTCACACAAATGGTAAAGCCAACGAACCAGCATGATGAAGAGTAAGGAAGGGTGCTACTTTCAATATCGCATACACCATTAGTACCACTCACATCTTTCACCCCATCTATCAGTATTCCGTCCAACGTTAGGTGAATAAAATCATTATGATTTATTTTTAAGAATTCATTTGCACAAAAATGAACTTATTTTGTAAGCTAATAGAGGTGTCATTTTTTATTAAACTTTTATCCTTGATCATTGTAGCAAAAACCAATCGTAGTTGTCAATGGCCTCTTGGCCAAGTGGTAAGGCGTCATCCTCCAATCTTGAGATTGAGGGTTCAATCCCCACTAGGGGGAATAGGTGGATTTAAGGTGATTAGAGTATGCATAGGAGTAGGATAGATTTGCCGTTCCAAAAAAACCAATTGTAGTTAACACAACATTATTTACCAGTATATATAATCGTATTGGATCTTCATGAATATTCGTTAAAAAAATGAATAAAGTACGACAATGAACATCCAAATACGAAAACACTTTAGTTGGCAAACTAAAATGTTCCCTTGGTTCATTTTGATGATAAAGTTATATATATATATATATATATATATATATATATATATATATATATATATATATATATATATATATATATATATATATATATATATATATATATATATATATATTTGGGGTTCAGATCCGGTGAGAACTCCAATAACGTCAAACGTTATTATTGAATCTGACGTAATCGAATGCGGAGCTCATCTATGGAAACACAATATACATAAAACAACTTTTTTATATTTATATGCATATAAGTTTTTTTCAAAACAAAACATTTATACATATCACAAAGGCTGCAATTTAGATATTTTAAAAAAATCAATTTTTTTTACATATGTATAAGAGTATGCATATATGTATAGGACTATGCATATACAAAAAAATGAATTTTTTAATTTTTAAAAATATAACAATATATATATATATATATATATATATATATATATATATATATATATATATATATATATATATATATATATATATATATATATATATATATATATATATATAGATAGGTTCAATGCAGAACCAAATTATACAACCTAACCACAGAACCACGTAAAGATGACTTATGTTCATTTATGGACATATGTTAAATGACCCATGTTCATCTATGAACATGAAAATTACATATGTTCATAAATGAACATAGGTCATCTTTACATGGTTCTGTGGTTAGGTCGTATAATTTGGTTTTACATTGAACATATCCCTATATATATATATATATATATATATATATATATATATATATATATATATATATATATATATATATGTACATATATATATATATATATATATATATATATATATATATATATATATATATATATATATATAGAATCAGGATCGGGTGAAGACTCCAATTTCGGTGAAGACAGTTAGGACAAAACTGGACCTCTAATTTTGAAAAATGGGTGGCTAATATTCATTGTGAAAATTTTTTTAGACAACTAGCCCCCAAGATTTTAAGATGTGTCAATTTTTTCATAATGAATCTTAGCCACCCATTTTTCAAAATTAGAGGTCCAGTTTTGTCCTCACCGAAATTGGAGTCCTCAGCCGATCCTGATTTTATATATATATATATATATATATATATATATATATATATATATATATATATATATATATATATATATATATATATATATATATATATATATATATATATATATATATATATATATATATCAGCAACGATTTTGTATAATAAAGTTTGTTAGAATAAAATTTTATTGAAATACTTTTCACATAAGCGAATGGCACAATCTACATTTAAGATAATGAAAAGATATTTTAAAAATGGTTTTTAGTGAAGTAGGATCGTAGACGTGTTTAATTGCAATCCACACACTTTACCACATGTATGGTTTTGTACAATTTTGGCCACACATGCCCATTTATCGATTGCTTTTACAATATTTTTATATATTTCACTTTGAGTTAATTATAAACTTTACCTTGAATCGTTTAAGGTTTTTTTTATTTACAGTATTTATATTCTTAAGACCTTAGGGTACACTCAAGAGTCAAGACGCGGGTATGGTGGTTGTGAATGGTGATGTAGTAAAGCATGGTCATACAAAAACACCGCCCACACATAGGGTGTGGTGGTGCGTGATGGCTGTTGAGGTTTTCTATAAATAGGTTATACTCCATTCGTTTCAAAATGATATTCCACAGACAAAAAACACACAGATTAAGAAAACATTATATGAATCTTATTTTTTCCCACAAAATGACTGTTTTACCCTTTCTTTGTATTTAATGCCGGCACTAAATGTGTTGGCTATTACAATTAAAGGTAGGGATATTTTGGTAAAGATGTCATTTATGTTTAGAAGTTGACTAACATTTTGAGACAAACTAAAAGAAAACATAGACTATCATTTTGAGACGGATGGAGTATAAATGAGAGCAAATTAGTTAATCTTACAAAATTGAAAATGATTAATGATTTGAAAAAGTTTAAATTAATAGGATTTTGTTTTATAAATTTGATGAAAAGATTATGTAAAAAAACAAAATTAACTAGGATTTTGTTCTACCAATATAATGTTTAGAATTAGGCCAATTATACGATTTTAGTCAAGTATTCAATTACCAAGTCCGATGTGATTTTTATTTGCAGATTGAAATCCTTAACATGATAAGTTTTTGCTAACTAGGATTTTCACATTTAGACATTAAAAGAAAGGGGAAGAAAACCAACAAGAAAATCGAATTCTCAACCTATGAGAGAAGTAGTACACATTTTTTTTTTTCTTCTAAACCTACTCAAACAATAGGCATGTTTGAATTTTTATGGTCTTATCCTTTTTCTATTTTTTTCTTGAATTTTATTCCTAATTTGTATCCAACTTCTTGATTTTTTTATTTATATTTCTATTGGTTTCTTCATTTACTTAAAACGAAAATTGCAAGAAAACCATCGAGTGTGCCGAGTTTTACAAATTTACCATAAGTATGTTTTTTTAGTTTTACCTTCCTTTTTCACCGTTTCTTCCTTTCACATGCTAACAATATCGCTTAAAGAGGTTTATGAGATGACATTTTTTTAACGATCCTTAGACAAAATCTGAAATTTGAATAACTTAAAGAGGTCTATGAGTCGATATGGATACTTATTCTTAGAGGTGACAAAAGTTAACACGACATGCTAACACGACACGAAATAAACAAGTTTGCGTAAAAGATTTCAACCAATTTAATTAAACGGGTTGACATGACACAACACGATTATTAAACAGATAAAGTTAGGATTCAAAGTCTCAACTTGAAGATCACACGAACATGACCGGTTTAATTGTATACAAGTTTTTTAATTCTTTGGATAAATTATGCAAACCCAAAACAAAACAAAATATAAATGAAAAACTTTGGGTTAATTCATTTTCTAATATAATAACAACTTTCTATCCAAAGTCATGACTTAGTTTTAAGTTTTTCATTCTCTCATATACTCCGTAGTCCCATTCAGTCACTCACTCATTCTCGTGACCTCGTTCATCCGCTTTTCCAACTCCTACTCTTTCCACCAATCTCTTTCAACTTGTAATGAATTTTTTCTTTCCGCCTTCCAAATTCTACTCGTTTCAACTTTTCATTTTTTCATTTATGTCTCAACAACTATTACTTTTTCAACTTATTTAGTATTTTAACATGATACGACATTATATATTTACAAGGTCTAATCCCTAGACCCGATAACCCGACACGAAAATAAATGGGTTGACACGACACGACACGTTTATTTAACAGATCGGGTTAGGTTCAAACACTTTTAACCCGTGGAATGTTTTGACTCGATACGAACCCGACACGACACGAAACGTTTTCCAGGTCTACTTATTTCTATGTTTAGTCATGTATTAGAAGTCATAATGGATCTACTAGTAACAATAACGTAATGGTCGTGAAAATGCAAGACCTTTTGGTACCCAATTACTTTGCAATGAGAACATTCTTCCATCTAAATGAGATATTCGTTTATTTAGCATATGACTATGTATCTAATTTATATCAAATCTGTTGAGTTATTTGCTAATTTATTTTAGTTTTCACCTTGTTGATTATCAATCAATGCAGTTATCGCGTTCCAAAATTAAATAGCGGTCACCGGCCGCTATTTGAAATATCGGTTTTAGCGGTGATATAGCGGTTTTTTATATTACTTAGAACTAATATCTATATTCGTATATTCATTTGTAATACTTGAATTCTTTGTTAATCAGAATCATTATCTCATACAAAGAATCAGATCCTATAATGAGAAATATACATAAAACAATGACCTAGACACACATCACAATCAACAACCTTATATTTTAAGAAATATCGAAAAAATAATCACCTGGTCCAAATAGTAGTTATATCACCGCTATAGTGGTCCCGAATAACGCCAAGTCTCAAAAAAATCTTGACGCTAATTGCGCCAGTGAGAAAACCAAACACTATTATCAACTGTTATTTTGTTATAATCCGCGAACCGCAACATATCCTGGAGGGGAGCTCTACGACCATTGCGAAACTTCAACACCATTGCGCCAATGTTGCAGACTCCCACCCGATGACCATCAGCGTACACCACAACTGTTCCTTCAGGTACAGGACCACAAGTATAAAAACTCGACTTCTTTCCACAAACATGCACTGTAACTCTAGAATCCAATAACCAACCTCGGGCCGCCACTACCCATGTGAGAAATGAAATCATGTTAACCCCTTCGAGACCCACGTTTGCTACCAGGTGGGTAAGATCCTCAAT
The DNA here is from genome assembly GCA_023525715.1 of Cichorium intybus. NCBI lineage: Eukaryota > Viridiplantae > Streptophyta > Magnoliopsida > Asterales > Asteraceae > Cichorium > Cichorium intybus. Next base: position 5,242,633 of record CM042011.1, on the reverse strand, counting down.
AGCATTTGCAGATCCGTTTATAGGACTGGATTTCAGCATGGGGCACTCCCTTGCATAGTGGTCAGTCTCTCTGTAGACGTGACATTTTTCGATTCTCTTGGGTTGGTTGTTGGTTGGTTGCTGTGGTTGGACTTTTTGAAATACTTCTTCTTGGGACCAAAACCTTTATTCTTCTTGAACCCAATTTTACCCTTTTGGACATAACGCCCACCATACACGTGGTGCATACTCGATCCAACTTCACTCTGTTTTTCCCTATTGTGCATTTCCTCTTCAATTTAGAGGTGCTTCAACATATCATCCAAGAAATAGTCCTCCTACTTGTGCATCATCCTCTTGGAGAAGTATTTCCAAGAGGGTGACAATTTTGCAATAAATGCACCCACATGGAAGAGCTCCAGTAGAGAGATGGAAAGGGTGGTCAGTTTGTTGATAAATACCTGGAGTTCATGAACCTGCTCCAAGATGGGTTTGTCGTCGACCATTGATACTCTAGGAACTTTGACACAATGCACTTGCTAGTACCCTCCTTATGTGCATTGTATTTCAAACAAACAATTCGAAGAATAGTATTGTGAACTAATACTGAATAGTAGCAATACCTAAAGCTACCATATCGATAAATAATATTGAGAATAATATATCATTGGTCACTAATAACAAGTTTAATTATTATTATTATTTACCGAGTTTCGTCTAAAAATCAATTTGATCATTCTTGACCAAATCTGATTATAAGAAAAGAGTAGAAGCAGAATATTTTATTGTTGGAAGAATTAAAAGAGGGAACAAAATATAAAACCAACCTGAAGATTGCTAATTCTTGACTTGTAAGACTGCACAGAAGAACTCATGTTCTTAAAGGATTTTACGACGCTCATCGGCTGTAAGCTGTTAGTATAAAACCTCAGGATTTTATGTAGAATATCATTCGTTCCAACAGTTTTGGAAGAACAGATAAATGCAAAGCAAATACTCAGAAACCAGAAAAACTGGATCGTAAAGGGAGAGAGGAGATCAAATTCGTTTTCTGAGGCGTAGAATAAATGAGACTCAAGAGGTCCTATTTATACTACTTGAAAAATTCTAGATGTGCTCAAATTATAATTTAGAATTTTGAAATTTGAATTTTGGATAAAACTTCACTGAGCAAATCGAAATTTGAATACTGGATAACCTCATCTGATTTCAAATCTGATCGTTATCCGATTCTGCCGACTTCTAGAAACTTTCAGGACTTTATCCACGAAGTTAACAGTGGTCAACCCGTTGTCTGGGTCGGTCCAACCTAATCCGACCTTGCTAAAAGCAAAAGCTTCTCATCTCCCAGTGACTGATGCAAAGTGTGCCTAAATCATGCCATACTGTGAACTCCGCATCTACAACCCGACTCAGCGTATATGTAGGCTTAGCCCATCCCTTGATCCACTAAAGTCATTGAAAAGAAAGAAAGAAAAGAACCTTATAAACCCATAAATATTTATTCCTCTCATCTGGAGATGACAACGCAGGAGGGTATATAAGGGATTGCATTTCCCATCCCCTTAACCATAGCACCTCCCCCATAACCGTCGGATATTAAAAATCCTTCCCCATCCCCATCCCCAACGGATAATCATGTATTATTTTCCCGTCACAAGTTTTTGAAATTTTATGTAAATAATCTAGATTTTATAATAACCAACAAAAGTATCTCAATTCTCAACGACAATTAGAGCAAACTAATTAACGAATGAGACTAAAGTCGTGAACTGAAGTGGTAAAGTCGTTAACTCTCGTTTGATTTCAATTCACGAATGAGATTAAAGACAAAAAAGTGTCAGAGTCATCCCACGAGGCAATCAACATATCTCGATTTTCAAAGGCAATTCGGGCAATATATATATATATATATATATATATATATATATATATATATATATATATATATATATATATATATATATATATATATATATATATATATATATATATAGGGTTAGGGAATATGTGGTTGTCATGTACCTAAGCTTATATATAGAACCCACTAAACTACATAGTTTTGAATCAAATATATCTAATATAATCATGATTTTTTGTTTTCTATTCTTCCTAAAATCACATATCTTCATAAATTGATCAAATATGTGTTCCTTTTTTTATCGTGTATATGAATAAATTGAAAGTCATGATCAAATTTATTAGAAATTAATACTAAAGCATGTCATTTTACAAATAATAAGTAATATAATATATTCATGGAAGTTAAAATATGCACATCACTCAATTAAGGTTTTCACAAATATTATGGGTTGAGTTTTTCCACTGAATGAGTAAGATTTTTTGAGGTATATTGTTTACAAATAGTGTTTTCTTATACTTTTACAATACAAAAAAATTATATAATTGTTCGTTTTCATCAATAGTTTGTCTCAAAAATACTTAACACTAAATCGTTTTTAGAAGGTTCTAGACCTAAGCTTAGGTACCTAACAGCCATATATTCACTTTTATATATATATATATATATATATATATATATATATATATATATATATATATATATATATATATATATATATATATATATATATATAAAGAGAGAGAGAGAGAGAGAGAGAGACAGGATCAAATGAGAACCTATTTTTTCATGAGAACCTGGGAAACTTTTGACTGAAACTTTTTTTTCAAAAAAAATTGAAAAAGAATATGCATATACGAAATGTGCACATATGCATTTTTTTTCCGCAAATGTATATATGTTCACGTTTTGTGCATATGTGCATATTGTGTATATGCATATTTTTTTTTCAATTTTTTTGACAAGATGTTTTAAATATAAACGACTTAGTGTATTAAGTCATTTTTCTTGAAAAAAAATTCAGTCAAAAGTTTCTCAAATTCTCACGAAAAATATGGTTTTCATTTGATCCGGACCATATACACACATATATATATATATATATATATATATATATATATATATATATATATATATATATATATATATATATATATATATATATATATATATATATATATATATATATATATATATATATATATATATTTATATATATATATATATATATATATATATATATATATGTTCACGTTTTGTGCATATGTGCATATTGTGTATATGCATATTTTTTTTCAATTTTTTTGACAAGATGTTTTAAATATAAACGACTTAGTGTATTAAGTCATTTTTCTTGAAAAAAAATTCAGTCAAAAGTTTCTCAAATTCTCACGAAAAATATGGTTTTCATTTGATCCGGACCATATATATATATATATATATATATATATATATATATATATATATATATATATATATATATATATATATATATATATATACATATATATATATATATACATATATATATATATATATATATATATATATATATATATATATATATATATATATATATATATATAGGGTCCCGTTCCGGTGAGAACTCGTAAGGACACCTTAAAAAAATTTTAAAAAAATACAAATCATAAAATCAAGAATAGTACTATATCATGATCCAAAAAAATTTTGGATCATGGAGAAACAGTAATGATACACAAAAAAATTTATTTTGTGGATCATTGTTTCATTATAAAAAAAATAATGATCCACAAGTTTTTTTTCGAATTTTTTTTTCTCCAACATAGTACTATGATCCATTTTATTACTTATATTTTTGTTTTATTTTTTTTCAATTTTTTTAAGGTGTCCTCACGAGTCCTCACTTTAAGAAGTGTCCTCACCGGATCGCTTATCTATATATATATATATATATATATATATATATATATATATATATATATATATATATATATATATATATATATATATATATATATATATATATATATATATATATATATATATATATATATATATGGCAAGAAGGTACAAAGTTTTTTATTACTTGGTTTTTTGACGAATCACCAAAATAAATCACTGGATGAATAAAAAATAACATGATTCATTGAAAATTTTTTCTAAAAAAACATATTGATGAATCAATTTTTAGTAAATCAAAATTTTATTCACGTTACAGACAATTTTAGTAAATCAAGTTTTTACAAGGTACCCGCGCGATGCGGCGTTGATGTTCAGTTCGTTTCGACAAATAATTGCCGACGGCCTTTAATTTCGTTTGGCGGGATGATTAAATTTAAAAATAAACTATGTTACCATTTTATGTTAAAAACGTATTGCGGTTTAGGTTGAAATTAACGAAACATTCATGCAATGTTGCAGACGACAATTATATTAATACTAGGCGTATTCCCGCGCGTTGCGCAGGAGTAAATTAATATAGCAAAAATATATTGACCAATCAAATATAAACATAAACATTTTAGATTTAATCAAAATATGAAAAACAAAAAATAAATCAAACATATGACATATGTATTAATAATAATTTTTCATCCAAACATCAAACAAAAAAACATAACACCTTTTTTAGAGTTAATTATTATAGATGGTCCAACATTAAAAATATATAGAAATATATTTACATAAATTGTCTCCGAATTTAAAATAAATATAAAATAATAATAATAACATAAATAATAGTCTAAAGTAATTATTGTATGTTGTCAAGTCGTATTTTCCTCCATCTTATTTTCTAAACTCTACCAAAATAAGCTACCTATCCTATGCGAACTATATATATCTTTATATTAACTAATGTGTCATAAGTAACAATTAAGTACCATAAGTTCAAAAACTTTTGGGTTGTAGTGGTTAATTAGTTGAAATGTGAAGAGATTGTGTATTAAAATAAATTAATGGTGTTGGTAATAGTAGAAAGTTGAAGTTTGAAAGTTTCAAACATATATTATATATTTATAAAAAATATATCTTCATATAAATATATAGATCGTGAATTGATTTATAACTACCTGTGAAAATTTTCAATTATTATAAAAAATAAATTATATATTTTTTAGTTAGGTTTAGATTTCAATTTAGGTTTTATATTTTACAGATTGAAACCTTTTAACTATTTTGAAAAAAAAAACATTTGATCATTGTCTAAGTTTAGTTTATATTTTGATTTTGGTTTTGCATTTAGACCATCTTTTGATCAACAAATTCAATGTATTATATTGTCAATTAAAAAGTTTAACTTTGGTTTTGTATTTAACACCATACATTAATTAACAACTTAAGTATAGTATATTAATAATTCAAAAATTCGATCATCAAGATGATATATTTTATATGTAATAAATAACTTAATGTTGGAAGTTGAATAGTTAAGAGTTTCAAGTCGATATGATGAAAGTAAAATGCTCTAATATTTAATAAATAACTTAATGTTGGAAGTTGAATAGTTAAGATTTTTAAGTCGATATGATGAAAGTAAAATGCTCTAATAAATGTAAAAATTATTATAAATCATTCATCGTAATCAATATTTAGTGATATAAAATCTAGATTTAAAATATATATGAAAAAATGAGCCAGTCTTTAAAAATCGATAATTAAAATTATAGAAGTATAACCAAGTCTAACATGTATTAAGTGCTTAGAACATTTGAAGTATTTTATAGAAAAAGATAATTTATTATTTTAATAGTTTAATAATTTAATTTCATACATTAATTATTTGTATGTCAAACTTCTATATATTCGGGAATTGTAAGTCTTGAGTTGAATACATTATGACTTGTTACTCAACCAACAATATAATCATCTATTTAACTCAATTGTATATAGACAATCCAATATTAAAAATATAACACATTAACATGAACTACATTAGAATCTAATACAAAAAATAAAACGTACTAAAAATAATACATATATTATCTTTGAGGAATGTATTATTATAGATCGTTTCTTCGTAAAACTTGTAGGTAAAATAAATATAATTTAGCCTTGTCAAATAACGCTAATATGAAAAAATATTATATGAACCAAATGACCACTAAATACTTTATCAAACAACATAAGCTCACTTATTCAAACAATATACAACCATTTTGGTGAATATGGATTAGAAAACGTTACAATGAATAATCAATCTATTATATATCTTCCTACCGTTATGTTGGGGTATAAACAATATGTATTTTGTTTCTTGTCTTGCAACTTGTAATTTGCTTTAGCTTCTTCAAATGTCTCCTTCCCAATACAATATAAACATATGTACCTTCGAAATATGTGTTCTCAACCATGCCGTTATTCTCTTGCCTTGCGACTTGTAATTTGTTATAGTTTCTTCATGTTTCTCCTTCGTAATACAATATAAACATATGCAACTTCAAAGTGTGTGTTTTCTCAAATCATCTTTTCTTCCATCATATTCTTCATGCTAGACTCTATATTTTCTTCCATCATATTTTTCATGCTAGAATCTAATTTATATGTGAATTATGTATAACTCTTATATTAATTAGGTGTGATAACTAACAATAAAGTATCATAGGTTAAAAAACTCCTGAGTTGTGGAAATATGCAAAGACATAAAAAGTTAGAAAATTAATGGAAATATGAAAAGTCGTGGGAGTTTCAAATGCATGTGGTGCTTTGAAATATGCCTCTATTATAAGATATATAGATCGGTGAATAGTTTTTATTTAGACTACTTTTCTTTAGGAGAGCATCAAATAGGTGAATTTCAAGTGCATGGTTTTAAACAATTAAAGAGTAATTAAGAGTCCTAATCCCGAGTTTTTATGTTTTCTTATAAGATTCTAAAAATAACCTTACAATAAAGGGTAAGGTCGTTGTGGCATCAGTGTTGGTATTGTTGTTGTGTTGGTGGGTTATAACATCTAATAAATTTTTTTAGTTAAAAACGTTATAAATTTAAATTCCGTTAGTCAAATAAAATCTGTTAAATACAAAAAATTATTATAACATAGATAATATAATCTTTATGTGAAATTACTCTTTATTTTATAGTTGTATTATATAAAGAGTCAATATAATTAAATGGCAATTCATTTAGATATTATCGTACTCAAAAAACTTCATTTTTTCATAAACTTTCAAATTTTTCAAAAACTTACAAAATTTTCAAAAAATCATCATCTAAGTTTTCAAAAATTTGAAAAAAAGTTGGTGAATTTTAAATATCATCAAATTCAAAAAATTTCAAAATTTGAAAGTAGGAAAAACTTAGACGGAAATTGTAGTTAAAATAAAATAATGTGTTAAACAGTTTACTTTCAAATTTTCAAAAATTGAAGGTATGATAAGCTTGGGCAAGAGGTAAGATTCAAAATTTTCATACAACTGTTACACAGAAACTTCAAATAACCTCCGTGAGTGAAAAACAATCTCAGTAACGAAAATTGTAATTTAATCAATTAAAAATAAAAAATCTAAAAAAGTATTCACAAATATTAGTTTAATAGAAATAATCAATCCATCTACATTTTAAGAATTTTTTGAATTTAGATGAATTCTATTAAAATTTACAAATGATAGGATATGTATTTTTAGGGGTTTTTTGAATTTAGATTGTGATATACGGAAATCATAAACCTAATTTATTGATATTTATTTTGACTTTAAATTGAGTTAAACTTATAGTGTCGTGTGTGTGTGTGTGTGTGTGTGTGTGTGTGTGTGTGTGTGTGTGTGTGTGTGTGTGTGTATATATATATATATATATATATATATATATATATATATATATATATATATATATATATATATATATATATATATATATATATATATATATATATATGGTCGAGATCATGAGAGAACCTAAAAAACTCTAGGAACCTAGGAACTTTTTTTCTGCACAATATTTTTCAAAAAAAAAATTGCATCCAATTTTTTTATTTAAAGCGTTTAAGAGATTTTTAAACCCTAAACCCTAAACCCATATGAAAAAAAATAAAAAAATAATTTTTTTTGAAATTTCTTTTTGAAATCTTCTAAACCCTAAACGCTAAACCCTAAACCGTAAACCCTAAATTCTAATGAAAAAAAAATAAAAAAATGATTTTTTTTGAATTTTTTTTGAAATCTTCTAGACGCATCATAACAAACATTTTGGTATATTTTTTTTGAAAAATATTGTGTTGAAAAAAAGTTCATAAAATGAGTTTTTAGATTCCTAGGCTTTTATAGGTTCTCAATTGAACTTTACTCTCTCTCTCTTTTTTTTTTCTCTCTCTCTCTCTCTCTCTATATATATATATATATATATATATATATATATATATATATATATATATATATATATATATATACACACACACACACACACAAGGTTTTAAACCCGTGTATTACACTGTTGAAATGTTAAAATAAATTATATAATAAAAATTATGTAAATTATAAATTTGCAAACAACTTGTATATAGTATACTGGATAGATATTGGTAAGGGTGTCATTGTTATATATAATTAATGTAAGAAATGATTTGTAAATACTAACTAATAAATCATAATAAAAATATTTATATAGTAATTTTACATTTTATTGAAAAACCAAAATATAAAACATTAAATATATATATATATATAAATATATATATATATATATATATATATATATATATATATATATATATATATATATATATATATATATATATATATATATACATATACATACAACAACTTATATGATATATTTATATCGTCTGAAAAATCAAAATATATATGTTGCTTTTGTTATAAATGACAAAAACATATTTATATATCATAAATTTAAAAAAATCTATATATATATATATATATATATATATATGTATATATATATATATATATATATATATATATATATATATATATATATATATATATATATATATATATATATGATAACCGAGGACCCCACCTGACCCATCCTTTGGATGACCCTGATGAAGCAACCTCGGGGCCCACGCACACCTGGCAGCAGGGTGGTCCGGGTCAATCACCTACGGGGGTAGAGAGGTGGCCAGTGGTCATCCCCTGATTGAAACCTATCACTCTCTATGGGGAAAGGGAAGGAGTGGGATTAGAACTTGGAACCTCTTTGTGGGGGAAGAGAAAGAGTCCAAAGCCTTATCTACTAGGCCATCAGGGTGATGGTTAAAAAAAATCTATTTGTTTACAACATTTATGGTTCTCTAAGTTTAATTCAATTTAAATTCAAAATAAATCAGGTTATTGTGGCATTCAATTTAAATTCAAAATAAATCAAGTTTATCATCTAAATTCAATATAAATCCTAATCTATCTCTTATAATAAAGTAACCTTCAAATGCCACATGGCATCTCCTTTTTTTTTCGTTGACAAAATTGTGTAAAAAGAAAGAGTTTTATCCCGTAGGAAATTACATTTAGCAGCAATGTGACGTTAACGAATGGATGAAGATTTGATTAGGAAAAAGTACCAAAGTATTCAGGGAGAACTTGATTACGTTAAATGTTTGCAAGTTAAATGTTTTCAAATTTGATATATTTTAATAAGTTAATCTTATCTCGGTTTCAAATTGAAAAATATGATTTAAGCTAAATAATAAAGAAAATGACATGTGTCATTTTAGCTTCTAAGACATGCCAATTGGCAACTAAAAGACCTTGTTTATTAGTATATCTATACTACTTTAAAAAGGAAAAATGGTTTCTAAAAATGGAAACTCTTAAAATTAAGAGATCCAATTAATTATGCACAAGATACAAGTAATTATGCATGAAATCAGGCTTAATCAAAATACAAGTTTGAATACGGAGCTATTATAGGTTTGAATACGCAGCTATGCAACAGATCTTCCTGATCAATTGTTCAATCCCGTTATTCTCTCAGTATCCCCTTATATCCGCCCCAACCTTTCATCTCTTTTAACTCCTCCCCAATTCCTCTCTCACTCTCATTGATCATTGCTCATCGATTCTACTATGGACGACTCTAAGTATTACAAAGCCCCATGGTTAGTAGCTGATCACAAACCACACCACCTCTCCCTTGTATCTCGCCCCTAACAGCATGGATCGGAAAATTGTTTCACATACAGCTGATAAGACCCAAAGGCTCAGCAAGGACATTGGTAAGGGACGGTATGGCGGTACATACCGCTCCCACCACTCGGCAAACCGAGCGTGGTGGTGGCCGACGGTAATGGTTTTCCGTTCTTTCTCTCCTCTTTCTCCTCAATCGTCATACATATCTTCATCCCCTTTCTCCTCATCGACTTGGAATGATTTTCCAATCCATACTTTGAAAAATCAGTATCCACTTGTAAATGGACGGTACTCACTTACCCCGCCAAAAACGACCATCGTGGCTCGGAAAGCCCTAGCTGTATCTTTATCACTTTCAAACCATACCACCTCCTGATCGATTTGCGCTGCTTTAGGTTTGTTTATTTTTCCTTTTCATATTCTTCGTTACAGTACGCAGTCATCCTTCTCCAATTTTGTTTCTTTTTCTCTCAATTTTTTTTTCTTATAAATGGACGTAGGTAAGGGCATATGTTATTCTGACCTTAATTAAGGGAAAAGGTTAGTCCTGAGTATGCTTATCAAATTTTTTAAAGTTTTGGATATTTCCATTTTCTCTGTAATCCTTTACCATTTTGATGATGATATTCTTTTTCTTAAACATGGATTTTTTAATCTTTGTTTGAATACTTTGAAATTACAGCACCAGATACACTCCGTGATATGGATTTGAACTCCATCAGCTCCATTGGTGTATGTGATCGAGGAATACATGAGCTATTTCCTACTGGTACAATGAATTCCATTTTAGTCTTTTTCAATTTAATAATTTCCTATTTTATGTTTTTGATTTTACAGGTCTTAGTTTGATTGTTCTAAATCTGTTTTATAATGGAAGTTTGTTGGTCGGTTTTGGGTTTAATTTGTTGTAGGTGGGTTTTAGATTTAAGTTGTATATTTCTGAAATTAATCTTCATAGTAGAGAGAAATTTTCTATTCCCTTATAGTACATGTATGCATTTTACATCTAATGACTTTGCTATCTTGGTATTGTTGCCAGTGATAACCATCGGCCTAATATGATGATATATACATTGTTTTGAGGTCACAATAGGATCTGCAACTCGATTGCATGTCTGTTTTTTTCCGGTAAACACAAATAAAAAGTTCAATAACATTGTTATTTGAATTGCAGCTTTTGTTCTTTGTTTATGAAGTTGACTTTTATGTAATGAGTGACATTCATGTGATGTTTCAGTAAGAGAAAGAAGAATCCATTAGTGAACTTTTAATGTTGCAGGTTTGCTTGATAGATGGACCAGATGGCTATAATGGGAGCTGATTTAAGATCATTATTGTATTTCTTAATGGAAGCTTTCCTGTTCTACCACTGTTTCATGGTGAGGATTTAGTGCAGGTACCATTGCTAAAAATAGATGGGTTTATAGTTTTGTACTTGTTTTCAAAAAATGCTCCCCACGTGTTTGAGAAAATGTCTTAAAGAAAGTTTGGACAAGTTAACTGCTCCCAACTCTCAACTTTGCATAAATTATTCTTTCCTATTTTCTGCCGGTAAGTGTTTCTTTGTATTTCAATTCTTCATAGTACTTCCAACTTCCAAGTTTTTGTTTTCATTCTTGCTTGTGCAGCAGGTTAGAGCTCTTCCTACGCAACTTATTTTACCATCAGGTTTGAATCGCTTAATATTCGGCCCTCGAATCATCTCCATATCTAAGATAGTTTTATCCTTTTATAATCTAATCTTTATATTTTCTTTTAATCCAAATTTACATTCCCATAATAATTTAATTTATGCTTCTTAAACAGATTGCATTCACTAGAACCAGTGCCACAAGATGCCAAACTTTAACCGTAGCAGCTCAAAAGATCAAGGTATTTCTTATTAATAACAAAATAACCATATTAGGTGTATTTTAAAATTGAAAAAGCAAAATGGAAAATGCTATTATAGTATTATACCATCTTTTTATTATGTATGCTTGGCATCCTGTGCTTGGCGGAAAGAGTTTAATAGTTGTACTTGATGATGTTGACATTTATAATTGTTTGTTTTTACATCTTGGATTTATTAGCATTTTTTTGTTTTTTATAAGTATGTAGGGGCAGGGTCAAACAGCAAGGGGAAGAGATTTTGTTGGATTTGATTTGAAGACACATAGATATAAAAAGGGAGTATTTTTCTTGGTGCTTATTTCTCTAACATTTTTAGATGACATTTTTTTCTTGAAAATAAGGTTTTCAGGTTATATTTTCAGATTTTATACTTATTAAGTTTCTACTCTCTACAGCCAATGATGTGTCACCTGCGCTCCTCACCTGCACCCCTCTCATCGGAAATTCACTTGCTCGTGTCCTGCCAATGGAAAAAGATAATATGCAGAACACTTTCTAGATCTACGGTCCTCATTTATTTGTCCCTCTCTAAAATTCTGAATGTTTCTCTAGATTCTATAATGGTATAATATTGTTTGTAATGATATAATACTGTTTCTAATTTTCATATACTAAATTTTAGGTTGGCTTTTTTCCATTTCGTGAAATTACAAATTTTTTATAATGTTAACAAATGAATATACATAATATCTAAGTCATGATTTTAAAACAAACTTGCGTTATTAAACTCTACAGTTTTTTGTTCGTTTTAGCGAAACATCGAACGTGCGTGATACTCGCCCCTAACAATTTGTGTCCCGCCGCATTGCGCGGGTACACAACTAGTATATATATATATATATATATATATATATATATATATATATATATATATATATATAGGGTCCCGTTCCGGTGAAGACTCTAACTTTCGTGAGGACGGCGAGGACAATTCTCGTCCAATCAACTTCATTAAGGGCGTTTACGTCAAATTGGGCCTGCTGGACGAACTGGGCTAAATCAGATGCCAAAGAAGAGCTGAAAGCTTGGGCTGCAAGATATTGGGCTTCTACTGGACTCAAATCAGCGCTTAGCCCTAAAATCACCGTCTTCTACGTATGCTTGATTCAGCTGATTGTGTTCTTCGTTGCTTCATTCATTGATCGATTTTCTTCAACTGTTACAAGAAATTGAAGATTACGATTCATTCTGGTTAGTTTATATAAAACAAATTTTGATTAATTGCCTGATTTTACAACTTCTTATACGATCGAATGCTCTGTTTTTTTATTACGAACATCGAATCTGCCATTGCTCAATTGTTGCAAAATCATCAACCTTTTGTTCTTTTTTTTGCTGTGAATGTTACTAAATATGCATAATTAGTATGAATCAATGAAATTACTTCGTAAAACTTCACTAATCTTAGAAATTGATGTACGATTATATGCTTTCTTCTGTTTTTATTTCAAATATCGATTCTGAATGCTTTATTACTACAAATTAACAAAATTTTGTATGTTTTACCTTTTAATGTTACTAAATATCCATAATTAGTAGTTATCAGTCAAAATGCTTATTATTAAAATACAGTAATTTAGGTTTTTCATAGTTCAATTTTGTCTGTTGTTTGAATTGTAGGTTAAAAACTAGTTTTTACTTCAAAAAATTTGTAATTTGTATAAAATCATGCAATAAACATAAAACAAATGTTTCAATTCTTTGATAAACTTCACATTAATAGACATTGATAACAGTAACTAATCATCAAAAATTGTTTTCAGTTGTTTCATGGACAATGTTGAATCATTGTGATTGTATATAATTTTTTATACAAAACAATCAGGTATGGATGAGACTTCAATAAATGTGGAATCTGCAATGAATGTTGACAATCAAGTAATAGGAACAACCACAACAGAATCTGAAATTATTGAATCTTTTTCTGGAAACATTGGATCTTCTTCTGGAAACATTGGATCTTCTTCTGGATATATAGATCCTTCAGTGGCAAATACTGCATCTTCATCTACTTATAGGCATGATCCACTTAAGTATATAAAAGATGGAATAACATATTGGATTCCAGACGTGGATAACAAACCATATCAAGGACAAACATTTGCTACATTTGAAGAAGGTTTAGCTTTTTACAAGGAATATGCACGTAAAAGTGGTTTTGAAACACGATTATCAACTACAAAAACAATAATCGGAGTAGAAGGTTATGGAAGAAGATACATTGTTTGCAATAGGGAAGGCACTAAAAAGAAGATTGAACATGATACTTTGCAACACCGAAAAAAACAAAAACGTAAACGGGCTTCATTTAGACAACAATGTGGAGCATTTGTGAGACTGAGGGTTAATAAGAAAAAAAATGTATGGGAGATATACAAAATTAACGAAGCACACAATCATAGATTTGTTGATGTAGAGGATCAACATTTTCTAAATTCTGAAAGAAGAATCATGTATACACAAATGAAAACCATAAATGATATGTTGAATATCAACATGGGGCCAGCTGCTGCATTCAAATACTTTAAACAATCAAGAGGAGGTTTTGAGAATATTGGGATTACAGAAACAGATGCTAGGAATTTCAAGCGAGATTTGAATCAATATAAAGAAGAAGCAGATGCAGATTTTGTAATAGAAAATTTCACTAGGAAAAAGGAATGTTTACAAAACTTTTCCTTTGACTATAGTATTGGAAGTGAGGGTGAATTAACAGGTTTGTTTTGGGCAGATGAGAAGTCAAAAAGAAATTATTATGCATTTGGAGATGTTGTCTGTTTTGATGCAACTTATAGAACAAACAAGTAAGTATATATTAATTTATATAATCTTTGTTGAATCATTCCAAATAATCGTATTAAAATATTTCTTTATTTCTCATTACAGATACCGTATGATATTTGTGCCATTTACTGGTATAGATAATCATAAGAGATGTATAACTTTTGGAGCTGGATTGTTATCAAGTGAAAGCATTGAATCATACAAATGGTTATTAAATAATTTCAAAACAGCTTTTGGAAAAGAACCAAACGTTATTGTAACAGATCAAGACCCTGCTCTTCTACAAGCAGTACCGGCTGTATTTACGTCTGCTAGACATAGATTATGCATGTGGCATATATCCCAAAAGTTTACAGAAAAGGTTAGCAAATTAACTTTTAAATTTTTTTGGATCATGAAAAATTTAGAAAAAATATTTTATTGTATCATTTTATGATTCAAACTTTTATGATCCATACTATGAATAAAAATTTATACTTGCATTATGGATCATGAATAAATTTATGAAAAATATTTTTATTGTATCATCTTATGATTCAACTTCTGATGATCCATACTACATATACGATTTTATAGTTGCATTATGGATCATGAATAAAATTATATAAAATTTTATTGTATCATTTTATGATTCAAACTTTGGTGATCCATACTATGAATAAAAATCTATAGTTGCATCATGGATCATGCATAACTAGAGAAAAAAAATATTTTATTGCATCATTTTATGATTAAAATTTTTGATGATCCATACTACACATAAAAATTTATAATTGCAATATGGATTAAGAATAAATTTATGAAAAAACATTTTATTGTATCATTTTATGATTCAAATTTTTGCAGCTAGGAGGTAAAATTGATAAAGCAGATGTCTTGAAAGAATTAAACAACCTCATTTGGAATGAAACAATAAAGAAAGATGAGTTTGAATCAAGCTGGAAAACCATAATGGAAAAGTTTGAACTCAATGGAAACAACTGGTTTAATACCATGTATAACATGAGACACTTATGGATTCCAGCATACTTCAAAGAATGCACATTCTCTGGATTAATGAGAACTACATCAAGATCGGAAGCAGAAAATTATTTTTATGGGCTCTTATCCAACCCCGATTTGCATTTGGTTGATTTCATTACTCATTTTGAAACTGCATTAGAAGCACAACGATGTATTCAAAAGAAAAATGATCATGAGTCAAGATACACGACTCCTGATTTCAAAACTGGATTAAAAAATGAAGTTGAAGCAGCTCAACTGTTCACAAGAAATGTGTTTTACGAAATTCAATCAGAAATGATCGCATCGATTAGTAGTTGCATGTCAATCAAACTAGAAGAAACAGAAGAAATGTCAACATTCACTATAAAAGATACTGACAAAAATCCAAAACATCATGGCCAATTTCAGGTAATTTATTTTCCTAAAACTTATATTATCATGCCTTATTAAGAAATTTATTATTAATTTAATTGAACTCTTTTATTACAGGTTTCACTTTTTAAATCCGACTCAAAACTTCTTTGTTCGTGCTGTCGATTTGAATTATCAGGACAATTATGTAGACATTGTTTCTACATACTTAGAATGGAAAGTGTAGAAATATATCCAAAAGCTTATGTATCAACAAGATGGACAAAAGATGTCGTTCCACGATCTGCCTATGGTTTTAATATGAGCAATGTACCTACAACAGAAAAGAAAGAAGAGATTCAAACAATCATACGTGACTTATATTTTTCAATGGATTTCTGTATTGACAGGCTGGTAAATGATATTGAAAAATTGAAAATATTTAGAGATGAAATGAATGAGAAAAAGACAAATGTTGAAGGCCAAACAAAAAATTCAAAGCCGATGAAGAACAAAGAAGTTATACAATCTTTCATGGGAATTGCGCAAAAAGAGAAAATAAATGTACTACCTCCTAACCAAATCAACAACAAAGGAACAAGAACAATGAAGAAACGAATGAAAGGGAAAATGGAGATTGCTATAGAACATGCTAAAAAGGACGGAAGAACTTGTCATAAGTGTGGCATGTACATCAAATATGGTGCAAAAGAAAAACATGATACACGTAATTGCCACAAATTCCAGATACAGGAAAAGACATAACTTGTTTTTTTCTTTGATATTTTTCTTTCTTATTTTTTAATAATGATTTTGTATTTGACTTTTTAGACTATGTAAAAAATATTTGTAGCATGGATTATGGATCATTATACATCGTTGATACATAAGTTTTTGTATCATGCATCATATAAGTAATATCATGGAAATTTGAATCATAAATCATATATGTTAATTTGTGTTTTTATTTGATCATTATGCAAAAAATATTTGTAGCATGTATTATGGATCATTATACATTTTTTGTATCAGTATTTTGTATTTATGGATCATTATACATTTTTTGTATCAGTATTTTGTATTTATGGATCATTATACATTTTTTGTATCATTATTTGTATTTATGGATCATATAAAAACAAAAGTTAGGAAACAACATTATTATTCAAGTAAAATGGACCAATTCAAGTAAAAATGGACCAATTTTTTATAAACTTTTATGATCTTAATACTATTAATGAAAATTAACACATATGGTCCATGATTCAAATTTTCGTGATTCAAAATTTCATATGATCATATTTTATATGTGATTCATGATTCATATGTAACATGATACAAAAATATAATACTAAATGATACATGATTCAAAATTTAAAATATCATACATGATACAAAATTTCAATTTGACATAAACAAATATCATATGATCCATATAATACTAAATGATACATGATTCAAAATTTAAAGATATTAAAATTTTGAAAAAAAAAACCACGAAAGCTATTAAACCATACACAAGTTTATATACACAACATAGCCACCAAAACAAGATCCATCATTGATCCATCTACAGTTAGACCAACCAAAATAACAAAAACCACAACCTACATTAACACCAAACCATACCTAAACCCTTCTATAACTCCAAACACGAATGAAATCAACGAAATCTTCAAAATGAAATTCTTGATGCAAACGAATATCTTCAAAACGATAACTCTCATGACGCATTCCCTGCATCATATAGTCAAAATAAACTCTATAACATCTATCATCTTCACGATCAGCATCATAACGACGGTACCTTCCTACCCACCAACCGTCATTGTGCCACACATCAACAATATCACCACGACGGAATTCCACATCCAAATCAGCTGGATAAGGACGAACATTGTTAGCACTAACAAATTCCTCCAATGGCATTTCATTTTCACCATCAGACAAAGTTTCGTAACGAACACCCAAATAATTCAAAGACCGGCTGATAATCGTAGCAGCATAATATGAATTCTCAAAACCCTGTTCAGTACCAAGAACCTCGATACGTTCACCAATGTGATACCCGTTTATTGCCATCCTACAAATACAAATAAACTACAATCAGATACCAAAACAAAGTCAAAAATCAATAATGATACATGTGTTGTTTAAGAGACATTACAACATAAGAATAGACACATGGTCATCCTTTTCCAAGCTTTTTGTCATTCAGTACTTAGTCAAGAGAACTAGATATGCATGTAGTTTGCTTCAAATTCAAATTGATGAAGTAAAACTTGGAGCACATAACTTATTCCTAGTCCCCTGTTTGAGAACCACAAAACTACTGTACAATAATAAACCCTAATAAACTATCTACAAAAATAGAATGGAAATAATGCTTACCCTAAATATCTGTGAGCCGGAAAAGAAAGAAGAAAGTGTCTTCAAAGAGGAGGATCGTGGTCGTCGTGATGGTGATCGAGAGCACCTTTAATGTATGAAAAATCAATTTACAATTCTCTCTTTTTGGACTTATTTAGCGGTGGGATTTTGATAAGACAAGAGATCTGCATAACAGGTTGAAAAGAAATAAAGTTTGATACACTGTAAAGCCTGTAAAGCTTGTAAGGTCCCATCAGTTTAGTGTTTCGAAGACTGCAGGTGCAAGTGCAACTTGTTTTTGTTTTTTTAGGGAACAATGGATTATAATGGATCAGTCCATATCAGCCCATATGCAATAATTATGCAACAATGTATCAGCCCATATGTATGAAGTTCTATTACAATGTTGACCCACCCCATTTTTACTGTATATAATACATAACAACACAAAATGTATAATGATCCATAAATACAAATAATGATACAAAAATTTTAATGATCCATAGTACAAACAAATGATACATAAGTTAAACAATCCACGCTACAAAATATTAAAAAATATTTTTGCATAATGATCTAACCTAAAAATCAGCTTACTATATCAAATAAAAACACAAATGGTTCATGATCCATAAATACATTTTCATAATAATGATACAAAAACTTTCATGATACATAATCTATGTATCAACACAAGAATAAATAACTAAGGCTGTTTTAATAATGCAACTTGTCTAAAATTGTTCAAAACAAACAAGTTTCACAACTCCAAGCTAATATTAAAACACACTATCCAAAACAAACACAAGTTTCACAATTTGTTCAAAACAAATAAATTGTTCAAATCACCAACATTGAAACACACTACCAGTTCTATAGATTAGCCAAATCACAAAAAACATTATCCAAACCCAACAAACATACCAAATTACTATACCTCAACAGACTTAATCCTTGCAGAAACTTCATCCAAATGCCCTTGACTGTA
The DNA here is from genome assembly GCA_023525715.1 of Cichorium intybus. Lineage (NCBI taxonomy): Eukaryota > Viridiplantae > Streptophyta > Magnoliopsida > Asterales > Asteraceae > Cichorium > Cichorium intybus. Next base: position 5,223,332 of record CM042011.1, on the reverse strand, counting down.
AATCTTCTTCTTCATATGCCGTGACAACTTATCATACTCCTCCAAAGTGCTCAAAAACGATGCTTTACATAAGTTTGAATCTGATAACACAATCTTAGCAACATATTTCTTTCTTAATTCTAACAATTGAGATTTCTGGCTTGTACACTCTGGCAACAAATCACCATCAAATCTTTCTGGTCCACCACCCCGGTAAACCTCCATATGCCTCATCAGAAATAAACCACAATCAGCATCATTATCTTTAGTTTGCCATTCAAGATCAAGCCTTTCAATCTTCATAGAGTTTAAAACATTCAGTCGATGATGACCGATTAAACTCAAATATTGCTTGAACATTGTTTTCTATATTTAAAAAAACATTTCAACAACTTATCAAAAATAATGCAAAAAATACAAAAAATACAAAAAAAACACAAAAAAACCAAAAATTACCAAATTATCGAAAAAAGTCCGATCTTTGGCTGGAATCCATCCTGTTCCCAATTGATTGTCAATAATTTCCATTTTTTCTTTTACTAAATCAAAGCAAACCAAAACGTAATGTTCTTTCCTAAGAATAGGAAAAAATACCTGCTTAAAAAAACAATAAATAAAATTATATAGAAATTGTATTAAAATATAAAATATAAAAATAAAAAAATATACCAAATTTGTCATATCGAATTTGTTCACATTCGGGAACTTTTCCAAATACACACGAACCCTTTCAACAAACCTCAGATTTAAGCTTTCAGCCTTCTTAAAAACAATATTTGTCTACAAATATATAAATATGAAACAAGTTAGTTAATTTATAAAATATAAATAAAACAAAAAGTAATAAAAATGTATCATACCATCAATGAGCAAGGCATAAAAAATCTTGATGCAGCAGTGTGGCTTTTTGATTTTTCCAATTCATTCAAAAAGGATGACCATATGTCAATAACACCACAATGAATCCTACAACCGGGTATCATAGATTCCATCACCGCTCTTATACCAATAAAACCATTAGATGATTCAAATATTTTTTCCCTAAAAAAAACAAATGAAAATATTATTTTTACTGTACCAACAACTAAAAATATATAACTAAAATAATTGAAAATACCTAGGATCACGAATGGCAAGGAAGACACTACCAGCAACCCTTTCTTCATTACGACTTACCTTTTCACTGGAATCAACTAATTTTGCATCATATGGAGAACAAAGGGGTGGTGCAGGCTTAATTTTTCTTTTTGGTCTGCTAGGGCCAGCTTCAGCATTAAAAGATTGAATAGGAATCGGTGATAAAATTGTATGATCATTTGTTTTTGAAACTGAACTGTCCTTTCGAATTGCATCTTTTGGAGTTGTGAAATCAACGTTTACTTGAACTTCTTGCTTACCCAAATGAATCTGACTAATAATCTTACTAGCCTCAATTAACTCTTCATCTGAAATTTCTTCTTGAACACCAACACTTCCTACCAAACCTTCACTAGCAACTACAGAAGTAGTAGATTTTTTTGCAATAACTGCAAGTGCATTTCTCTCAATCTCAGCACAGAAAATTGGATCATCGAGTAATTGTGTCACAGAAAGCTCGTTTTCTTTACCACTCGTTCCTTCTTCATTCAACTCATTATCCTTTTCTGGAGTAACATCATTGAAATCTTCATCATCAACTAGTACAATCTTTTCATGAACCATGTTGAACTCTCCATTACGCTTCGTAGCATAATCCAAAATCTCCTGATTACCTGGGAATTGATCCCAGGCACGTCTAATCCACTCATCAATGCTTGATTTGGATTCAAAATATTTTTTAAACACACTATTCAACTTTTCTTTAAAAGCCTGAAAAAATTGCATCATTAACAAAATACATCACCAAATAACAAATGAACTATGAGATAATGTTTGTCTAAAATTAACAAATTAGTAAATAATTACATACCTCTAAAGATCTTGTACCATCTAAAATAACATCAAAATCAGAATTATGATCAACAGACTTTACCACCTCTTCACTTACATCATCCTTTTCTCTAACATCCTTCTCACTTATATCTTCAACAACATTTTTCCCTTTGTTCAATATAACATCATCTGATTTAGAAAAAATAAACAATTATTAGTAAAATATCATACATTAATTATAAAAAACATCATCATCTACATTATATTACCTTTAACTTCCTTATCTAATGTCTTCTTCCTTACACTTGATTCCATTTTTTTAGATGAAACATCCACCTTCTTCTTTTCCTGAATCTTCTTTTTCTCCTTCATCTTCTTTTGCTTCTTACTTTGTGAATCATCATCTACATTATCTTTGTATGTTTCTATAACATCAACATCACCAAAATGTTGTAAACTTTTCAACCTATCACCAACTTTTTTACCACTCCAATAAGAAGTAGCTGGATACACTCTTTTAACAGAAACATCAGAACGCAACTTCGTGCAATGAAGGTATAATAACTGCAACACGTAAAAACGAAGTTTGCATCATTAATTAAACAAAAAAACTAACAATGTGATACAAAATTATAAATTTAAACTTACCACAAGAAAGGCAACTGGACCAGCATATTGTGTTTTTGAATTAAGATTCAAACCCTTCTTGCTTTCTTTCAAGCATTCAATAACAAAACCACACCAATCAAACTCTTTTACATTAAGATGCTCATTAAAATTCTCTAAAAACTTCTGGTTGCATGTACCCATTGCTGGAGCATCGATCATAATAGTAACATAAGCAACCAAAAAGTTTAGTATGAACATCTCACCAAAATCAGTGCTTTTCTCTAAAAAGTTTTTCAAATCAACTAATCTAATTCTCTCTTTGTCCTTACCGAACTGATCCCTCCATTTTTTAATTATAGGATCACCAAAACGGCTTTTAATAGGTAAAATCATCGGGATGTTACCCATAGGTAATCCATATATATCATGAACACTCTTCTTTGTGATGTGAATGACTTGATTATTCACACACAATACATTTCTTTTCTCATCATAGTTCTCCAGAATCCAAAAACACAAATCCCTTCCAAATTTTTTTACTACAAAATCACCTATAAATCCAAAACCTATTTCATTCACTGTAGATTTCTGATTATCATTAAATGAACTAAATATCTCTGAAATCAAACCAGATGGGTTCCTAAAAGCAATACCACCTTTCTTCACAGGAACTTCAACTTGATCAAACACCGGTTGAGAAACAAAATCATCATCACTGCTATTTGCTTTTGAAGAACTTGTAATTTTGCCCTTTTTAACTTTCACTGGTTTACTGGAAGAAACTTCAACTACATTTTGAGCCTTTAATGTTGATTTTCTACTTGAAGAAAGATCAACATAACTAGCTTTACTTTTACCTTCTGGATTAACAGACTTTCTCTTCCTCTTTTTAGAATCACCTATATATCAAACAAAAAGTATTAAAAAACAATAAATAACAATGCACTTTTGTTTCATCAGTTGCTTTTTGAATTTTACTTTCAAAATATCTTATTGTATCATTGTAATTGATATGTTTCATACCAAAAGGACACCACATTGTACTTTGAGAAGTCTACATATTATAAAAATGTACTTTCATTAATATCTAAATTATGAAATCCTACAGTTGTTCTAATCTACAGATTATAGCAATGTACTTTCATTGATTTGTTGATTATAGCAATGATACATATGTGAAACAAATCTACATAATTCGTTACAAAAATAATGCACAATAATGTTTCACAAACAACTAATTAATCAACTAATTAACAAAATCAAACTTACATGTTTATCTAATATACAAAAAATTCAAATAAACAACAATCTAAAACACCTCTTTTTAACAAAAATATGATACAAAAAACTAGGGTTTCAAAAAAACAGATATATATCATAATACAAATCACAAAACAAAACAAAATAAACATATTAAATCAAGTAAATAAACTTACCTGAATCCATTTAATGAGTAATTTAGAAAAAAACAAAATCAGAAGAATGAACAAATTGATACTTCGAATGCAAAACACATTACAACGATCGATCCTGAAAAATACACATGTTAGGTTAAATATTAAGTTCGAATAAACACAAATCATAAGATTAACAACACAAATATCAAAAAAATGATACAAAATTCAAAAAAAAAACTCACAGAAGTTCTTACCAAAATAAGACGACAATGTAGTGCGAACTTTGAACAAAATACGAACGATTCTCCAATATATATGCTTCAAACACACATCGACTCGAAGATTACCAACGATTAGAGAAAAATGAACGAGAATTTAGGATTATGGTCGACTGAATTTGAGAGAACGAGAGAATAAGTTCGATAAACTGAAAGAGGGTTTAAGAATTCGCAAATGACGATCCAGCCCTCAAACTGCTTACCCTTTACCAGAAAAGTAACTCAAACTTCCAATAAATTACAAAAATGCCACCGCGTCCCTATTAAAAAAATAAAAAAAATCAGAATTATCACAGCCACTGATTTTTTAGTATGCATGGTCAAGATTAGTCCTCGCGGTCCTCACGAAAATAGGAGTCCTCACCCGATCGCTAATCTATATATATATATATATATATATATATATATATATATATATATATATATATATAAACCAATAATCAAATACTAATAAATTTATGTATAAAATATACAACGTAAATATTACACTCGTATGAAAGCCCTCCTCCTACAAATGAACAATGTCGGCACATGCATCAAACTCCTCTAGTCCTCTTCATACAAATCGTGTAGATCGGAGAAGCAGAAATAATAATTTAACTTATAAAAACTGAAAATCGAAGAAAGTTATTAGAATCGAATTAAGCTTTTGTTTATTTGGTCCGGACTATTTGGTTTTTGAAAACAGAATAGAAATAATTTTATTTAGGTTGAACTTGTTAATTTCTTTTATTCAGTTTAACCGAATAACCCGGATAAAGGAGTACGATAGATATTTCTAAGTTTTAATGTTTGTGGATAAATTATTTCGGAACTCAAACTTTTCATTTTGCTTTAATTTGAAATATGGTATTTTCCCCATCAACGTATCCATTCAATATATTAGAATATATATACAACTCACAAATGGGCTGGAATACGAAAAGGCCTAAATACATAAAAGGACTAACTAAAATACATAACAAATACAATATAAACACCCGCCAACAGCCCCCCGCAGTACGAACGGGAGTATCTCGAACGTTCAGACTGGAGCGAAAATCAAGGAACAGCGGAGAAGGAAGACTTTTGGTAAAAATATCGGCATATTGAGAAGAAGATGGAACATGTAGAACTCGAACAGTACCCGTGGCAACTTTGTCTCGAACAAAGTGAAGATCAATCTCAATATGTTTGGTCCGCTGATGTTGAATTGGATTGGACGACATATACACAGCACTCACATTATCACAATAAACGATAGTGGCACGATGAAGAGAGTAATGAAGTTCAAGTAACAAATTACGTAACCAACACGTTTCTGCAACAGTGTTTGCAACACCACGATATTCTGCTTCCGCACTAGAGCGAGAAATGGTATGTTGTCGTTTTGAGGACCATGAGAGAAGATTGTGTCCCCAGAAGACACAGTAGCCTGAAGTCGATCTTCTGGTGACCGGACATCCCCCCCAGTCAGCATCAGAGTAGGCAATAAGGTCACGAGATGGAGAACTGTGAATCTGAAGACCATGAGCAGGAGTACCTTTAATGTAACGTAAAATGCATTTAAGTGCTGATAGATGAGGCTCACGAGGATCGTGCATATATAAGCATATTTGTTGAACGGCATATGTGATATCTGGTCTAGTAAAGGTGAGATACTGAAGAGCACCCGCTAAACTGCGATACATGGTTGGATCAGCAACAGGAGGACCAGAACCATCGAACTTGGCAGAGAGATCTGCAGGAGTGCGAGCAGGCTTGCAATTAAGCATGGATGCACGATCTAAAATTTCCAGAGCATATTTTTGTTGTGTGAGAAATAATCCAGCGGCATTTCTGGTGACCGAGATACCCAGAAAGTAATGAAGATCACCAAGATCAGACATAGAGAACTCATGACTGAGAGTGGAGATGATGCTTGTCAAGAGTTTAGTCGAGGACCCAGTAAGAAGGATGTCATCCACATAAAGCAATAAGTAGGCAATGTGACCGCCATACCTGTATATAAATAGAGAAGTATCACACCTGCTATGAACAAAACCAATCCGAGAGATTAATTGAGCAAATCGTTGAAACCATGCGCGAGGTACCTGTTTGAGACCATAGAGAGATTTCTGAAGTAAGCACACATGATCCGGCCTAGATGAGTCTTTAAACCCAGGAGGCTGTTGCATATACACTGTTTCTTGGAGATGACCATGTAGAAAGGCATTCTTCACATCAAGCTGTTTAATAGGCCACTTGTGAGTGGCAGCAATACTGAGAACGGTGCGTATGGTGGCCGGCTTAACCACATGACTGAATGTCTCATCACAGTCAATGCCAGGTCTTTGACTTCTACCATTAGCAACTAGCCGGGCTTTGTAACGAGATAAAGTGCCATCTGCATTAGTTTTCTTTTTAAACAGCCAAATACAATTAATCACATTAGCATGATGAGGCCGGGGTACAAGTACCCAAGTCTTATTAGATAGAAGAGCAGAAAATTCATCAGTCATCGCATTTAGCCAGTTAGGATCCTTAAAGGCTTGAGAATAAGTTTTAGGAATGGGTGAGGAGGAATCAACATGAAGATTCATTTTTTCAAGTGGCTTAAAAATGCCACGTTTAGCACGAGTTTGCATGGGATGAACAGAAGAAGAGGGAGCAGTGGAATCAATGGAAGGAGGGGGATTTGTCGTAGGAGAGATAGGAGGGGTGGGATTAGACCTCGGAGAGACCGATGAGACATCGTGAGTGGGTGAGGTCTAAGGAGAGACAGTCTCGTAAGGAGAATCAGCCTCAGAAGTAGGAATGGTCTCAATATTGGAAGTGGGAAGAGGTGTAGAGGAGGGTGTTTGAGTAGTAGTGGGTGAAGGTGTAGGGTCAAGATTGATATCTATAGGTGACATGGTGCTATGATCAAGAAAAGTGTAAGAAGGAGATGAGTCAGGGGTCATAGAACCGAAAGGAAAGATAGACTCATCAAAAACAACATGACGAGAAATAATAATAGTACTCGTGTGAAGGTTAAGACACCGATATCCCTTATGATGAGTAGGATATCCAAGGAAGACACAAGGAGTGGAGCGAGGGGATAATTTATGTGGGGTGAGGAGGTGAGGAAAGCATAGACACCCGAAAACACGAAGGTGATTGTAGGAAGGTTGTTGGCGAAGGAGTTTGTGGAAAGGAGTATCATTGTTTAAGGTAGTGGTGGGAAGAATGTTTAAGAGGTGAGTAGCCATGTGAAGAGCTTCGACCCAGTACGTGGGAGGAATCCGAGCATGAAAAAGAAGGGTACAAATGACATTGTTTATAGTTCGAAGCATGTGCTCGGATTTACCGTTTTGTTGAGAGGTATGAGGACATGAGAAGCGTATGTGAATACCATTTTGGCCAAAAAGGTCATGAAATTTGCTATTGTTGTATTCGCCACCATTGTCACACTGAAACGACTTGATGTCGGTTTTAAATTGATTTTGAACATAAGATCGAAAATGAATAAATTTAGAGTACACATCAGATTTAACACGAAGAGGATACACCCACAAAAAATGAGAATAATCATCAAGAAAAATGACATAATACTTAATACCACTAACACTAGCAATCGGAGATGTCCAAACATCCGAGTGCACAAGTTCAAAAGGATAATGAGAAACAGACTCAGATAAGCTAAAAGGCAACTTAACATGTTTGCCCATTTGACATGCATGACAAAGACTTGAGTTTTTATTGACAGAACACGAAATTAAACTATTTTTGACTAGATGTTGAAAAACATGGTGACCGGGATGTCCAAGACGCTGATGCCAAAGGGAAGAAGCAATGGACGTGAACGCTTGAGGAGTCGGCTTTGTGACAGGGTAGAGGTCACCGGAGCTGTCACATCGCATGAGAAGGCGCTTGGTCTGTAAATCCTTCACAGAAAAACCAAATGGGTCAAATTCAATGGAAGCCATACTATCACGCGTAAACCGACATACATAAATAAGATTTTTTATAATTTGCGGGGTAATCAATACATTTTTAAGGGTTAAAGTACGATAAGGATTAGAAAGCGGAAGAGTGGCGTGACCTTGATTAGTCACGGGAATCGGGGATCCGTCTCCAACTAAAACCGATGAAGAGAAATGTTTGCTTTTATCTAAATAAGACGAGAGTATACCTGCATCTGAGTGGAGATGAGAAGTGGCTCCGGAGTCCATGTACCAATCTGCGTGCCTGGGATCATTTAGAGACATGGTGTTGAACATTTGCGGGAGAGTAGTAGGTTGTTCAGAGGATCCCGTGGGTTGTCGGACTGTGTTGAAGGCCTGTTGAGTGAATTGACTGTGAGCAGGTGGGCCAAAGAAGTGATGCGAGTTTTGCTGGGCCGATGGTTGGCTTGATCCAGTGGACTGATGAGATGCAACAGATTGGGCTGGAGGTGTTGAAAGAATGTCCGGCTGAGATGATACTTGATACCACCCGAAGGCCCAACCTGATGGCGCTGAAGGTCTGTTGCTGTGTGCTGATTACTGCTGTCTGTGAGATTGACGGCCACCGTTTCTTCCTCCACCACGACCACCTCTGTAGTGTCGACCACCCCGTCCTCCACGAGAACTGCCACGACTAGTCTGGTGAGTGGAGTCGGCGGTGAGAACCGTCTGAGACGAGGAATGATCAGAATGAGAGGCGGGGTTTGTGCAATTCTGATCTTGAGCAAGCTGTTGGTCTTCGAGAACAAGCATCGATCTAGTATCCCAAAAGGATGGGACCGGTCTCTGATGACGGATAGTGGTGGCGATGTGGCGGTATTTAGCAGACAACCCATTTAACATGTAGGATACAAGATTAATCTCTGGAACCTTTGCATCCATATTCTCCAGAAGATCAGCAAGAGACTTAACACGATTACAATAGTCAATCATAGTAGAATCACCAATCGTAATATTCCGGAGTTCATTGTCCAGTTGAATCACTTTGTTGTTTTTATTGTCTGAGAGAGTAGTTGTAGACATGCTGATGCAGAACGATCACGGAATTGATAAAGAAGAAGGAGAGGAGGATTGCTGTAGGAGACGGCTAGGGTTACAGGGAGCAGAACTTTAAGGCTCTGATACCATGAAATATGGTATTTTCCCCATCAACGTATCCATTCAATATATTAGAATATATATACAACTCACAAATGGGCTGAAATACGAAAAGGACTAAATACATAAAAGGACTAACTAAAATACATAACAAATACAATATAAACACCCGCTAACATAATTTTGACTTGATGCATTTTACCATCTATATCTATCGTAAGAGATTATTTACTGTTATTTTATATAGTTAATTAAAATATAATATTAATGTCAGGCGAGAAGCTTTAAACATAAAAGATAGATAGGAATCAAAATTTAAATTTGGAATGGGATTAATTGAAAAATATGATTTAAACCAAATAATGAAAAAAATGACATGTGACATTCTAGCTTCTAAGACATGTCACTTGGCAATTAAAATGTCTTGTTTATTAGTATATATATATATATATATATATATATATATATATATATATATATATATATATATATATATATATATATATATATATATTTGTGAAAAATATCATATCTACAATATGTACGACGGTGTGTAAAGTTCATTTTTTTTATTTGTGCGAGTACAATTGAAAATTGTAATATTTCTTAACGAAAATTATTTATACAACAATTATAACTTATTATAATATGTTACGCTTTGATTTCTTTTTATTTTGATTTTTTTGTAAACGAAAGGATATAATATTATGCAACATTATTGAAAGTATATAATTGATATGATGATAAAAATATTGAATTTAGATAAATTTTATATAAATTTATAAAGGATAGGATACGTATTTTTTAGGGATTTTTTGAATTTATATAATTGAATTAAACTTACAGTGATATGTGGAATAAAGACCTTAAAAGGATGTCACGTGGTACTAAAGTACTTTGTTTATTAGTGTGTGTGTATATATATATATATATATATATATATATATATATATATATATATATATATATATATATATATATATATATATATATATATATATATATATAGTAGATTATAAACCCGTGTGTTACACGGTTGCCAACTTATTTGATAAAAAATTGTTTTATTTAATCATAGAATTTGATATATTGAATGATACAAGATACTATGATGTAGCTATTATAAAAATACACAACAAATACATTTGTAGGATACCATGGTCTTAGGGGTTGTTTATTTTTGACTTAATGGCTTAAGTACTTGATTTGGACAACTATAAATGGTTATTTCTTTACAACTTAATCTAAATAGAATGTCTAAATGGGTTTAGCCAAAAAAGTAACTTTATGGGTTAAGCCAAAAGGAGTTAATATCTAATAGAAGAGTCTAAAGGAGGTTAGGTTGTAATATCCTCTCGTCAGTTTTCTCCCTTTCTTTCTCTTTTACGTTCACGTCATCATGCCACATTTTTAAAACTTATTTCCTTTTAACTATTGACGTGTTTCTGTTCAATACTCTCTCAAACATTTCTTTATCTCGAATCTTGTTAGTACCATGATTAATGACATCATCACTACATTAATGAGAGGCTTGATCTATCATTTATAACCAAATACTAAAGTTAAGAGATAATATATTAATACTGGGAGTGAGATCATTATACACCAAATAGTTGTATTTATATTTGGGAACAAAGACACCATGTTAATATTATTAAACTAGTACTAATGCTAGGATTTATCACCAAAACTGATGTATATTCTGATTATAAGATATTGAAATCAGGGGTATTGTTGACATTTTTCAGATTTGGTGCAAGTGTACAAACCCACACATCACATATAAAAAATATAACTATAAGTACATTGATAACATTTGAAAGGTTTTTAGAAGTACAATGTTGTAATAGATTAAAAAAGTCCTAACACCGATGGTGGTGGGAAGGATGGTGGGAGTGGACGTTTTAAAGAGAATGGGAGCAGAAAGGCTACGGAAGTGAAGGAAGCGGTATTCAAAAACAGAGAAATAAATGTACCGAGATTTAGGGTTTTCCCCTAATTTTTTGCTTAATTATTGCAATTTAAATGGAAACTATTAATTATCATCAATGATTTATTGTGATTTAATAGATTGTATATGCCCGGAAAAAAATTGAGACAACGTAATATGAAGACACCTGACAAAATAGATGTAAATAATTAACATGTGGCATTAAGTGGCTTCCTTTATTAATATGTATAGATATAGATCCGATTTTATGGCTTATAAGAGTTTGGTGTTACAACTGCTAACCGGAAGAAATTGGTCTGGGTTTCTTGATGAGGTAAACGAAGCCTTGCTAATGGAAGTATTATAATGAGCCAATATATTTGCACTTGGTTCAATGGATTTTTAATTAATCAAATTTAAACGCATACAGATGATAGCATTTTTGGGTTATTGTTTTGTAATATATGACATTCTATTTTCTATTATTTAATCCTTATTCTAAAATAATTTGTCTATATTATTTAGTTTTGTATTTTCTGTTTGTTAAGTTGACTGGAAAGGATAATTTGGTTGTCTTTGTGGAGTATTGTATGTAGAGGTGAGCATCGGATGGTTTACCGGTTTGACGGGTAAACGATTCAGGTTACTCGGTTGTCGGTTGGTCGTCAAACCATCAGTTTATCAGTGTTCGGGTTAATCGGGTTTCGGTTTTGACGGGTTCGGTTTGGTTAAATCGTTTAAAGAAACAAAAATAATAAATTATTATTATAATATGTATGTTTTATTAGTCATAAACTGAATGAATATAAATCATGCTCAAAGTATCGCCCTGTATTTATATTTATTTTGTTTCAACTTAAAGTTATCGAAGGTATTGTAGCAAAATCTCATTCGGCTACTGATGAGTATGATCCAACGAATCTATTAAATTGAAATATTGAATGAGTGTTGGATCATTTGAGTTAATTATCAACCAATGACAAGTTAATGTATTTAACATATAGATCTTAATCGGGTTTCGGGCTGAACCCGAATTTTTTCCCAAAACCGAAAACCGAACCGCCTAACCGTTTAATGAAGGCCGTCAAACCAAAAACTGAACCGAACCCGAATAAGGTTCGATTCGGACCGTTTTGTGGTTTAAACTGAATAATGCTCACCCTTAATCTCATGGTAGTGGGGATTGAGAACCTTAGTCATACAATGATGACACGTATTGACTTGATCCCATCTTTTCCATATTTCTTCTTCGTTAGCTACTTTGAATTTGAATGTATGATTTGGAAACATAGACTTAAATTGCGATTTTAATATACCGTAGTGACCATTTCTGTAAATTAGTCATTCGTTTTATTTGGAACAGTCCCCAAAAGGACCACAATTGCAAAAGTATTTATTTAGGACAAGAGTTGCAAAAGTCACTAAACTCATTGACAATTTTCATAATCTACTTTAGAAATTATTTGAGAAAATGATAGGATTTTGTAACTGAAGAACAAAATCTATAACATCTTTCATGAAAATAGTGTAAAATCATAAAACTACATCACATCAGCTAGCTACATTTTTTGGACTATATTTTATCGTATATAGCATCCTATATTCTATATCTATTTACTTTGCTAAAATATTTCTACCGTTTCAAAATTATCACGGTTTTAAAACGTTTTCTACACTTACAAAATCGAGAAAATGCATAAAAAATTAATGATGTAAAAATAAAAATACATTTTCTTAGTATTCTTTTTCTATTTTTGTATTGAAAATAAAATGCTATAATAACAAAAACAATGAAAGTATGATGTTATTTCCTGCTCTGTATATACTAAGCATGAATACCATCATACTTTCATCGAGTCTATAAAGCTACCAAAATAGTTGGTTTTCTGATTGGATATTGGTTTTCAATATAGAATGTATTACGTGCAATGACATTGTGGTTTTTATAATAAAGTAGTTTTCCAAAAATGTTTATTAATAGCGCCTTACTTTGAAATAAGAGTCAAATACAGTCACTTTAGATATTTATGGTCAGAGTTATTTCCTATATTGTTTCTTATGGTAGTTTATGTCCTACAAAAAAGTACTACTAATAAATGGAGGGACATCCTTTTAGTGCAGGAGCGGCTAAACTAAGTTATGATGGAAAAATGGAATCAAAGGCATTGGCATCATTCTATAGCTTCTTACTTTCGGCTAATTGCAAGAAATGGCGACATACTTTCATTTAATTATAACACTTTACTTTTATTTTCTGCAGTTTTCTTTGCTAATTTCAGTGATTAAATAATTTTTTTGTAGCATATTAGTTTTTTAATTGTCAACCGTGTAACACACGGGTTTGTAACCTAGTGTATATATATATATATATATATATATATATATATATATATATATATATATATATATGTATGTATGTATGTATGTATGTATGTATGTATGTATGTATGTATGTATGTATGTATGTATGTATGTATGTATGTATGTATGTATCGGGTATCCGATTGAAATCCGTTTCGGATACGGTTGTATAGCCCATTTTGTATAAATGTTTAGATAGGCCCAATATTCATTCTCGTACTTATTTAGTTATTTATGTACACGCTCTTTTGGTTGAATGTGATACCAAAATATTCCACGTTATCATAGCGAAGAAATAATATTATGTAAAATATGAGGAAAGTTAAATGTTTCACCATTTGAATCAAGACCACCGTCTAAATGATGAATTTTCTTTATAAATAAGACCCACAAAGAATTTGTTTCCGTTAAAATTCTCCAATGCCATTTATAAAGCAATTTACGATTCAAAGCAAATAGACTTTGATAATAAGACCATCTTCTTCTTCTCCTTTAGATGCCTATTTTTTCCATTTAACCCGACACAGTTTCTTTTCATCAATTTAGACCCCTTCCCACACCCAAATAAAAATTAAAACGTCATCTCGTATTCTAAAAAACACTTGAAAAGTGTTTCTGGAGCTGTAGACATCGACATTAAGTAAACTACCGAGAATTCCAAACATCGATTTCAATAAAATATAATCCCTCCAATAGATAACATTTTAACCACCCTTTTTATTATATATATTTTCTTGTATAGCAATCAATAATGATATTTCAACCTTCCACTTGGGACATATTGCTTCCTACCGGTAACCCAACTACCCAAGACACATGAAATAAAGTTTAGCCGGACAACATCCAACTATTCATTTGATTAATTAATCGGTATACTTGACAACCTATCCTATGTTTGTTAATTTTGATAATCAATTATCTTTTTATTATTAAATAGTTCATTATATTTAAGTTACCTGCTATTCAGATCACTAATCCCACTATTATCAATTATTAATATCAGTCGTTGATATGGTGGATGGTTCTAATAACGATGAATTATAAGTATAATAACCTATCTCATAGTTTGTTATTCAAATTTGCAAGAAGTTGACTGCCATATAACATAATTGTTATTCAAAAAACGATGCTAATTTATCACGTACTATGTAACTAGTGACCAAATTACTTAAATAAGGATGAACAGTTGTTTTCAATATAAAAGGTATGTGTCTCAACGCAAGTTATGACATACCCGATAAAAGGTTGTGTCACAAAGTTTATCAAATTCTAAGGGACAATAAATTTTTGTCGGGGTAAATAAATCTTGAATGCCGTTTTGGTGGAAAATAATTTACACACTACATTTTTAAAAAGTTACTATCAATCAAATAATCGCCGATAGCCTCTTGGTCAAGTGGTAAAGGCATTGCCCTCCCTCTTTGAGGTTGAGGGTTGAAGTTTCGCAAGAAACATAGGTGGATTCAATAGTAGTTTAGGAGTAGGGGTAGAATAGATTTGTCATTTGAAAAAATCAAAGATATATCATGAATAAATCTGGGTTTATGGGGAAAAAGTTATATGACCCGGTTTTTAATGCTACATGCTTTACCGAATACTTAGACGTCCTGATATTTTGCAAATACGACTGTGTCCTATAGCTATGGAGCACGATTTATAAGAGGGTTATAGAACTCATTTTTTAGCAACTGGGCTTTTTGACACATAATTAATGTTTTTCTTAAACAACATAATTTGTTAATGGATTGAATTTGGATAAGACACTACTTGGGATGAGATAGTAGCATAATGCATTGTATTCAACTACGTTACTATATTAATGAAGTTTATTTTAAAATACTAAATGTTGAATGATGTTGAAAGATTAACAAATCATGATGAGGAAAAATGACTAAAAATGAAGTGTAAATACGAAATACGAATGAATTATGGTGATGAATGACTAAAAGACTTATGATGATAAATGACTAATGATGAAAAGTAAAGATTACTAACGAATGACTTATGGCTTAGATTGATAAATGACTAAAAGACTTATGATGAAAAATGACTAATGATAAAAAGTAAAGATTATTGACGAATGACTTATGACTTAGACTCAAATGTCTAATGAAGACGACTTAAGATTAGATACTTATGATTTAGACTCAAAATGTCTAATGTTAATGATTTAAGACTAAATAATTAGGATTTTTCCAAAGAGTTTTAGAATAGGATTAGTTATAAGTACATACATAATTCACTAAAATGTTTTTTAAAAAGATTTTGGGGATTCTTATTGGTAAAGGATTATGCCAAATCCTTTGATTTTAAAGTTGATCAATACCGGTAATACTCATTATGAATTATCAATTACTAAGTTATGTATTTTTGACATGTATTTAGGCATTACTAATGAATGAAGACTTTAGAGGATGACTTAGATATTTAGAATGCCAAAATTAATGTAGTTTTTTCTTTGAATGGATTGTATTGAAAACCCTTCTACTTTAAACATTCTGAGTTTATAAGTTGACTCTTAGTATTATTCCAAGTATCCTTTGAAGTTTGTGATTAGAATTGGTGATTCACCATTGGAATGGAATGGAATGGTTTTGAAACTAAACTAACATTCAAAACTTTGGTTAAAAAAATCAAATGATTCAGATTAGATATGTGGAATGATTTGAAATGTAACTTGAATAATTTGAATGACTCTGCAACCTTTATGGATGATTGAAAACCTTGTAATTCCATAGTTGTACTTGGGATCATAAATTAAAGAATGAAATCATGGCTTATGCTTTCAATTAGGATTGTGATGATGTCTCATTCATGTTTAGGAATATTATTATTGATCATCATGCCATATGAAAGAAGTCCGGTAACACTTTGATGTTATTGATGACTTTAGACGTACAATATAGGATTGATGTCTTCATGGACGTTCTTGAATCCATAAGACATTAATACCATTATGTGATAAGTTATGAATGAATTAAAATCATTTGCGTATTAATAAGAGTTGTTAAGACATTTTTATGCATAAATAGTCATTGGAAAAGCTTGGGAAAGTATGGAAACAATGGGGGCAATGTACAATGCTTAAATGAGAATTTGGAACACTAAGCATCTTTATGGGCATATAGGACGTCTGTATGGGAAGTCGTGGCATCCTAGTCATCTTCACTGGCATTTTAGTTAGCGTCTGGTACACTAACTATTGGACATCTTTGTGACAACCTAAATTTTTAAATATGAAATAAGGACTTTAAGCTAAGTACTTTGATACTTAGAAGTTTGATGTTCAAACGAGTTAAATATATACAGAAGGGCAAAATGGTCAAATAATGTGAAAATATGGAAACTTGAGTTTTAAGACCTTTTATTAAGTCATAATGAAGTATTATTTCATTTGGAAATTTGATTTACAGACCCGAGGGCAAAAATGGAAATTTAGGACTAAAAGTGAAAAGAACAATTGTAAATCTTCAAAAATTAATATCTAAATATGTATAAGGAATTGGGAAAAAGTCATCAAAGAGACTTTTGTAGATCTTGATGTAATAAAAATACAGGAAAACGATTCGGGCTGTTTGGAGTTATAACGAAGAAGTTATGACAGGTCAAAGATGACCAAAAAGTGACAAAAATGGCTAAAGGGTCACGTTTAAAGGTATATAACGTAAAATCTATTCAGATTTAGCTTTAAGTCCATAGGGGAACGTTGTTAAGCTCATTGCCAATTTTCTAAAGGTATAAAGTTCATAAAATTCTGATATCGTATGTTGAAGTTATGTCTAGGTAAAAATGGGGAAAAATATGAGTTGTGCTGAGAATTTTTCTAAGGCATGAGACAAGTAAGGGTATTTTCGGTATATTGATTGGATTAAATTAAAAATCTGAAATTCTTCTTTTTCCTTGGGTTTGCGTATCAGAAAACGAGAAAAGGAACATTTGGGATGAAGGTTCTTCATGTGTGGGAGGAAAAGAACACACATCGATGGTGTGTGTGTGCGTGTTCGGGCAGATCAGAGACCAAGAGAAAGAGAGATCGAGAGTGAAGCTGATCATTTCAGACGCGAGAAAGAGACAGATACTCGAAGGTGAAGCAGTCTCCGCTGCTGTGATCTCCGGCCGACTGAAAATGAGGAAATCGGCGACGGCGGCGCCGGAGTTCGTAGGCAACCGACGGTGGGAGGCGGGGAAAGTGTCTAGTTGTCCGATTTCTTGCAAATATCAGTTATAAATGTCCTGATTTCAGGTTTTTGGTCAAGGAAATTGAAAGGTAAAGTTGATTCTTGTAAACCCTAGCCATGGATTTGGGAAATCTAATATGCATGTCGAAAAATTGATACTAATAGGTAGTTATAAACATGAATTGAAGCAGGAAATTCTTGAAGAGACTACAAGATTGTAATTTTGGTCAAAGATTTGAGGTAATTTCTGCAATCCCTAATTAAATTATGAAATGGAGTTTGAGTTCTTAATGCATGTTGAAATGGAATCATTATTTGATAATTTTTGATTCTTATGAACCCTAGAAATTGGGGGCTTATGGTCATAGTGTTAATTGGATGTAATTAAGTGGTGATAATGATGTTTATGGATGAAAGAAACCCTTATAAGTGGTTTCCTAATGATTCCAAGCAATCAAGAATAAGTTGGAATTAAATGGTAATTGGAAGGGTGGAATGGAATTAGTGATTCCATGAATGAAACCCATAGAAATGGATACTGAGAGTCATGAATTGGTAATTAATGAAGTATGTTTTGGGTTGTAAAACCCCTAAATTATCTCCCTTTGACCATATAGAAGTATATATAAAAGTTAGAAAGAAATGGACCTTTGTATTATAATTTATGTCACATGAGCTTCCTTAGAGCTCTAGTGACATCATGTGGTCTTAACCATTAAGTCATGAACTAAATAAGACTTAATGGGATTTAAAATATGTTCTTAACATGTTAGAAGGTTAATAGAGCCTATTGGTAAAGTTTTGTTAAGTTTGGAAACAAACAGAACCAATAAATGGACTAAAACTACAAAAAACGAACAAAAACTTGGAGCTGAAAAATGGGGTCTGCAGGATCACACGACCCCGTGTGATCTTGACACGACCCGTGTGAATTTGGGCAGAAAGTTTGGACATCCTGGAAGCCTCACACGACCCCGTGTGATTCCCACACGACCCGTGTGACCCGAATTCATGCAATTCACTTTCATTATGACCTTATTTGAGTAGTTTAATCCCTTAATCATTAGTATAAGTTTAATATAATATGAAAACATAAAAATGAGTATAGTAGGACATGGGTTAAGTGGTCTTTACATGTTGTTAAGACCTAAATGTTTTAATAAAATGTTAATGAACTCCTTTAGGTAATTAAGGAGTAAAGTTCATGGAATGGAAGGGACAATCGAATGGAGTAACCCTAGTTAGACTTCTCTAACTAGCCAAGGTGAGTACATGAGGACTTTTCTGGGTACATAGCAACAAGTTTTGTTTTTATGTTAAATGTTTTATGATTATTAGTTTGATAGATGATTCTAAAGTTTAAAGTTTTAAAAGTTGTTTTATGCAAAGGTTGAGATGATTTCTATAAGATTGAATAATGATTATGATCGAGACCAACATGTAATGAAATGATAAATGAAATATGAACTAAATGTAAGAAATGTGAAAGACGTCCGGACAAGGATCTCACCCTAATGAGGGTAGGTCAAAAGACACTACTGGGATGGTACCTCCCGTCGCGAAGTAGTTGTCTCAGCACGCCCTTATGGATAGATTTGTTCTATTCCATGAAGGGAAAGGGAACTAGCACGCCCTCACGGATAGATCGGTTCTATTCCGGGGAGGGAAAGGGATACGGCGAAACTCGTATAAAGCCAAACAATAAGAAATTAATCATAAATTACAGTTGGTCTATGTTTTGATAAGAAATGGTTTAATTTATGTTTGCTTATGATAAAGTGGAAAGCCTAATGTTTTATGATGAAGTAATGACTTATATTTTATGATTATAGCAATGGACCTTGGTTTTATTGTTTTGTTATAACAATGGAGTTTGCAGGTTTTGAAAAGAAGGGAAAGGTTCTATTTATTTGCTAATAGCTAATGATATTTAAATTGATTTAAATTCATTGAGTCTAAAACCCATGTATCTCACGAGACATATTTGTCTTACGTATTTTTATTTTAAATGCTATGTACTCAGGAACAGGATGACTGACATCAGAGGATAGAAAGAAAGGACTTAGAAGCTCTCATGGGGACCTAGATAGAAAAGAGGATCGGAAGATAGAGTATTTATAAAGCGGTATAATTATGATGTATATTTGAGAGATGTGATGTTTATAGTTAGAACAACCCTTGTAAGTGTATTGTAATTTCTTGCTATGTTCCGTAATGCTTTTGGGCTATTTTGATTTTGAATCGAATCAGTATGGATTTTATCCATCTAGCCTAAAGGTCATGCCGAATTTTTGGTAGAATGGCTTTGTAATTACGGGACTTTAGCTTGAGATGTTATGTTGCTTTACTATGGTTGTTTTGATCTGAGTTTGTAAACCCCAAAGTTTGTTTAAATACTTTTAAACTCAATTGTTTTGTTGGGACCAAATATTTTAAATGATGACTTAAAGGCCAAAAGAAAAGTTTTTGAAAGAATGGAAATTTTTATTCACAATGTTTTATAAACTTTTACACCAATTAAGGTGTATGAAAGTTGGGGTGTTACAATCTTCTTACCTAGCTTCTAAGTAGATGAGGAATTAATATCAATGCCTTAGATGTGTTGTATATCAAAGTAAGGGTATTTTTTCATTTAGTAATCACTTATTTTTATCCAATATGTGGTAATTGAGGAGAAACATAGCCTAGAAGAGGCTGGGTGATGACAGCAAGCTCTTGAGGTGAGTAAATACCAAATACATGTCCCCTATATATGAGAAAAAGATGATTTTCATGTTTTAAACTATGTTAAAAAATTTATTACATGGCTTATGTGCTATATGGAATACGATATGTAACTCTTTGTGCATTCAAGAAACTAATATTTTAAGAGTATTTTTCTTATGGCTAAATGATTAATTACACTGTTTATAAATGATTTTTTCTCATGAAGGTGTGCATTCACATAAGACGGAGAAGACTTGAGTTGTCCAATTAAAGTCCATTTTTTCATTGTAAATAATGAAACCAAATACGAAAAACTAATGATTAGTGATAGTATTCAAGACATACCTTACATGCGAACAATCGCTAGCTACCTTGTATGTGGATCATGTGTTATGGGTACATTATCCTACCTAAGACGGTCTACTTGCATGATGTTTGGCATAAGTGCCTTCAGTACGGGTAATGTTTGGCAAACATGCCTTCATTATTTGGACAATTCACATAAAGACGATGTGAGGAACTTCTCACTTAAGGATGTGAGTTTTGAAATGACATGACATGGAATGGGATAGTAGCATAATATACTGCTTTTGATTACATTACTATATTGATGCAGTTTATTTAAATACTAAATGTTGAACGATGATGAGAGATTAAAGGCTTACGACGATGTCACAAATGACTAAATACGAATATTAAATATGAAATAAAAAATACTTATGATGATGAATGAGTAAAAGGCATTTGATGATAAATGACTAATGATGAAAAGTGAAGAGTATTGATGAATGACTTATGGGTTAGACTCTAATGTCTAACGAAGACGATTTAAGATTAAATACTTATGATTTAGACGCAAGCGTCTACTAATGTTTATTTAAGACTAAAGATTTATGATTTTTACAAAGAATATTGGAGTGGTACTCATTGCATAATGTAAATGATTATTTTACTAAAACGGTTTGTAAAACGATTTTGGGGATTCTCATTGGTCAAGGATTATGTTAAATCCTTTGACTGTAAAGTCGATGAATCATGATATTACTCACTAGAAATTCCCAATGCCTAACCTACAAATATTGACATGTATTCAGGTGTTAGCCATGACCAAATACTTTAGAGGTGGGCATTGATATATACAAAGCCCACAAATTGATGTGGCAGTTTCCTTGAATTGATGTAATGATATTGTACTGAAAACCCTTTATTTAAACTTTTGAAAGTACAAATTCTATTGTTTTAACTTTTAAGACTATGGTACCTTATTTTCCAAAAATATGATTTAAAAATGACGTAATAAATCAATTTAACGAGGGGTCTTCAACAACCAACTTGTATATTTTTTTACCAATATGGGGAATGTAGTACATTTTTTATTCATAATAGCAACATAGTATCATTTTTATCCACATAGCAACATGCCTAATTTTTTTATCCATTATAGTATTGTACTCTACTTTTTTCATATTAGCAACACACTCGACTTTTATCCATAATAGCAAAATACTTTAGTTCTTATCTATTATCAAAGATCATGTACTTATATTTTTTCCATAATAGCAACATACTTAAAAAATTATCCATCATAATACTTTACATTTTTGTTATCTAAAATAGCAAAAATCAGAAGACGAGGCAAACTGACAACGCCTAGTGATATTACATATTTTAGTCGTTGTTGAGCCCTATTCTTAGTGAAATTATATCATATATATCGTGGTATTCTCACTTTTCGTGTCAGTACTTGTTTGGAAGAAAATAATGAAAACAAGGACCAAAAGCGTGCAAATTGGAGAAAGTTGGAGAAGAAGATAAAAATCAGGAAAATACGTACGCGCGCCGCAGAAATCAAGAAGGCGCGAAGCGGATCTAAGGCGGTGGAACAAATTCAAATGCCGAGAAAACGGGAAGAGATCAGTACGCGCGCCGCGGAAACCATAAACGCTCGGCGCGGCTGCGGGAAATTTGCAACTATAAATAGAGGTTTTTTCAGCCGAAAACCCTAGCAAAGACCTGGTGAAAAATCGACCTCAAGGCTCTTTGACTCCGAGATTAAGCTTCTGCAACTTCATATTTGGTATTTCTATGTTTTAGAATTTATTTTCATTTAGCTAGATAGTTAGTAATTGTTAGCTAGTATCTTTGGGAGTGACAACCACTGATATTTGGCTTTGGTTTTCTGTTTTGAACATTTTAGTTACTGTTTGTACTCGTGGATCTGAGTTTGGTTTTTGATAATCATTTGGTTACAATTAATTGTGGTTTTTCGGTGTTTTTATGCTTGTTATTGGATTGTGTTTGGTTGTTTATTTGACCTTGATTAGTTACAAGTAATTGTGGTTTATTCAATCTTAGACTTGGGGACTTGGTGGCATACGAGGAACCCATTGCTCACCAAGTGGGTGGTAAAAAATTTAATTTTTTAGGAGGGGGGTAGAGTGGGGTGGGGTGGGGTGGTGGGTGGGGATGGGTAGGGTGGGGTAAGGGTGGTTGGGTGAGTGAGGGTGGTGTTGTGGATAGGGGTGGGTGGTGAGGTGAGGTGGGTAGGGTGGATAGAGTTGGTAGGGTGGTGGTGGGTGGGTGTGGGTGGAGGTGGGCGCGTGGGTGGGGTTGAGTTGATAGGGTAGGAAGGGGGTGGGATGAGGTGTGGGTAGGGTGGGTGGGTAAGGGTAAGGGTGGTGTGGTGATGGGTGGAGTGGAGTGTGATGGGTGTTGGTGATTCTTAATTTTTTTTTCAGTTTTACCTCATAATTTTTAAGAGGTTTTTGATGAATTAAGAGATTTTTATTCACTTCCTACCAAACATACTAAATCTGAAAAGTTAAAGACCAACTCTTAATTTTTCAAATAAAAAGATACCAAATAGCACCTAAATATAAAAAAATTAGCCATGATCACGCCTCATTCCACATTATAATTTTGGCTAATTTATCATCATTATGAGGTATCAAATTATATATTTTACTTTATGTATACATTATTTATAGCATCATATTTTGTTATATACAATAAACTTGGCGGTTGGAGTATATTTCAGTCACCTCTGGAAAATAATCCGACATTGTTTTCATTGTGTGGCAGATACATTTGGAGTATGACAGAAAAAAAAAAAAAACTTACAGTACTATGCTCATAATATACATTATTAGATTTTTAGATGTGTCTCGATAAATGAAAATTTAATTAAATGATCTTATAGAAAGATGAATTTTAGTTTAATTGGTTTGTTAATGAAAATTCAAATAGATGTGTATTTTTAGTGAAGAAGGGGTGTATATTTGGTAAACCCCTTGTTAATTTGATATGATTCAATGCAACATGCATTGATGATCATGAGTTAGGTTTGAGATAGCCCATGTGACAACATAGGTGGCAAGCACATGGTAAGGGACCCTGATTTCGGATGCAAGTCTTTTACGGTATGCATGTGAACTTATACACTTCAGGTCATCTACATATATATACATATGACCCCAAAAATATTCGAATACTATAAAATAACTAGAAAAATAAATAGTGTGTAAAATAACAATTGTCTACAATATGTCCAGTGATTCATAATTGAAAAATACATAAACTTGATATTAGACTTCAAAAGTTATATTGAACAATTTAAACCAGTTATGTAAGTGGGATGATACAACATGTATGAACAATAAACATATTCGGGTGTGTGTTCCGCTAACTATATAATATCATATAATGAGAATATGTTTGGGTGTGTCCCGCGACAAAACTTGATGTAAAATATATTGTCTGAAAAAAAAATTCGGTGCTTGAAGTTGCGATAATCAGTTGTTTATGTTCGATAACTTGTAATCATGTTACAAAATTAATTGATAAAATAATAAAAAACAATAGTTTCATATATTGTTGGAAGATAAAAATGAAAATATAACAATGTATCTATCGTCAATTCACAACTATACTTACTTTTTATAAATAATATTTTTCAATTATAATTCCAATGATAATAGTTTTTTTTTTCCTTTCCAAAGCAAAGTTATTAACGATGAAAAATAGGTGAAAAACTTATGCTTAGTTCATGAGTTTTAGCAACAAAAGAAAATAAGAGAAAACAAAAAAAGGAGTGACAAGAAGGGAAGACAAAAGGAAAAAAATGTATATTTTCGTGTTCTCGAGCTAGACGAAAAATTAAAAGAAAATGAACATATTTTTACTAGTCATTTCATTTTTCTCCGAATCTTTCAAAATTTAAAGAAAACTTAGGAGGAAAAATTAATCATTCTATTCCTTTTTTGTTTTTAATTTTTAATTTTTTCATTATTAATCATGAGGTTTTTTTTTTCATTTTTAAATATGAATTAAAAATTATAATTTATTCTTCTATATGTAGTTTTCTTAGTGATACTTTTGTTTTAGATATTTTGGATTTTAATTTATAGATAACAGAAATATTTATTATAACTTGTTTTAAAATTAATAAAATTATATAATATTTAACTTTTTAATTTTTTTTATATATACATTCTTTTATTTTAAGTAAAATAGTGTATATAATATAGTTAAAACTATACACTACATTATTTTATATGTAATTATAATCAATTTATATAATAATTCATTTCATTGATATAAATCAACTAAACATCATCATTTAAAAACTCATTCTATTATATTGGTTATCTATATAGATAGATTCTCTATCAATTTTTTCATTTCTATTTTTCTTAATAACGCAAACCTTTAGATTTTAAATAACAGTTTTATCATAACTAGTATAATAAGTATTTGACCCACTGTCACAAAGTATTTAATTCCAACTTTTTTTTCTATAATTTGTTATTTAGTTTTTACTTTTGAAGATAAAACATTACGTTATTGTACTTTGTCGGTTTGAATTTGTATGTTATATTAATATTTTTTTGTTTATATTACTAATTACTTATGTTACCTTATAAATGCTTTAGAAATTTATTAGTGATGTGTATATCTTTTTTTAAGAAACTTTAATGTTGTTTGATTTTCAGAAAAAGGCATGTGTGATTTTTTATGTCTGTGAATTATTTGTTTTTTAAAAAAAATCGTAGACATAAAAAAAACTATGTTACCTTTTTTTTTTCAAAAAATATAAAAAAAAAGCTTTTAAAATTGGAAAACCGCTTCTAAATCCTATTCCCACTTCTACACCTCTATTATTACCGTGGACCACCAATATCACCAACAATTGACACTATCTTTTCTATTATCTAAAATCAATATGGTTAATTGGTGTATGCACATCTGATTTGTTTATTTAGTATCATCTACTATCAAGGTGGTTTAGTATAATTTATGTAGTTAACAGATTAAAAAAATTACACGTTGTCAACTTTTAGTCTACATCTTCCTCTGTAGATGTAGAAAAATACTACACTAATTTTACCTTTTCATAAACAAACATTGCGTTCTTTATTAAAGCAAAACACTATGTGCATATGTATATTTTTTTTCATATGTGCACATCCAAAAATGTGTTTTTTTTTTTTTTTTTGTTTTCTTAATATGATTCTCTTATAAGATGCATGTAAGAACCAAAATTCTATGACTAATTGTGATTGCATTATAGAAACAATGCTTATAGGGTGAAATTGATGATAGCGTAATCCAAATTCAGATAAGATGGGTTCGAGTTGGACCTGATAAGAATATTGATATTGCATCGACTTGGATTAACATGCCCAATGGAGGCCTAGAATGAGGAATCACCAAACCTCTCCTCCCTCTTCATGGGCTTGGGTGAGTGCGCTATGTGAATATCCAGATCTTCCTCATTTCTACTGCTTCGCATGCCATAGTTTTGGTATATGTGTCGACGTTCAAGTTTAGAGACATTTCGACTTCCCTATTAATCGCAATGTTGCAAAAAGTCGCTAGACAGTGCTAGGTCGGTCGACTAGCGAGTAGAAATTACTGAGTTTGTCCGAGTTTGACCGATTCCAAGGTTGACTGAGTTGGACAAATGTTGACCGAGTAGCACCGAGATTGACCGATTTTGATCGAGTTTGACTGAGTCTGAGTATTTTTGGCCGATTCCCATAAAAGCGTCTCGGACAACACTCGATTCCGAGTAATTGTTCGAGTAGGCCGACTTTTACAACACTGATTAATTGGCTTAGTTCAATTCACGATGTTCTCCATCGGCTATGAGTCTGTCTGTCGAAGAGGGTCACGGTTCTTTGGGTGGATCTCTATCTCTTTCTCTCTCTCTTCTTGTAGTTCCACATCCTCATCCTTTTTTTCCCACGTGGCAGAAACCCCATTTCTTCATCTTCACAGTCATCTCCAGCTTCGTTCTCTTCATCAGCGTCCTCATCATCGAACTCTAAATCACCCGAGTTCTATTCAAGGAAAATGATGAAAAGGGTGCCAATTCTCATCAATTTTGACGACACCCACACAATAGACTTTTCGTTTAACCGGGATTTTCACTTTTTCGTTAATCTGTCTTTCTTGAAGCCGTTAGAATGCAAGCTTTCCCAATAGTGATGTCAACATTCTCTCAATACTACCCACTAGCTTGGATGGTTTTATGAAATGTTTTAGCTATTACAATATAATTTTCTTGACTCCTAAGATGGATAGGAAGCCCTATGATGTTGAGCCATGCTAATCTTTTGAACCTCAAATCATCAATAAATCTCTTTTCAACCATCTGAACCACTTGGCCCATCAAAGAGTGTTCTGTAGAAATAGGATCTGAAGGTATATCAAATCATAGGGTTGCCCTAAACTACCGGTGTAAAATATTCTTACACAACATAGATCTTCCATATTGAGCATCTTTTCAAACTCCCTAGCATTCGTGATGCCTTCATAGGAAATGATGAAAGGGTGCCATTGTGCCAATAATATTTTAATACAGTTAAAGGTAGGCCCACACCGTCAAAGCCCAACACCTATTTTGAAATTTTAGGCATAAATGTTTGGGCCAGTTGGCCCAGTGAACACAAGTTGAGACTGATTTATTACAATGAGTTCAATTAATTACTAAATTAGGGGAAACATCCGGGCACTATTACATAAACAAGTTTCAGTTATCGTATATTGTAGAATACTAGAATGCAAAGATACCTTCTCAAGTAATATTAGAATTTCACTATCAAACATTGAACATTTATTGAAAATTTGAAATGTGATATTGTTAATTTGCTTTGTACATTGTTTTCTTATGTGACGAAATAAGGTTTTGAATTAACCTAATAAGTAATAATAAACCATGTGACGTCGTATGGTGCATGTTGATGAAAGGAATTATACCTTTCAATATTCTTTGTAGAGACTAGAATCATTAAAATGAAATGAACACATGAAAATAAGACGTGTCTACTGCATTTAAAATTTACCCAACACAAACACGCACGCAAGAAATGAAGCTATTCATTTGAACAATCTTTTAAATTGATTATGCATCATAGACCCTAATAACTACACATTAATGCTTAACCTTGCGGAGTAAATACTGTGGAAATTGAAGCATATGAGAATAAACCTGTTGTCTGGTATTTCCTATATATTTATAATTATTTAATACGTTCTGTTTATTGGGTACAATAAGTATTCTAGTATCGACATCTGGTTTGCAGTCCGCGTTTGGGCTATGATTTGGTTTATGGTTGCGACCACATCAAGTTTTGCTTGCGCAATGATATCCGGTCTTTGTTAACGAATATCACCCATTTAGCAATTAACTTAATGGGCTAGTTTTATTGGGCTCCAAGTCTGACTATATATATATATATATATATATATATATATATATATATATATATATATATATATATATATATATATATATATATATATATATATATATATATATATATATATATATATATATATATAGGGAAGGGTTCAAATGAGAACCACTAAAAGGTTGAAAACCGTGAGAACCACTAATTCACAGTTTAATAAAAAACTTACGTTATAGTATTCACAGTTTAATAATTAGAAATTTTATTATATTGTGAATATTGTAAAAAATGTTAAAAAATAATGAAATTTATTAAGTTTGATATATTTTCACATAATAAACAAGTGTGAAAAAACAAAAAAACGAAAAAAACATAATTCTTAATGTGTGAATATCGGTTCTCACGGTTCTTAACATTTAAATGGTTCTCATTTGAACCTATTCCTATATATATATATATATATATATATATATATATATATATATATATATATATATATATATATATATATATATATATATATATATATATATATATATATATATATATATATATATATATATATATATATATATAGTTAGGATATTTTGAGAACCACAAGTCCCCCGAGAACGAGAACTCCCAAACCGATATTTTTTTCAAAAAACCGACCACATAGGCCTCTAAATCGCTCAAATAGGTGCCGGGTCGCTCAAAAAAATTTCATAAAAAACGATTTTTTTTTTTTTTTTTAAATTTGCACATGTGCAAAGTTTTTTATACGTACACTTTTTTTGAAATTTTATTTTACAGAACGCCTTAAATATATGTTATATATATATATATATATATATATATATATATATATATATATATATATATATATATATATATATATATATATATATATATATATATATATATATATAGTTAGGATCTTTTGAGAACCACAAGTCCCCCGAGAACGAGAAATCGACAACCCACTTCAGGACCTGTAATTGTAAGCCCGTTCATCAGACCTGCAACTAAACAAAACCAAGAAAAAATCAGAGGACCGCACACACACATGGGTGGTAGCGGGTACAAATCGATTTAGGGTTGAAAGGAGTGGATTAGAAATACAGAAAGATAGAGAGGAACTGATGCTTATGAAGGCACTTGAGAGAAAGTTTGATGGGGAGGTTTCATGAGAGACCAATGTTATTCCAATTTATGCTCTTCAAAATAGCTCGATTTTTGGATTTCAACTTTTTTAGGATATGAAGTCATTGAATTGTGGAAGTTTGGTATTTATATCATCTCCGCCATGGCCAAGTCTGGAGTATAAAGCGACTAAGAAAGATAGGGTTTTCAAATTTGAAAAGTAGAATTAAATAATTAACGCATCCAATATTTTAGGAACTGATAGAGGTTAAATTTGAAAAGATATCAAATCCAGATTTTTAGGCTTCCATCAAGGAAATAATGAATCTAGAATTTTAGAAAAAAGAACCGAAGATATAAAAGTTTAGGCGGGAAATATTTTTAAGAATGGCTATTAGTATGACATGTGGCAAAGTGGCAATCTAGAAATGTGCCAAGTGGCAAATTAACTTTGTTTTATTAGAAAGGATATATATATATATATATATATATATATATATATATATATATATATATATATATATATATATATATATATATATATATATATATATATATATATATATATATACTAGGTTAGAAACCTGTGTAATACACGGGATGATTAAAAAAATATAAAAAAAAATATAAAAAAATCAATATTGCAGATGATAAAATTGTCATTTATGAATTTTGTTTATTTTGATATTTTATATGATATGATAAATTTTGCTGGTTTAGTTAGGAATTACGAAAGCTATGTTCAAATAAATTATGATTAAAGTTAAGAATAATAATAATACCCTGGTTCAAGTGGGCTTTGATCTTCTATAAATTTCCAAGAGAAGTCAGCATTAAAATGTTATCATTGATTAATAAATTACCTAGTATGAAAAAAAGCCTAATTAGAGAATTTTAATCTATATAGAAAAAAAGGAAAATCTAGAAAACTCATTGAACCTTCTTCATCATCAATTTCCAAATCTCTATATATGGTGAGACTCACCTCCATTTCCACGTATATATGGTGAGCCAAAACATCATTAATGCAGTGATATGAAGTTGCAGATGAAAGGGCATAATTGTCATAATGAATAAAGTTGGTGAATGTTGAAACTGAGACAGCAGACAGACCCTAAATGCTTAATTATGTTGTACCTTTGCATCATGTAACTTGTACATTTGCAGATTACCAAGTTTGTGTAACACTCAATGGACTTGTCTTTTTGTTTAAAAAAATAATAAACAAACCCATATTTCACTGGTATTTCAAAGAAGTTAAATTATGCATGCAACATAAGAACTTAAAAGTCATAAATATATTCAATAATTTTTCAACTTAATAGAATAGTTTGTAGTCCATAATTTAATGACCGTAAGCCTATGTATTATATTCTCGGAACACCTCAAATTTCAAAATATGATAAATACCATCAATATTTCTAAAGCAAGATATCACATTTGTTTAAAATAAATTCCACAATCATTTTTAACTACATATCATACAAGTAAAATTTGAGTCAGTGTAGAACTCGTACCCTAAACAAATCCATCTTCACATGGCAAGGACTAAGATTTACACTACACAAAGCCTTTATGTTGCAGAATGATCTTTAATATATTGTATGGTGAACCTTATCAACAGCATCACCTGATAAGGGAATGAATAGAATGTAGCAGCAACATCATCAGATCATACGATTCATGTCCTTTATAATCTACCTACAAATAAGTAAGCATAAAAATATTAGGCAAGAATTCTTGACCGTTCATGCAAACTGTGCCTACCAAAAGTAACCAAAACAAATTGTCAATTTAAATGGTAGCAGAATTTTTTTTGAAAGAAAGCAAGGGCCCATACCCTACCGACTTTTCTACTTTTGACACACTTGTATAGTATTTTCACATACAAGGAACAATGATTACAAAGGAAGTGGATTGTTATGTCTCTCTTAAACCATAAAGTACATTGTTATTTTCATCTTAGACCATTAATTAAAAAACACAGATCATGTCTTGCAAGTTAATTATGCAATTGAAGGATAAATAACTGAAATTACATGTCATATCTGTACACATGTCTTGCAAGTTGCTACCTACCCCAAATAAAAAACACAGATCAAAATGGGTTTAAATGCAATTTAAGGATAAGTTAGTGAAATCCAATATTTACCCCATTTTACATAAACCCAAATATTAAAAAAATGAAAATGATTTATGTGGGCGATGTCAATTAACCCTATCATTTGCTTTAACTTGAGAAGATAAAGCATAATCATTTACAAAATTACAGAAAACAATTTGCAAGGGTAATATCTCCACAACATTGCGTTATTTTGCACAACAAATGAAAACATATTCAAGAACAAATAGAAAATGAATGAGAGTGAATCTTATACTTGCCTTCTTAAACTTACCCAACCCACCAAAGATAAGTAGCTTTTTGTATTTTTTTAAAACCTTTAGAAATAAATATGTAGCATAAAAGTGCCAAATAAAAGGAATCACGATAATTCCATTCAACAATGGATTCAACCATTCCATTCCTACCTCAAAAATTACAGTTGGCATCTTACCAGGTGATCCATTTCTCTCAGTATCTGCTACCTCGTACTCCCTGCTTGAAAGCAAGAACTCCAAATTCATTAAGTAGAATATTTTAGTGAAAAAAGAAATAAGTGATGCATAAATGTAATGTGAGTGTTCTAATTACAGGTTCGCTTTCCTTACAATCTGTATCACAAAGATTTTAAATCAATATGAGTGTTCTAGTATCGCAAAAAAATCAAAATAATAGATAGAAAACATAAAAATCAAGCATTAATCCTTCAAAAATATTAACAAATGGTACAGGGTCGTCAATGTGACTTAACCCAAACACCAACGCCTCAACCCATTGCTAGCTGCTTCACGTCCTAAACAATATTAAAAAAAAGTTTTAAACTCTAATTTCCTTCATTGAGATGCAATTCAAGATTTAAATCAGAATCATAATCATACTTCTGTTTGATTTCCTCCACTTGATTATTTAGCGTTTACACTTGGTTTCACCTCCTCCAGCTTTGCATATTTAAGGGTCTTTCTTTCTAGAGTTGCTTCTTCCCTAGGATTCTTCACCTCCTTCAGCTTCTATACCTCATAAGGTGGAACACAATGACACAAAACCCACATCAGAAAATCCCAATTTTTCTTCAAAAGCCTACTATTCAAAAGCAATATAGAGGAGCGTGAAGGCAAACCTTACGCAACCTGCTTTATTTCTTAAACATCTCTTTTACAAAGCCTGTAAAAGTTTTTAATTGCAAATTAAAATTTAACTCAAAATCCATAACATTCAATTTGATCGATCAGAACTTCAGTCAAAAATCCACCGATCCACCGGTTCATCAACTTCGTCTCTAGGAACCCTAGTTACGTTTGAATCCAAGGCCAGATCAAGACATGACCTTCAACCTACCATTTGATAGTGCAGCAACAATCTATCATCGAGTCAATGTAAAAAATGAAGCTGCTACAACCATGATTGAACGATAGACTGATCAAGTGATAGAGGATAGAGATAGGAGAAACTGAAACCTGCAAACTAAACACAGATAGTCCGACGATGGCTTTAGAGTTTCTGGTGGGTCGAGATTGATTTCTATATACCTTGCCATTGAGAAGAAGAAGAGGAGGCGGATTAATCGCATATATCTAAGAAAATTTTGAATTTTTGGCGAGATTTAGGGGCGAGATTGGTGGGTGAGATTAAGGAAATTGTCTAATGATTCAAAATTCGGCGAACTCTTCTCCGATTCCAGCGAATGAATGAGATAAGGGATGCAGAAAATGTTACCGTGTATTCCAGCGGGAAAATAAGATGCGTATGAGTTAAGCTTTAGCATTACACGTGTCAATTGAAAAATAGGCTTTAAAAATTAGACACGTGTCAAAAGTTATTTTTATTTATTAGGTATAGTAGATATATATATATATATATATATATATATATATATATATATATATATATATATATATATATATATATATATATATATATATATATATATATATATATATATATATATATATATATATATATGGAAGGGTTCAAATCAGAACCACTAAAAGGTTGAGAACCGTGATAACCACTAATTCACAGTTTAATAAAAAAATTACATTATAATATTCACAGTTTAATAACTAGAAATTTTATTATATTGTGAATATTGTAAAACGTATTAAAAAAAGAAAATCTATTAAGTTCGATGTATTTTCACATAATAAACAAGTGTTAAAAAAAAAACGAAAAAGAACATAATTTTTAATGTGTGAATATCGGTTCTCACGGTTCTTAACATTTTAGTGGTTCTCATTTGAACCTATATATATATATATATATATATATATATATATATATATATATATATATATATATATATATATATATATATATATATATATATATGTGTGTGTGTGTGTGTGTGTGTGTGTGTAAGTGAGATAGAATAAAATTATATAGTTAAGTTATTTATATATGCATATTGAAAATAATATTATTATTAACATAAACTATAAAATAATAAATCTTACACTAAGTTGATAGATAAAATTTTAATTATTTTTAACCATACTATACGATATACATTCGTCATAGGTTATATCATTTAATAGTCTCTAACCGCGGTTTACATTTAAATATAACTAAACATGGTTTTCAATTTAGAATTATAATTCAACGTTATGATTTATATATTTTTTTTTTGAACGGCTAAAATAATAAGAATAATAATGATTTATAGTTTTTTTTTCTAGTCCTTTTTTATTTTCTGGTTTTGTTCGTTGGTAGATAATGAACAAGGGTTTTTGCATTCTTAAATAATGAAATACTAAAACCAAGAATGTGGTTATCATTCTTAAAAAATGTGGTGGTTTAAAACATTGGAAATTTGGAATACTATTATTACAAACAATTTAGACTTAAAAAAACAGTTTCTCCTGAAGGTGCGGTTGATTTTGATAACGAGGGTTTGTTAAATCAACTTATATTACATGAGTTTTTACTTTTCAGAATGTTTGGATTATTCAAAAATGAACACTTAAGTCATCTCTGTTTAGTTCGAAATTATTCAAGAATCTTACTTTTCAAGCCGTCTTTTCAAAATGCTTGAATTCTTCAAAAATGTTTATATTTTTTTAGAATGGTATTGTATTATGTTAATATTGAATTGGATTCTTTTAACAATTAAGTGTATTATTATAGAATTTGTGTATTATTTGAATAATGAAGTGTAACTTTCAAAATATATATTTTTATTCTTTCAGAATCTACTTGTCATTATGTTTTATACCATTGATAGAAAATACTCATATTTTTTAAGAATGGCAGTGTTTTTTTCAAAAATGTTATTCTATTATTTAAGAATGACAGTGTATCATGTGATTCTCGTAATATTTATGAACCTGCGTTTTTTATTGGGTTATTGATGAAATGGCTTTAAAAGGTCCGTTAACCTTAAATTCGTTGTTTTAAACCATTAAACAGGGAAAACATGTGTTTGTTTAGTCATTCATGTTCCAATTAGCCAGTTACCCGGTTAAAAATTGGTTTTATTTTAAAATCAATTTATTAAAATCCACGTTAGATGGTTCAACCCGCCAGGTCATACGGTACAACCCGAATTCGTTGACTCGACACAAATGGTTCAACCCGGCTTGGGACCCAATAAAGTCGACTCAGGCGACTTTAAGGGTTTATTGGAAAAAGGAAAATTTTCTCTCGCATCCCAGAACCTTGAAAGCTTCAAAGATTCGACGATGGCGCAAAATGGGTACTATCTTGAGCTTGTAGAGAACAATGGTCCGTTACCGGACTGTTATTGTGATCATAGGGTGGTTCTGAGAACTTCTACCACCCCCCTCAACCCTCGTAGGAGGTTTTTGAATTGTAGAGACTCGCTGGTAAGTATTGACAGTTATTACCTATAGATACTGGTTATTACGTGTTAACGAAGAAGTGTTTTTTACAAAAAGTGCAGGTTCCTGGGCGGGGATGTCGATGGTTCAAGTGGGTGGACCATGGACTAACACGCCACTACAAGGCAGAGATGAACCAACTGGTGAGTGAGGTTGAAGAGTTGAGGTCCAACTCAGAGGTCCATCGACTGAAAGAAAAAATCAAAGCTGAAAAACAAAAACATGAAGCGAATGTGGATGATGCTGTGGAAAGAATTGTTGTACTTGAAGAGAGTTTGAAAGGTGAAAAGGAAAAAACAGCTAATCGCACAATGGTATTACAAGTAATTGGTTTTATGTTCATTGTTTGGTGTGTGTACAGGTTGTGGTTGATGTAGGAGGGGTAACCGGGTGGGGGTGTTGGTAATGGGATTTTGGTTATGGGATTTTGGGTTTTTGTGAAAGGGGTGGGGATGTTGTTGGGATTTGGGGGTATTTGTTATAGATGAAACAGAATCAGCGGTTTTTGTACCCTTCCAAGTAGATTGTAAAAGTTTGTCTTTTGGGCATGGGATGTTAGACACTGGATCCCACATTTTGTAAAGGGTACCCTTTTGTAAATGTTTGTCGTTAGGACAACATGTATGTAAATTAACAAGTTTTAATGAAATACCTGACATGGGATCTTAGACAATGGATCCCACATTTTGTTTGTAAATATTTGTGTCCATATGTTGGAATCTGTGGTTTGTGATTACCCTTATAAAGAATGTTATCGACAAGTGGGGGACCATGTGTGCATTTTATTGTTTATTAGACTTTATGCAAGTCTGAATGTGTTGGACCATGTGCACTTGTTTATTAGCATTGTTTATGTGGACTTTATGCAAGCCTGAATGTGTTGGACCATGTGAAAGGGTTGGACAAGTAGGGGACCATGTGTACAGATTGTGTACCACTTTAAAGTGGGACAACAAAAGTACAATGCCATTACCCTTGTTTATTATTTATGCACACCTGGGGATCATGTTATTAATGTGTGCAGATTCCATGTGGACTTGTTTATTAGCTTTTTTTATTAGTTATGCATACCTGGGACAACAAAGTACAATGCTAAATCAAAGTACAATGCTAAAAAGAAAAAATAATGCAACAAACTTCCATGTGGACTTGTTTATTAGCCTTGTTTATTAGTCTTGCATAATTGGGGATAATGTGTGCAAATTATGGACAAATTTAAAGTGGGACAACAAAATACAATGCTAAATCAAAGTGCAATGCTAAAGTGGGACAACAAAGTACTATGCTAAAACAACAATTTAATGCAACATGTAATAAATTACCAAAAGTGGTGGGCACATGCACACCAACATGTTGCAATGTTTTAAACAGACCAAAATGAAAAATGTATTGTTTCCTAGGATTGGAACACATGTCCACTAAGTTTACATATTAATAGCATATAGCATACTTAAAAACATCAACCTATTCTAATGTCACTGGTTTGCCAACTGAATTCCATTTTCTATTTTTTCCAATCACATTCTTGGCCAACTTTTTCTTAACAATTCTCTCTGATTGCCTTATCTTCTCAATCTTCTTTTTCTTCACTTTACATGCAAGTTTGGAAGATATTTGACCTGACCTTGGAACATATTGACTTTCTGTTGACCTTTTTTGAGTTAATCCCTCAGTTTGGGATGGCATTGGAACATCTTCAGTTATACCCTCAGTATCAGTTGACATTGGAACATGTGTAGTCTGTGATGTGCTTTCCTGATTTCCCATTGGAACATCTTGAGTTAACCCCTCAGTTTGAGATGGAATTGGAACACCTTCATTTGGCATGCGAACCTCTGCAGTTAACCCTTCATTCTGAGATGCAATTGGAACACCTTCATTTGGCATAGGAACTTCTTCATTATCCCCATTACTATCAACTGGAACCTATAAATATGATATCACATTTATATAAACATTTACTTACAAAATATTTAACATAATCAATGAAATTTAACCTGGTTTCCTGGCATGGTCCTAGCACGTTTGACATTTAGTTTTGCAGGTTTGGGCACCTTTGGACATCTTGCTTTGTTATGACCTGGTTCATGACATATACTACAAGACATTTTTTACCAACCTTTGAAACTCTATGTTTTCCAACCTTTTCAGTTACATCTTTCCTTCTATTCACTGTGGGTCTTCCAGGCATTCTCCTACTCTTTGGTGGCAAAGGTGGGGTAAAGGGGGTTTCCTGGCCACATGTTGCTCCCATTCATAGGTGATAAAGTGTGCTTGTAAGATTTTAAGTACATATCCCTACTAAAAAATTCATGAACATAACTCTCAACCTGTTTATTAAGGTAACATATGGCTGCCACTGAATGGACACAACCATATCCATTTAGTTGCCATAGTCTACAAGAACAACACCTTTTTTCCAAGTCCACTTCATAGGCTTCACCTACACATCTTGTTTCAAATTTATGAAAGCCACTTGGCAAAACCTCCCAATATCTTTGTTTCATCTTTAAGTCATTCAACTTATGTCTAACCCAAGGGGATATGTTAGTGGTCTATCCTCTTCCATTCATCTTGAACATCCTCTCCATCATATACAGCCTTAATTCCTCTAGCATTGTAATGATGGGTTTTCTCCTTGCTTTTACAATAACTGCATTGAAACTTTCACATAAACCATTCTCATTAGAAGCACAAGCTCTCCCAATTTGAAAATAAGCCTTTGACCAAGTCTTTGGATCCTTGTCCATCAAAAACTGGTTGGCAGGTGGACAAAGCAACTCCAGTTCCTTCATTATCTGTTTGAAGTGTTGTTCAGTAGTAGCATTGGAATATTTCCAGAACAAGTTCTCAAAATATACACCAGGGAATTTCTTTTTTAAGTTTGCACATATTTGTCTTGCACATTGCCTGTGTTCTGCTTGTGGAAGCAGTTCCTTCACAGCCTCCATTAGTCCCTAAGTAAAAGAAAAATGAAATATTTAGCAACCAACAATTTCACATACACAAATAAAAACTATTTATACTAATCAAATGAATGCTATTTTACCTTGTGTTGGTCAGACATCAATGTTAAGCCATTGCCCATAGCAAGATTAAGGTCATCTATAAGCAAATCCAAAAACCACTTCCAATTCTCCTTATTCTCAACACATACCACTGCCCAAGCAATCGGGAATATTTGATTATTAGCATCCCTACCTATAGCACATAACAACTCCCCAAAAAAAATTCCCTTTAAGAACACCCATCTATTCCTATCACCCTTCTACACCCTTCAATCCACCCTTTCTTGATAGCTTCAAAACACACATAAAACATGCTGAAGTAATTCTTTCCATCAGGCATTGGATTTACTTCCACTTTTACAGTAGATCCAGGATTAGTCCTTCTAATCTCTGCACCATAAGACCATAATTTTGCATAATGCTGTGTAAGTGTTCCCTTTATCAAAGACATTGCATGTTGTCTTGCCCTTCTACATTGGCTAAGACTAACATTTATTCCAAATTTCTTTATAACTTCAAGTCTAAGTTGCCTAATAGTTAGCTTTTGTCTGTGTAACATCTCTTTTGTGTAATGACTTCCAATCCAGGATTATGTCACAATTGATCCTAACTTGTAGTTTCTTGCACAAGTATGATCACTTTTCAATGATTTTATTTGAAAAGAATGTTCATCTCCCATCCAAGAGCCCCACAATCTAAAACTACAATCCCCTTTACAACATAAAACCAGTAGCCTTTTGTTATCATTTTTTTTGAAACATAGTTGGTATCCATTAGCAACAGCATAGTTACATAACATGTGTTTAAGCTGTTTTGGGTTCTCAAATCTCATACCTAACATAGGACATTGGTTTTTCCAAGGTATATTCTCATTAAAAATGCAATGTTCAACAGCAGCCTGGGTCTCCTCAGAACACATTTTACCTAGGAATTGGTCATCACATGTCTTGTTCATCTTGGGAACTTCTTCTGCACCAATTCAATCATCCAAATCCTTAAAATTTGGAAACTCTTCTTCTACAACAGCCTCTTTTTCAACACCTACATCTTCTTGATCAACAACTTCATCTTCTTTATCAACTACTTCATCTTCTCCTTCAGCACTTAAAACAAGATTCATATCTTCATCAAACCATTCTTCTAGCCCTGAACCCGTATGGTCCATATACAATGATATTACCATATTTGACTCATATGCTTCAGTAGCCTCATCTAAAAATTGGGCATAGTCCAGATCATTCTCTATGGGTCTTATACCAGTAGATAATGGTTTATTTGGGATGCAATAGAACAGTCCCTCACATGGTGATCCAGTAAAACGTTCCAACCAACTTCCACATGCGTGAAGATTCATAGCAGCAAAATCAAAGTCTGTAAACAGATAACTTTCCCCTTCAGCATAAGAGCAGGGATGGCGAACAAACGTACCATTGTAATGCAATATTACTTTGAAATACACTGGATCGGGAAGATTATTAGCCATACAAGTGTCCTTCTACAGTAACTCCTTCTTCAACCTTGAAATTCCAGTGCGAAAAAACCCTAATCTCCCAACTGTTCTTTCAACTACAACGAAGGTATGCGAAATGAAGCTACTCGACACTGTGATATAGTCTCCTTATTTATTTCGATTATACGTGCACTGTGATGTGTCATTTAATTATTATTTAATTGCAAGGAAATGCCATGTGTTTGCCATATCACATTGTTCACCGTTTCATCCGGTTACACTTCCAAAATGGGTGAAATAGATAAAACTTTTTCCTGTTTAATGTCTTAATAGAACTAAAAAATAGTTAAGGGATGTTTTAAAACATTTTCAGTTAGTTTGTTGGGCCTTTAGATCAATAACCCTTTTTTATTTGCAGCTATTATTAATCACATTATACATTTATAAATTTTAAATAATAAGATAAATACATATTAAATATAAATCTCACAAAAATAGAAGATAAATAGAGTATTTGCTTTTTTTAATATTTATTAATATGCCAAAATACCATTTATAAGGGTTTAATTGTAAAATTTGATTAAACAATTGTCATAAAATTATAATTGGACCATTGAATTTAACATTATTGATCATTTCGATCAGACGTTCTACATCTGGTCATGCATTCACATAATACTTGCATTTCATACAATTTTGTGAGACCGGGAGACTCAATCATAGCCACTCGTTTTGGAGATAAAAAAAATCGACTAAAATAATGAAATTTTCCAAAAAAAAATTATTCTAATTTTCGTTATTTATTCTATCTAAAAAATATAAAAATATATAAAAAATATAAAAAATTTCAAAAAAAACATAGAAAAATAAAAAAAAATCCACTGGAATGTTGAATATTCTAATATAATATTACACAGAATAGTGTAATATTCTACTAGAATATGGAAAAAAAACGCTAAATTATTT
Source organism: Cichorium intybus (assembly GCA_023525715.1). Classification (NCBI taxonomy): domain Eukaryota; kingdom Viridiplantae; phylum Streptophyta; class Magnoliopsida; order Asterales; family Asteraceae; genus Cichorium; species Cichorium intybus. Next base: position 5,182,767 of record CM042011.1, on the reverse strand, counting down.
TTTTTATCTTTTTATTTTTTAATAAAAAATGACGAAAATAATAAATAAATATATGTTTTTCAATTTTTTTCATTTATTTTGTATTTTTTAATTTTTTTTACACAAAAATGAGTGGCTAGGAATACATCTCCTGGTCTCACGAAATACAATCGTCTCATATGAACTTAACACTCTAGGTAGAAGTTCAAATGAGACGATGCAAATTTCGTGAGACTGAGACACGTAATCCTAGCCACTTATTTTCGAGATCAAAAAATAATAAAATAACAAAATAGGCTAAAATAATGAGAATTTTTTGAAAAAAAAATTTTCTACTAATTTTTGCTATTTATTCTATCTGAAAAAAATTTAAAAAAATTATAATAGAATGCTGCTGGATGTTGCATATTCTAATAGCATATTACACAAAATAGTCTAATATTCTACTAGAATATGAAAAAAGCGCTAATTTTTTTTATTTTTTATTTTATTTATTTTAATTTTTTTTACAAAATTTGAATAAAAAATTATGAAAATAATAAATAAATATAAAATTTTCAATGTTTTTCATATATTTTGCATTATTTAATTTTTTTGTTTTACACCCAAAATGAGTAGCTAGGAATGCGTCTACCGGTCTCACGAAATATAATGGTCTCATATGAACTTAACCATATATATATATATATATATATATATATATATATATATATATATATATATATATATATATATATATATATATACACGAAATATATATATATATATATATATATATATATATATATATATATATATATATATATATATATATAAATATGTATATATATATATATATATATATATATATATATATATATATATATATATATATATATATATATATATATATATATATATATATGTTTAAGTTCATATGATACCATTATATTTCGTGAGACCAGTAGACGCATTCCTAGCTACATATATATATATATATATATATATATATATATATATATATATATATATATTTCGTGTATATATATATATATATATATATATATATATATATATATATATATATATATATATATGTTTAAGTTCATATGATACCATTATATTTCGTGAGACCGGTAGACGCATTCCTAGCCACTCATTTTTGGTGTAAAACAAAAAAAAATTAAAAAAATGCAAAATAAATGAAAAAAATTGAAAAATGTATTTATTTATTATTCACGTCATTTTTTTTATTCAAAAAAATTAAAAAATTTAAAAAATAATAAAATAAAAATAGCGTTTTTTCATATTCTAGTAGAATATTACACTAGTTTGTGTAATATTCTATTAAAATATGCAACATCCAGCAACATTCTACTAGAATATTTTTTTTGATTTTTCCAGTTTATTTTATTTTTTTAAAAATTTTTTTAGATAGAATAAGTAGCGAAAATAAGTAGAATTTTTTTTTGAAAATTCTCATTATTTTAGCCTATTTTATTTTTTTAATTTTTTGATCTCTTATATGAGTGGCTAGGATTGAGTCTCCCGGTCTCATAAAATGTACATGGTTTTATTTGAACTTATATATATATATATATATATATATAGAAGGAGGATCGTGTAGAAACCAAAATCCGGTAAGAATCGTAAGAACAAATCAGGATATTTAATCATGAAAAATGTGTGGATAAGATTCAATGTGAATAAAATGTCACATCTTAAAAGCTTGGGGGCTAGTTGTATAAAATCAAAACTATTGGGTATATAATACAAATTAATAAGGGTAATATGATAATTGTAACGAGACCCCCCACTAGATTGCGACATTTGTCGTTATATGGTTTGCTGGGTTTTTTTATTCCCCCCGCTTAGTTTTTGCCTTTTTGGGTCATAACTTTTTTTTTCTTTGTAAAAAAATTCTAAAAATAACTAAAGTTCTTAAAATTTAATTCTCTAAAAAACAAGCATAATCATAAAAATTTGAAAAAAATTATTTTTTTATTTTTTATTATTATAAAAAATCAAAAATTAAAAAAATTCCAAAAATTATGAAAATTTAATGGATCATTGTAGATATTATATTATTAAGTTTGAAAAAAAAAATTCATGTTCATTTTTATATTTTAAGTAAAAAAACTCATCAAAATAGGAAAAAAAAATACATATGATTCAAAAATATTAAAACCAAAATATGTTTTATGATTCAAAACTTATGATCCAAGATGCAATATTCATTATGATTCAAGATCCAAAAGTCGTTATGATCTAAAACGAGTTAAAAAAAACATACAACGACAAAATAATTCAAAACTTATTATCCAAGATACAAAAAAACTATGACCTAAAATGTTATGATCCAAAACGTTATGATTAAAAATATCATGATCCAAAATGATTAGATTAAAAATACGAAAAAAAAACATTAAAATTAAGATTAAAAATATTAAAAATTAAAAAATATACATCAAAAATGAAAAAAAAACAAAAAATAAATAAAAATCGAGTAATGTAGCATTCAAAAAAATAAATAAATAAAAATCTAAAAACCGAGTATAATCGAAAATAAAAAAAAGTTTTGAAAATAAATTAATTTTTTTGAAAATAAATAAATAAATAATAATAAATAAAAAAATGAAAAAATGAAAAAAAATGTAAAAGAAAAAAAATGAGAAAAAAAACTCACTTAAATCACGTTTGACGAACATGCGTCACATATGATCGTACCCTTGAGTCCGTATTTCGTTCCGTGGACGTGCGTCGCACGTGATTGCGTCACATCGAAGGAATAAGTTTGACGTTATTGTCCTTAGGAGAATGATTGGACGAGAAGAGTTTTCGCGGTTCCTACAGATCCTAACCCTATATATATATATATATATATATATATATATATATATATATATATATATATATATATATATATATATATATATATATATATATATATATATATATATATATATATATATATATATATATATATATATATATATATATATATATATATATACCCTGTAACCAAATCCTGGTCATCAGATTTCATTCTCGTAACAATGAAAAAAACACATTCTTGACAGAATAAGTTCTTGACAGAATGAGTTCTTACCATTCTTAAAAGAATGAACTAAATTTTGTACATTCTTAAAAGAATGTGTTTTAAATGAGTGGTCCAGATTAAGTTTCAAGGTTACACAATACTTGTATAGATATATTTGATCATAACCCTATATATATATATATATATATATATATATATATATATATATATATATATATATATATATATATATATATATATATAGTCATTGGTATGCTTAGTACTTTACCAAATGGATTAAAGAAATTGAAGAGCTATGGTCTTTGAAGAGCGCGTGTTCCCAAAGTTTCCAAAATAAGGATTTGTTTAATGATTTTCCGAAGAATTTTCTCAGAATTTTGAGAGATTTTATGGATTTATTCATATGTTTCCTTCTTTGCTTTCCCAATACGCTAAGGGGTTTTTTGAACCAAGTGACACGTATCGATTTCTACTCACTTGGTACCCACGTTTCAGGGACACGACACTTGCCCCACAACCTGTCTTCTCTCTGTTCAAGGTCAGTCCAATATGTCATCACCGCCACTCTCTATCTTCTCTCTTCTTGACAAAATCGGTTAGCAGCACTTGAATGAAAAAGGAATATCTTATTGGTAATTCCCCTCGCTCTTTCATCGACTACTCTCAAAGAAAGAAGATTTAAAAGAAAATTCTAGGTTTAGTTTTTGCTCTGACATGATTAACGCCTATGTTTTCTCACCTCTTTCATTCACAGTCTCTTAGTTCTTGGTTATAGGTTCATTTGGGTTACATGTTGATTTTAGATCGGGATTTGTAGCCGATTTGTGCTAATTCTCCTTCTAAGGTTTCTGGTTGCCGATTCTAATTGGGTCAGTATTCGCCTTACTTATTCTGTTTCTTCTTTCGTAATTTTTTTTCCAATCTCAATCGAGCTATTTCAGATTGGCGGCAATACTAATTACCTTTTCTTTCCGTCCATAGTCATCTCCCATTTATTTCTCTTGAAGACCTTCCCTTTTTGCATCTTCTTTTATCATGGGTGTTGGATTAGGTGTCTAAGCCATGACTTGTAATTATACTTTTATCTTATGATTAAAAGCAAAGTCCATTTAGGTTGCCCTCATGGGTGGAGGAAAGATAGTTCAGTAGAGAGAATAGTTGATTTATTAATTGTATAATAAATCAATAGAAAATATATATATGGTTTATTAATATATTTAAGTGCTAATATATTAATTAGAAACTATATTAATTAATTGAGATTTAATCTAGAATTAATTAGATTTAATTTGGAGATTAAATTAATTAATTAAAAGGTGCAGGGACTGGTTTGGCATTTATTCAATAGTTGAATAACTGGCCAGGAAAACCAGGGACCAAAAGTGGCGCCAACTTGGAGGCTCCTCCAAGGGTTTGGCGAAACCCTAATTAGGGTTTGGTAAGCCTGGTCCAAGTGGTCAAAAGCCTTGTCCAGTTTGAGGCTCCTTAGGGTTTCAGGTGTAACCCTAGGAGGCTATAAAAGGAACCCCCTGGCACCTCATATTCACGCCATCTTCTCTCTGGATTCACTCTGCTGGACTGATTCTTCCATCCCCTGGGTGTGACTTTCATCTGAGGCAGGATACTTTTGCTGCTGCTTAAAAGGATCATAAGATCAAAGGTTGGTTTTTCTTAATTCTTCTTTAGAATTGAATTGTATCCTTTAGGTTCTTAGTTCTAATCTTCATAGAAGAAAACATAGATCATTATTAGGGTTGCATGTGAACCTTAGGTTATTTTGTGTTCATTGATTGCATAGAAACCCTTCAGTGGTATCAGAGCTAGCTTGTTTTCTTGTGATTTGATTATGAACTGCTTGCATGATCTTGGCCTTGGTGTTTTTTGTGAAAATTCACCTCTTGGAGGCCTTGAATGTTGACGGCTTGGCTAGGGTTTCCTAACCCTAGCCGCCATGCCTTAAATGGTCCCCTTGAATGTTTGATTTGCTTGCCTTAATTATGTGTTGTTATTTTTGGTAACTAAATCATCTAAAATAACTTGAACCCTAATTTCCTTGGCTTGAAATTTCGAAATTCATAGGGATATTACAGATTAATTAATTTGATTAATTGGTAATCTGTAAACTAGATTTAATTAGTTTAATTAATTGATTAATTAAAAGACCAATTAAATCAGCTTTAAGAATTAATTAAAAATTTTCAAAAAATTAGAATAATTTGAGAAAATTAGAATTTAATTAATTCTAAGATATTTTAATGAGATTAAAATATATCTTATATGTATTTAAAATTAAAAGTTAATTTAATATATATAAGAAAATTGGTTAGTCTACCGCTAGTAAGCCTCATTCACAAAACTGTCCTATAAAGAGGGTATAAGGCGACTGACTATAAAATGTTAGTCTAATGGGTATCTACTCTTACCCACCGCTCTCCTGGTCAGTCGAGTGTCGTTAGCTGAACGGGTATGATAGAACCGCTAAGCCTCTTAAAAGTATAATGCTATAATTGAAAATACTAGAACCCTAAAACAAATCCCAATCTAGTTACTTTAGGTTAAAAAATGTGAATTGGTGCTAATCCATGTAATTGCATATTGCACTTTGTGGAACGTTGGTGGAGCGTGTGTGGTTTACCGGCACGCCAACTGGGGTCCACAAAGAGTCGCAATGGGTTTCTTGATTTTGTCATTATTAACGGAGCGTGTGTGGTTTACCGGCACGTTAATTAGAGATGACAATTGACTTCAAGAGTACCAAGCAATTTGCATGGTTATTCACACCCGGTTTGTGATCCTCAGTATCCCAGCCACAAACAGTGGGGCATTCCCGAGATTAAAACATGCTATCGAACAGTTCGGTAAATCTCAAAGAAACTAGGAATTCCATTATAATATGATTATGTTTCCGCGGTGGAATTTGCTGAATCGTCATTCGCCTACCTTGTAAAATTTGCAATACTGATTACGGCATCCCTTTTCGGTATTGTAGATTGTTATTGTAGGATCCTAGCCTCGTATTTATTCTTGGGTGAATATGAGGATTATTATTATTACTCTATCTAATTAAAACTACCTTCTTCTTATTCAGATGTCTTCTGACCAATCCGTTCCCCACTCAAATCCCGGTAATGTCACCTCGATTCTGTCATTATGCTCAAAGGTGACGTTGGACGGCACCAATTACAATGACTGGATCCGCAACATCAAAATGGCTCTAAGGCTTGAACATAAAGAGTATGTTCTAGAAACCGAGCTTGTTGATGTGGACACTGAAACCGCTACTCCCGAGGAAATCGCTGCGTACACTAAACACTCTGATGATGCAACCAAAGTGGCCTGCATCACGATCGCTACTATGAACCCTGAACTGCAGCGTATCTATGAGGACTATTGGCCTTACGATATGCACAAGGAGCTCGCGGAAAGGTTCCGCAAGCAAGAGCGCATCGAGAGGCGTGAGGTTGTAAAAGCCTTCACTAACAGCAAGCCCAAAGAGGTCGAATCCATCTGTGCACATGTACAGAGGATGCATGGTTACGTGGAAAGGCTTAGAAAGCTGGAAATGCCGGTCCATGAGGATTTAGCAGTTGACATAGTGCTGAACTCCTTACCCAGTTCTTATGACCAGTTCACACTGGCGTATCATTTGAACAACAACCAGGCAAACCTAGCTGAGTTACACCGCATGCTGCGTACGGCTGAGGACGGGATGAAGGGAAAAGCTGTGCTCCCTGTCAACCCGCCTGTCCTGGCTATTGGCTCCGGAAAGGGAAAGAAACGGAAAGGCCCTCCTAAGCAGAACTGGAGGGAAAAGACTCACGTCGGGTCATCTAGCGGTGCCCCGAAAGGTAAGTCTTCCGGAATTCCACATGTTCGGAACCCCAAAGAGGCCGACTGCTTTTACTGCAAGCAAAAGGGTCATTGGAAGAGGAGCTGCCCCATGTATCTGTAGGATGTCAAGGACGGTAAAGTGAAACCGTCACAGGCAGGTACATATTCTATATCTAATAACTCATCTTTTTCCCATTCATGGGTCCTTGATACAGGATGTGGTTTTCACATCTGTTCTGATTTGCAGGGCCTAGAGGAAAGTAGGGAACTGGAGCATGGCAGACTGAACCTGGTCATGGGCAATAGGCGAACGTCACCTGTTACCAAGATTGGTGTTTATGGACTGATGCTGAGCAATGGAGTTATATTAGATTTACATAATTGTTGCTATGCGCCAGATATGGCAAAGAACATAATTTCCTTTCATGCACTATTTAGACAAGGCTTTTATTATGAGTTTAATAAATTGAATGGTTCAATTTCCGTTTTCAAAAATGATGTTTTTATTTTTAATGCTATGCCTTGTGATGGTGTTTATGAATCTATTATGTGTGTTGATAATTATGGCAAAAATGTGTTAACTATTGATGCTTCAAGCGGTATAGAAAAGGCATGTCTGTGACATTGTCGCCTTGGCCATATAAACAAGAAACGCATCGCCCAACTCCAAAATGATGGAGTGTTGGAATCATTCGACCTCGGGTCAGATGATGTATGCGAATCTTGCTTACTTGGCAAGATGACAAAATCACCATTCAAAGGTTCCTTTGAAAGAGGTGAAGGTCTGTTGGATATCATACACACTGATGTGTGTGGTCCCTTCAGAACAACCACTAGAGATGGCACGCGGTTCTATGTGACCTTTACCGACGATTTTAGTAGATATGGATATGTCTACTTAATCAAGAATAAGTCGGATACCTTTGAAAAGTTCAAAGAGTTTAAGAATGAAGCGGAAAATCAATTGGGCAGAAAGATAAAGATGCTTAGATCCGACAGAGGCGGTGAGTATCTTAGTATCGAGTTTCTCGATTACCTCAAGGAATGTGGAATTGTTTCACAGTTGTCGCCTCCAAGAACACCTCAGCTGAATGGTGTTGCAGAGAGACGAAACCGAACCTTGTTGGACATGGTTCGTTCCATGATGAGTCGAGCCTCACTTTCAATCCATTTCTGGGGGTATGCCTTAGAGACTGCCGCCCATATCCTGAATCTTATCCCAACCAAGAAGGTTGCGAAAACACCGCACGAGATGTGGACAGGGAAAGTTCCCTCGTTGGCACACATCAAAGTCTAGGGCTGTGAAGCATTCGTGAGACGAGATACTTCAGATAAGCTCGCAGAAAGAAGTGAGAGGTGTTATTTCATCGGATACCCGAAACAGTCTTTTGGATACTTGTTCTACAGACCAAGCGAGGACGTGGTCTTTGTAGCAAGACGGGGGTTCTTTCGAGAGAGAGAACTCATATCCAAAGAGGACATTGGGAGTACGATCGATCTCGAAGAAACTCAGGAGACGCCCGATGAAACAACCTTAGAAGAAACTAGCAACCAACATGAGGAAGAAGTTCCTGTTGGACCCACTGACATTTCGTTGCCCCTAAGGCGTTCAGGTAGAGTTAGCATACCGCCCGAGTTCTATGGTTTCCATATTACTTCGGACGGAGACACGTTAGTCAGTGATCGTACATTGACTAATTTGGATGAGCCAGCTAGCTACCGTGAAGCAGTGGCAGGCCCCGAGTCTGCAAAATGGAAAGAGGCAATGGACAGCAAGATAAAGTCCATGTATGACAATCAAGTTTGGAACTTGGTTGACAATGTACCGGGTCGAAAGACAGTTGGATGCAAGTGGATCTTCAAAAAGAAGACTGACATGGATGGAAAAGTGCATACTTATAAAGCTCGGCTGGTTGCGAAGGGATTCACTCAAACCCCGGGGGTTGACTATGATGAAACCTTCTCACCAGTAGCCAAGATTAAGTCAATCAGGATAATGCTTGCCATACCTGCATTTCATGATTATGAAATCTGGCAGATGGATGTCAAAACTGCTTTCCTTAACGGGAAACTGACTGAAGATGTTTACATGAGTCAGCCAGAGGGTTTTGTAGACACTAAGCACCCTGATAAAGTATGTAAGCTTGAAAGATCAATCTACGGGTTGAAGCAAGCATCTCGCAGTTGGAATCTTTGCTTCCATGAGAAAGTCAAAGAGTTTGGCTTCTCTAGGAGTGAAGATGAGTCCTGTGTATATGTCAAGGCTAGTGGGAGTATAGTCACTTTCCTTGTGTTGTATGTTGATGACATACTGCTCATGTGAAACGACATTCCGACCTTGCAGAACGTTAAGGCTTGGCTCGGGAAGTGTTTCGCCATGAAAGACCTAGGGGAAGCTGCTTATATTCTCGGGATAAGAATACTTAGAGATAGAAAGAGAAAATTGATAGGCCTAAGCCAGTGTACATATTTGGAAAAGGTGTTAAAGAGGTTTAACATGGAAAGTTCCAAAAAGGGAGAGTTACCAATCCTAAGTGGTGTTAAATTGAGTAAGACTCAAAGTCCGAGTACCGATCAGGAAATAGCTGAAATGAGTCGAGTACCTTATGCTTCGGCTGTAGGGTCGATCATGTATGCTATGACATGTACTCGTCCCGACGTATCCTATGCACTAAGCTTGGTTAGTCGGTACCAGGGTAATCCTGGAAAAGCACATTGGATTGCAGTCAAGAACATACTCAAGTATCTGCGAAGGACAAATAATATTGTATTAGTCCTTGGTGGCAGTGATGAGTTAAAAGTGAGTGGATATACAGATGCCAGTTTCCAGACAGATAGGGACAGTGGACGGTCCCAGTCGGGCTGGGTATTTCTTTTGAACGGTGGAGCGGTCACTTGGAAAAGTTCCAAGCAGGAAACGGTGGCTGATTCAACGTGCGAATCAGAGTACATCGCAGCAAGTGAAGCGTCTAAGGAGGCGGCTTGGCTAAAGAATTTCATCGGGGATCTTGGAGTTGTCCCGAGCATTCAGGAGCCGGTGGAACTTTTCTGCGATAATGAAGGAGCGGTCGCCTTGGCAAAGGAACCGCGAGACCATGGAAAGTCCAGGCATATCGAAAGAAAGTACCACTACATTCGACATCAGATAGAAGAAGGGCACTTACTGGTTAAGCGAGTATCATCCGAGGACAATCCTACAGATCCTTTGACTAAGGCTCTGAATAGGATTAAGCACAATCAACATGCTCGGAGCATTGGATTGAAGGATGATGTTAGTTTTAGTAATTAGATAGATTAGAAACTTGTAACAGTATAAATGTAATTGACTCGGTGATTTTATAATAGAGATTTATAAATGAGTATTGTTACTGCCTTTGTCAATTGTTTATTTCTGTGTTTCTATATTTGCATGTTTAACTTCCTTAATAATTGGATTTTTTAAAACTCCACAGTCGATCATGCTGTTAGGAAGTAAGTATGAATTAAGACTGTCATGAAATGGTTGCAGACTGTCTAAAGAGTTAGACATTGCAGTAAGACTGCTGCAACGTTCATGAGTACTTAGAAATAGAGATTTGAGTATTGGATAAACCCGCGCTTAACAGATTGCTTCATGGATTATATCACGAGCAATGTTAAGACGATAATATCCGGTGATCTTTAAGTGGAGAGATATGATCTGTTATTTGTGATACAAGTACTTATTGACAATACGAAACCGCGCCAGTAACTCGGTGCTATAAAACGCATTGTTGTATGTATTTGGACTCGCAAAAGTTATGGACATATGAGTCGAAACTTATCCGTCCCATGACCCGATGGGAAACAGATATCTGTAGGCCTCTCGATGATTTAGAAGTTGACTGAAAGTGTTGGCCAACCGGGACTTGATTGATGTGTTCAATTAGTAGTCTCTAAAGTCATATGCAAATCAGAAATCGAGGAACAGAGTGTCAGACCAAGATTGATGTTAGTCCATGTCTTGAGTCTGAAAATATCCTGTTAGACGGAGGATCATCAGATCACTTATCTTTGGACAGAACTGACTGGGTCAGAGTTCAGATAATTAAAGTCATAGACTTATCCAAGTGGGAGACTGTTGGATTAGGTGTCTAAGCCATGACTTGTAATTATACTTTTATCTTATGATTAAAAGCAAAGTCCATTTAGGTTGCCCTCATGGGTGGAGGAAAGATAGTTCAGTAGAGAGAATAGTTGATTTATTAATTGTATAATAAATCAATAGAAAATATATATATATATGGTTTATTAATATATTTAAGTGCTAATATATTAATTAGAAACTATATTAATTAATTGAGATTTAATCTAGAATTAATTAGATTTAATTTGGAGATTAAATTAATTAATTAAAAGGTGCAGGGACTGGTTTGGCATTTATTCAATAGTTGAATAACTGGCCAGGAAAACCAGGGACCAAAAGTGGCGCCAACTTGGAGGCTCCTCCAAGGGTTTGGCAAAACCCTAATTAGGGTTTGGTAAGCCTGGTCCAAGTGGTCAAAAGCCTTGTCCAGTTTGAGGCTCCTTAGGGTTTCAGGTGTAACCCTAGGAGGCTATAAAAGGAACCCCCTGGCACCTCATATTCATGCCATCTTCTCTCTGGATTCACTCTGCTGGACTGATTCTTCCATCCCCTAGGTGTGACTTTCATCTGAGGCAGGATACTTTTGCTGCTGCTTAAAAGGATCATAAGATCAAAGGTTGGTTTTTCTTAATTCTTCTTTAGAATTGAATTGTATCCTTTAGGTTCTTAGTTCTAATCTTCATAGAAGAAAACATAGATCATTATTAGGGTTGCATGTGAACCTTAGGTTATTTTGTGTTCATTGATTGCATAGAAACCCTTCAATGGGGTGCTCAACGTACGAAACCACAATGTCGGAGGGAGGTTTAGGCATTCGTCGGACATCACCAATCACCACGACTGCCCTCTTATCACCTTAACGTTTCCCTCACTACATCTCTTGAAATGCTTAATGACTACTTTTCCCCTTTCATTTTCCCCTTTTTTCTTCTAATTTGACATCTACAGCGAAAACTATCACTTTATCTCACTCCTACAATTTCCTTTTTTAGGTAGATTGGTGCATCGATGGGAAGAAGTGAAGAACGATTAGGTTTTTTATGATTGCTTATGCTGCTTTTGGTCTGTGATTCTAGAAACAATTATGGGTTTTGTTTTTTTGACGGTTTCAATGGCGAAATAAAGATGGAGTCCAATCTCATTCCCGCTCCCCGGTAAATGTTATTATGTTAATTGCTTTCTTCTTTATTCCCCAATTTACGGTCAGTGGCAATTCCAGTTAAAACTAATTTGATCGTTTTAAAAGTGATTTTCTCACTTATTGTTTCATTTTAAAAACCAAAATGATGTTATGGGTTTTGTCATACGTGCAAAATATGGGATAATAGTTTTTTGATCCGCTGCAAGAACCTTGAAAATCGTTTCTTTTAATTTGCAAAGTCCCTGAAAATGGCTTCTTTCATTTTACAAAGAACCCTAGCAAATGTCTGAAACTCGTTTGGTCTTATTTCTTGAACATGAGTTGGATGATTTTTAATAATTTACGAAGAGGTCGAAGTTGAAAAACATCTTAAACCTACCGATTTTTCTGCCGCCAAGGATCTTTAATTCCTTAAAGTACATTCATGCGATGGAAAACACTTGGTTGTTTATTTGCAGCAACTATATGCAATAGACCAAATTGGTTTATTGTTATCGAGAGAAAACGAGACAGATCTACTCATCTTATTTATCTTTCTCTCCAATGGCTTGTTCTTTTTCATTTTGTGATCTCCTTTTACCTCTTTGTTCCTTTCAGGCTTTCACGTACAAATCTAGACTTTCAGGCTTTCACGTACAAATCTAGATGCACAAAAGACGAAATTGGTGACACAAACTTCTTACTTTTTCTTCTGGTACTGGTTGTGTGAGACACTGATGAGCTAGGTGGCCGGAGGCGGTGGTGCTTTGATTTAATCCGATTTCCCTGCTCAGTGGTTGGAGTTTTTAAATTAGTTGGTGTTTCATTTCTCTCACTGAAAGTCTGCGACACCTGCTCACTCTTTGCAAGAAGTAATTTCCCTAGACGTAACAAGCAACTGCTTACTTGGTTGGTAAATTATTGGCTCTCATGTCTTTTTATTATTGAATTAGTAAAATGAATATGAAAATATGATCAATCAACATATGAATTGGGATACACACTGACAAAGAACCCTACCTTTACTCTAAAAGCTTGTGGTCATTTATTGCATCCGGTCATTCTCATCATCACTTATCCACATAGGAGAGCCAGGTAATCGATTTATTTTCTGTTTGGTCATATATCATTTTGTGATTCTGAATTATTTGGTGGTTCTCACGTAAATATCTACGATCATTCCTTAAAAAATATCAATTTCTTCTAGCCTTTGGCTTTCATTCAATATCTAATCTGTTAATTAAGGTTAGGTTTTAGCTTAATGTAAAACGAATTTCTCTGTCTCTCAATATGTTTCAATTAGACCAACATTTGGTGAATATTAATCAGCCTACCTTCCGTTGCCATTTTAACTTAATTTTTAGTTGGTGTGGCTTTACTAGAGACATGCTTTTTCATTGTTTCGGTATCGGTTGCACATTGTTTCCTGCGATTTGAAACTCATAATCAAAAACATATATATATATATATATATATATATATATATATATATATATATATATATATATATATATATATATATATATATATATATATATATATATATATATATATATATGTATTATATATGTGTAGAAATAAATAATATAAACGTATGAGATATGAGATTGGTGCAAAGAGACTAGATCAAAAGAATACTTTTTATTGTTTTGTTTAGGAATAATCTGCTTTAAATGTTTTGTTGGCAAATCAGTCCGGAATGAATGAATTCTTTCCTGCGATGGTTTTGTACATTTTTGTGTGTGAAACACAAGTTTGGACCTTCTATGTGACATTTTTGTAATTTGTTTATGCAAAGGAGCAGTCTATATAAACCGTGTAGATTTTAAGGATCCAATGAAGGTTGGAGATGAAAATAAAAATTTCTTTTTTGAATTAATGATTTCAATAGCTTATACTCATTGATTTGATATTTGTATGTCTTGTAGTCATGGTGTCGGTGATGCCAACAGGACATAGCCAATGATCCATAAATATACACACAAGCTCAAAGCACGCCGACACCCTGCGGTTTTGGGAATCTATGTGAAGACTTATAGCTCCTAAATCTCAAGACTACTCCCCATGGGCCGTGATTATCACGGCCCTCAAAACCTTCCTAATATATATATATATATATATATATATATATATATATATATATATATATATATATATATATATATATATATATATATATATATATATATATATATATATATATATATATATAAAAGCTGTATTTACTTGTATCTAAAACCAAGCGATCATGGTGTCATTGCAAGGTATATAACTCAACAAGATATCGTTTATCACAAATTATATACTTTATTTAATTTGCGTAATATTAGGCGAATGTGTAACGTTTTTTTCCTCAGTGTTTTTTTTTTTTTTTCGCTTCCTGGGTTGCGCGGTTTTTTTAGTTTTCATCAAATTAAGATATTTGTTAAATAGGAGAACATGATTCTTGTTTTTATCAAGTAATACATTGATAGCAACGACTTTACCTTAGCATCTAAAAATATGTCTTCATCTATAGCGGTTGCATTTTGCCGTAGTGGCTATGATTTAGACACAAACTGTATTTTTTTTTGGAACGACACGCTAGTGAAATAACGGATTATAAGAATTAAATTGATAAAGGCGGGTTGTGCAAGTAAAAAAATAGCAAGTCCAAAACATTATTAAGATAGTTAAACGGCTATATTTTTGTGTTCTCTTTCATGATATATTCGTGTCTATATTTCACACATTCAAAATGAACTTAAGATAAATAAGATAAATAATCCTTAAAGTGAGGGTGTTAAAAGAATTTAATAAAATATGATTAAGAGTTTTAGTTTATCCCACATAGATAAGAGAATGAAAAAAAATAAGTTTATAAGTAAAAGGGCTTCTAACACTAATAAGACTTGAAACACAAAGGCTTTAAAGATAAGAGGGCTACGATGTTCATTTGACTTATGTGCGAAATTAATCATTATATTTATGTTTAGGCAATCTTGAATAATCGTCTCAAGCTGCTCCTACATCCTAGTAAAAACGTGCATCCCCGTTATATTTTGCTAACACATAGAAAACATCCTAGTAAAAACGTGCATCCCCGTTATATTTTGCTAACACATAGAAAACGGATGATTCACAGTCTTCATGACATTATCAAAATTGACAAAGAATAAAGTCCAAGTATATACCTTTTTCATCTGACTTATGTGCGAAATTAATCATTATATTTATGTTTAGGCAATCTTGAATAATCGTCTCAAGCTGCTCCTACATCCTAGTAAAAACATAGGTCTCAACATCGATTGCTCTTTTCGTGCATCCCCATTATATTTTGCTAACACATAGAAAACGGATGATTCACAGTCTTCATGACATTATCAAAATTGACAAAGAATAAAGTCCAAGTATATACCTTTTTCATCAAGATTCGCACTCGTAGGAAACAATTAAGTGTCACCTGCCACATCGAAGTGTTCAACCTAATTGGAACAAAGTAGGTCCATCTAGTAAAAAAACGATTAGTGGTATGCGTGCCACTATTCGAGAAATATTTTAAGAAGAAATCAAACAGAACCCTGAACAATCCAACAACCACTCAAGGCAATCCCTTTGATCAGACACTGACATTGGTTGAATCAATCTCACCATCTGTTCCATTGCTCCTGTTTGATTCCACCTCTTGGCAGTCTCCGCAAGTAAATCGGGTACCCACTAATATCAAGTCGATTAGACACCATGCAATTTCTGAAGGTCTAAAGCAAAGACCCTAGGAAATTACAGCTGAAGTGATATGTTCACAAGCCACTTATCAATCCAAAACTCGATAACATTGTACCCAACCCATATTTATACATCGTGCCTAGTTACTAATGGAATGTGAATCGGTATAGTTAATGGGAGATATGTCTCATTTCAGGGTATCCATTCTCTATTCGTTCCATCTTTTCTCGATCTCGCCCTCATCTTGCAACTCATAACCCCCACCGATCACACCTCAACGACCTAAACCCTAGTTTGTAATGTATACTACACCCTTGCTCTCTTTATTTACTGTCGCTAATGGCTGGAGAAAACCCACCAATATTGAAACACCTTTAAACATTACAAACATCAAAGCTATGTATCCCTCACCCTTGATCTTAATGAATCCAATAGGGAGAAACTTTCAAGACATATTGCATCAGGTTCGACGTTCTTGATCATCTTAAAAAGGGATACTCCAATGAAGGTGACCTCTAAAGGATAAAACTTGACCCTCTCATAAAGTTACAGATGTACAATAACATTAGAAAACGACTCATTCAAATGACTTTCAAGAAAAGTGTGATGACAAATAATGTTTGGAAAAGTCTTGAGAGTCTCAATCGCAACAACAATGATGCTCGGGCAATGCAACTTGACAACGATTTTCAGAGTATTAAACTTGGTGACCTTCCATCATTGAGTACTATCAAAAAATCAAAGTTCTATCTGACCTTCTTGCCAACACTGATAAAGCGGTTCCGACAAAGAATCTTGTGATATACATGATCAATGGCCTCAATGGAAATTCGATCAAATAGTCGACATAATTCGCTAAAGATCTCCATGCTCCATGTTATTACTTGAAGAAATGCATCCCAACCACACCCATACCCCCATATATCTCAGTACGGCATGACTTCAGCATCTACGGTTCTTCACCCCAAACTCAAAAACAGTGACCATCATAACTCCAACAATTGGGGTAATTAAAATCCTAAATGCAATTCTAATCATCACAAAAACAATGGTCATTCAACAACCTTCCAATGAGAATAGTTGCCACCAACCGATGTTGGACACATGGGTGCGTAGTCGTAATTGGATACCGATCTTCTAGTCGCTGTCACCTCGCCCCACTGCACGAAACCTTGTTGTCGAATAGCGTCAATCTAAACCTTCTAAAAGTGGCCCACCTGCAAGGCCTGGTTGACTCAACTTCACCCACCTGGTCACCTAGCCCATTTCCCATCCCTTTCTATTAAGCCCTCAATGTTCTTGCCTTTAACTCTTGAGCCCCACATCGGTTGACATTTCGACCAACCAACTGCAATGCCTCAAGTCTTTCACAAAACAAGTCTAGGTAGTTCACGGATATCGAAAATATTGTACACCTCTTGTCGGATATGGGTAATCTATACTCTATTTTAAATGAAAATAGTTTTTCCATCTATCATTGTTGGTGAAGACTCTTCAACTCATGTCACCAACATGAGAAATAGCATTTTGTCGACCCCTTATTATCATTTCTTCCATAATAATGTCCTTGTTACCCTTAAATTATCAAAAACTTCCTTTATATACATCAATCTACTCGAGATAATAGATGCTTGATAAATTAAGAATTTGGTTTCTTTGTGCAGGAGTTCTCAACATGCCAACTTCTTGTTCTGTGTGATAGCTTTAGTGATATATACCCTACATCTATATAGAATTATCGTCCCACTGTTTTTGACTTAGTTAGTCCTTCTACGTGGCATCGACTTCTCAAACATATTGACAACGACGTCGGTTTAGTTTATCCTAATTTGATTTCTTGTATAAAAGATAAAACAAGTACTCTTTTTCCAAGTATGCAAACTTGGCAAACATGTTCATTTACCCTTTTATCATTCAAATTATATTGTCGCTTCTAGTTTTTGTATTGTCCATTTGGATTTGTGGACATCACCGATTACATGTATTATTGGCTTAAAATATTATTATTGTTTTTACAATTATTCCCACTACTTATATGTCTATGCCATACGTCGTAAATGTGATGATATCTAAAAAAATGTACACTTTTGCGCCTTTTTCAATAACCGATTCAACAAATAAATCAAAGCTTTTCAATGTGGCCACGATTGTAAGTTCAAGAAATCGAACCTTTAACAACTTTTTGACACAAACAACATTCAGTTCCACTATGTTTATCCCAAAACATCCGAACAAAACAGAACATAAGAATGTATGATATGCACAATCAATAATCCTATATGTAGGTTCCTTATCCAATCTCACTTACCACTTATAGATTTGCTTAAGGCCTTACATATCGCCACTCATATTCTATATATCTTACCATCAAACTCTATTCAATAACATATACCATTCACCAAGCTACATAACAAACCACCATCCTACACTCATCTTTGTATATTTAGGTGTCTTTGTTACCCTTACCTCTACACTTCTCATAAACTCTAAATCTGATCCTCCTCATGCATATTATCATGAGTGTTATGTTGTTTTGACTTCTCTTCAAAAAAAGTTGTTCTTTATTGTCATGTCAGTTTTTACAAATTCTTTTTTCTATTTGTTCCCATGAAACATTTTAACTCCCTTATTTATAAATTCCTCGAGTCCAATATAGACTCAAACCTCATTGTTTATTGCCTCATAGCTTTTGCTTCCACATCTACCTATAGTCCTCAATCATACCATACCTCATTAGGCCTTTATGCCATTTGTCCACTTGCTACCTCCTCAAGCCAGGCTACAATGACTGACATCCCTTCTGTAACCCACATAAGCACCCTTAGTGACCTTGTACGACCCTAATCCCGAAAAGTCATGTTTCGAGTGTTAAGGAGCCAAAGTGTAAAGCCCAGAACCTGGTATCGAGTGGAAGACATTTAAAAAGAAATCAAAAATGATAAAATATGGAAAAAAGGAAGTTAGCGCCGCTAACCTGCGAGATCCGAAACCGTCGCGTTCAGTCGCTGGAAAAGCTGCACAGTTTTGGCCTGGCTCGAAGTTAGCGACGCTAACTTTAATGTTCACTGCGCTAACTGTGTCTGAGTGGGAAAAATTGTTTATTTCATGATTTTAAGTCATTTTGAGGTCCACAACTCATTCGGGGTCCGCCATTTTATCTCTAGAACCTCTGGAAACACCATAAAAACTCTCTCAAGCCTTCTCTTATGTTCTTGGTTCATATTATGGGATTTTGAAGGATGTTTGGAAGTGAAGAAGGGGCAAGAGTGCTAGGAATGTTTCTTGGTGAAGGAAATCATATTTGCTCTCGGTTTTAGGACACTTGTAAGTGTTCTAATCTCTATATCATTGTGTATCTTGGGTGAAATTGGTGTTATGATGCTTGTAAGAACTTCATGAGACGATGATGGCTCCATTTCTTGGAATAAGGTGGGATTTAGGAACTAAGGGATGAGTTCTTCTTCATTTAGCTTCTGAATCCATGAGAAAAACCTTAGCCTAATCTTATTATGGTTTTGGATGAAGTTCAAGTTTGTTAATCTTCATTTTTGGAACTAGATTTGTAACCATGAGCTTGTTTAGCAAGGATTGGTGGGTTAAGTCACAATTTTATGGGTTATTGGACTGTTGGGGACAACCCCTGGAAGTTTTATCTTCTGGCTTAATGGATTAAGCACTTAATAGAGATTTGGGCTGAACAGGGGAGTTACCGGTGCTAACTTTGTCTGTTGACTTTGACCGTTGAGTGTTGACTTTTTGACCAGTTTGATATTTGGTCAAACTTGAGGGTTTTTGGATGCCGGTCTTATAGCTTTATCCTGTTTAGGATTTAGGAAGTTCTAAGTGAGATTTATCCTTGTTCGGAAGTGCATATTGTTGGGATCTGAGGGCACTCGCATGGGGTGTTGTCTAGTGTGTGGTTGCTAATCAGGTGAGTATTCTCACTATACTATGGGTGATATCACATGCATATTGTTGGGATCTGAGGGCACTCGCATGTAATAATGTGATTATTTGTGCTTTATGTGTTTGCCGACGAAAGTCGAAGGCCGTCGGACTGTGAGCCGATAGTGCCGACTTGAGAGCCGATGACGATGTTTGTCGGCTTGAGAGCCGATAACGATGTTTGTTGGCGCAAGCCGATGACGATGTTTGCCGGCGAAAGCCGATGACGATGATTGCCGGCGGATCAGGGCAAGCCCGATAGCCGATGACGATGTTTATGTGATGGATCGTGTGGTATTTTTAGGGAACTCACTAAGCTTTGTGCTTACCCTTTTACCCTAAATGTTTTTCAGGTAACTACTGGCTTGAGCTTGGAGCACGACGCGACTGTACCACATCTGAGGATTTCAACGATTAAAGTCTTCCACTGGGTGATGTTTGTAAATGTTTTGACAAATGCGTTTTATATGTTTAAATACTAAGTTTTAATTTGAATGGTTTTAGTTGGCAAACTTTTTTATGTATATAAATCGCTTTTAAAAATGAAAATTTTATTACGAAAATTGGGACGTTACAGACCTACTCAACCCCTCCCCTAAAGCACCCAATGTTAACTCGGTCCTAATAGGGTATTCCCAAACTCTTCCAAAAACTAAACCTATATACCACCACCATTTCTCCTCCCCCCAATCTCACATCTAACCCCTTTAAATCTCAATTGGAAAAAAAGCTATACAAGATGTACACATTTCTCTTATTTAAAGCCATACTTGGACTATTGTTCAACAACGAGGGTGTTAATGCGATTCGTTCCATGTGGTTGGTCAAATACAAGTTCCATGTAAATAAGACCATTGGTCAATACAAAGCCGACTCATGGAAAATGGTAAAAATCAACAATAAGAGATCGACTGTGATGAGACTTTTAGTCGGGTGGTCAAACTAGCGGTGATTTGTTGTCTTTAGAGCCTTTCCATAACTATAAATCTCATTCACCAACTTGATGCGAATAATTCATTTCTTCACGCCACCCTCTCTCAAACAGATTACGTGTACAAACCACCAGAGTTTATCGACTTAAAACACCCAAAACACGTGTGCCACCTATAAAAATCATTGTATGGCCTTAGATAGGCCCTACGAGCTTGGTTTTGATGGTTCTTCGGGTTGACCACTCGAGTCAGTTTTAGTCACAACAAAAATAACTCTTCCAATTTATCTACAGAATGTCCCAAACATCACCTACCTTATAATATATGTTGATGACATCATCCTCGCCACCTCATCTCAGGCCTAATGTAGCGTATCATTAACTTCCTCAATAATGAGTTCTTAATGACTGAATTGTGCAAATTAAATTATTTCTTCGGGATCTCGGTCACACGTTCTCCCACATGCATGTTTCTTTCTCCAACAAAGTGTGCGACCGAGATACTTGAGCATGCAAAAATGCTCAAATATAACCCTTTCAAGACTCATATTGATACTACTTCCAATCTTGACGCCGCTAATGACCCCATGTCTGCTCTCACATTGTATCGTAGTTTTAGAAGCGTATTATAGTATCCCATTTTCACCCGTGATATTGCATACCCTATACAATAGATTTTCTTATGCATCCATGACCCTAGGGAACCATATTTCAATGAATTGAAACACGTCCTCATATTCATCATAGGAACCTTACAACACGAACTTCATCTTTATGTATTCATGAGAACTAAACTTACTGCTTACTGCGATGTTGATTGTTAGGTTGTCTGACCACACTACATTATCTTCATACTATTGTGTCTTCTTGGGCAATAATCTCATCTATGGTCCTCCAAGCGTCAACACAATGTTTCTCCTTCTAGTGTCGAACTGTCGATGTTGAATACCATGGGGTTGGTAATGTTGTTATAGAGACCTCTTGGCTTCATAACCTTCGTTGTGAGCTTTATGCCCTTATTACTCTCGTTACTCTCGTATATTACAGCAATATCAATGTCATCTACATGACCGCCAAACCTCTTCAACATCAATAGACAAAACATATAAATTTTAACATACAGTTTTCTGATGATAAAGTTTTGACACATTTAAATTCTCCATGTCCCCTCCCGATAGCACTAGTTTGATATATTCACCAAGAGGTTACCGTCTTATTTGTTCTCGGAGTTCTAATCCATAGTGAGTTTTTGATAGCCTTCCATTGAAATTGTGAAGGCATATTAGTTTGTATTTATAACTAGGGCCATGTGTATTTAGTTATGTTGTAGGGTCTAACTCCTATTCATACACTATGTGTTTTTATTATTGGAACTAGGTTAGATACTCCTACATTACATGCGTTGATTGATAAGCTATTTGATACTTGTTGATTAACTGAGAGTTGAATGAGTCAGTGTCTGACGCAGTCAAACTCATCCTGAAGCTGACCATGTAATATGTAAGTTTTAGGGTTTAGGACCGAGTCAGAGGTAAATTTTGGGGTTATTAAACGGTCTGACTCAGACCAATTCAAACGTAACATCTTACTGGACCTAATAAGATACAAATCAAAATGGCCCTAAATGGAATATTAAATATTAATGAATAAACATTAAATATTTAATTGAAGACCTTTGGAGATGCATGGAAAATTATGGAAAAATTATAAAGCTAAGAACACAAAAAATTATTCTTAAAATTATTTATTTGTTATACATAGATAATAATAATAATTAATGCAATTAATGAGCAAATACACATACTTTCACGACAAATAGATTACGATTAAAGATGAAAGTTAAATACTTCGTTTTCATTTTGGGTAATCAAATTTTCTTTCTTAACAAATCATTAAACTCTTTAAAACCATCGATCGATTTTACGGTGTTCTAGTTTTGTGCTTCGCTATCCAATATACTTATTTATACACAAATAATATGTTAACGAATAAATTGCACAAGTATACGAAACAACAATCCATTTTCACTTTCTTTATCTTCGCTACGAATAGTGAAATTTCTAGACATATTTCGAGGAACCAATATTGTGTAGATATTGAAGACAAAAACATTCTCAAAAAATTGCCTTTTATTATTATCCCCAATCAAAGAACGATTTAAAAAAAAAACAAAAGCATCTTTTTACAATTTCGAAATTTATTATTATGTCAAAGCTGGCCGATCCCCACACCGTTGATTCAACTCAATCGTTGACTTTAGTTGAAATCGGACGGCTGCCATGCAGAGGCAGTCAACAAAGACAAATCTTTCCAACCCAATTTCAAACAACCGTTCTCCTCCACTAACGTGTACCCTTTCCATGGAAACATTCCCAGCAATAAACTCGCCTGCGCAGCCGGGTTACCCGCTAATGAAACGGGTTTAAACCCGACCCGTACCAGTTCCTCGCCCCACCTCTCCACCTTCACCTCGCCGGTCCTCTTTGGCCCGCCGACGGCAACGATGTTTTTGATTTCACATCCAAATAGTTGCTGCTCCACCGTGTGACGTTCCACGTTTTCCGACTCCAGTCCGTCGCCTAAAGCGTCGAACAAGGCGGAGTAATAATGCAAGGCTTCCACGAACCGCCCTAAAAAACTGCCGCCGTGGCTCAGATCTTGCTCGACGATTGTTATCAGTTTAGGTTTTAGTAAGGTTAATAGTCGTAAGGTACCGAAGTCGCTGCCGGTGACGTCGTAGAGACAGTGGTGCATCCAGTGGACGACCATGGTTTCACCGGGTCTGACGCCGAGTTGAGTCGTGAGATCCGAATTGATGTTTCCGATTTTTCCTTCGAGAGGGGTGAATTGGAATGGGAGGCCGAGAGAGTTTGCGAAGTCATGGAGACGGCGGCCTGTGGCTTCGAGAAGTTCGATGGAAGATCCGACGCCGGTGATTCTAAGGGATTTGATTTTGCGAGGTCGAGAGGCGAGGATGTGGAACAATCCAGGCCATTGGAGACCTTGCATTATGTCGAGATCGATGATATGGACGCCGTCTTCACCTTCTAGAGCCTGGAAAATCGCTTGATTCGCTGTGAAATGGGAAAATTTGATGAAAGGACTTATTGAATTGTAGGACTGAAGAGCGTTGCAGATCTTCTGGCTTTGAGCTAGGGCTAATCTTTTGATGCTTAGAGGCGTATAGGTTCCGAGGTAAGAACTGATAATTCTCGCCTGTAACGCTTCGGCGAAGTACGCCGCTACACGTTCTGGCGAAGAACCGAACGGAGAAGACAATTCCGCTATCTCCGGTAACAGATTATTCGCATGGTCTAGGTTATCAACCGCTACGCACTCGGCGCACTGTAGCAACAACCCTAAAAGTCTTAAACCTGATGATTCCGCTTCAACGATGATCGACTGTTCATCATGCTCCTCCTGATTATCAATCCCCTTCTCTTCTAGGTTCCGTCGTTTATGGTGATGAGACGAAGGCTCATCGACGTCGTTGTTTTCATCGGCGATAGCTCGTTTAGAGGCGTTGGTGTTCATGGTTGACGCGTTGACTGATGAAGAATTGGGGTTGTTAACATTAGTGGCGGTGGGTAGTTGTTGAAGGAGAAGAGACTGAAGCATGATTGAAGTGGTGGTGATGGTGGTGGTGGAGGTGGTGGGGCGGAGGGAATATTGGAAAAGGGGGATGGAATTGAGGGGGAAATTGACAAGAAAGGGACGTAGGAAAGGACAACAAAATACGTCCAGATAAGGCTTGCAGAAAGGTGAGGGTTGAAGGAGCTGTCTGTGTCAGTCAGGGCATGAACTTCAAGAAGATCATCAATGGAGGATACGGTTGAACAAGATGATAATAATGGAAGGAAGAAGATTAGCGGTAGGGAAAAGGCTATTGGCTTTTTTAGTATACCTTCACTTGCAGCCCTTCATGTTTTGGTAAAGTTCAGTTAAGTCCTTGTCTTTTTGTACTTTGCTCGTGACTTGGTGAAAGGAAACAATTAGACTATTCATCGTGAAGACAACGAGTTGAGTCAGAAAAATGTGAAGCCTTACCAGACACCCACTTCACTCCTAAACACCGACTCTGTCTCCGCCCTCAGCCTTACCAGACACTCACCCCCATCCACCCATGATACGCCCCCTCCTTCATGTAACACCGACACATATTATATGAATTCTAAAATCTATCACACAATATTTAAAATATGGAGCACATTTGAATTTTCCTTCATTCGATTCGTCAGACGATGATATGTTTTTCGCGGCAATGATGCAAGCCGCGAGCATCATTGCGACTGAAGGGGAAAGTTCGGCCAAACGACGTAGAGTACGGGCAAAAAATAGAGACCGCGAAGAAGATCACAACTGTTTATTTCAATATTACTTCGTTGAAATTTGCGTGTACAACGATAAAGATTTCAAACGTTGGTTCCGTTTGAGCAGAGATATGTTACTACGAATTGCAAATGACTTGGAAGATAAGTACAAATTTTCAAATTGAGATACGACGGTCGAGGCAAAAGAGGTTTCACGTCATTGCAAAAATGTGCAGTTGTACTTAGTATTATGTCTTTTGGTGTGACAGCCAGTGAAGTTGACGATTACTTAAGGATGTCCGCTAGAAACACACGTCAAAGTATATATACAATTTTTGTGAATATATTATTGAGCTTTACCGTGATATATATTTACGAAAACCCACACTTAGCGATGTTGAAGAATCGTATGCAGCACATCAAGTGGAACACGGTCTACTGGGTATGCTTGGAGCATCGATTGTACGCATTGGGATTGGAAAAATTGTTCAAACGCGTGGAAAGGATAATACACTCGTGGTGATCACGGCAAAGCTTCCATAATACCAGAAGTCGTGACCTTACACGATCTATGGATTTGGCATGCATATTTTGGAGTTCCAAGGTTGAACAACGACCTAAATGTCATGATTCGTCGTCATTATTTAACGACATTCTACAAGGCAAGTTGTCCGACATTCCATTGGTAGTAAACGACATAGAATACCCACGTGGGTATTACCTTACTGGAGGAATATATTCTAATTATTCTACATTTGTAATGTGTATCGACATCCGATTGACGAGAAACGAATACTATTCACGAAAGCTCAAGAATCGGCAAGGAAAGATGTCGAACGTACATTTTGAGTCCTAAAAAAGAAGTGACATATAGTGGAAAACCCGCCATGGGCATGACTTCTCGAGAACATATGCAAAGTAATGTACGATTATATCATATTACACAATATGATTATTAAAGAAAAAAGGCGGGCTATTTGCATCAACCTCATACTTTGTGAGATTCCTATAAATACACAGTGAAGAAACGAATGTCAATCTTCGACCCGATTTGCCAGAGCATTTGTATAATAATCAAAATGACGATGAAACCGATGATGATAATTAGGTTTTTTGAAATTGTTTTTTAATGTAATTTTCTTAATGTAATGCTTTATTTTAATTAATTTAATATTTTATTTTAATTATAAAAAACATAAATTAAATAATGACATGGAAATTAAAAGGAGTCTCAAGACTGTCAAGCATTTCCTTAGATGTGTTATGAGTTGTTCTGCTTAGGTGTGTTATGAGTTGTTCTGCTGACTTGACGCTGATATGACAGCTCTTTTGGTTGTTCTGAGGTTGTCCCCACACTTCATAGTCTTAAAGAGTTTAACGAAGTGCCATGTGTGAGATAAATAAACTGATTTGATTTTTAATTTAAGAAAAAATAAAGTTCCAAACTATCATTTCATTCAACTATATTTGTGGAGTTCACTTGATGATTTAACTTTACCTTCTATATCATCATCTATCTAATGTTTTTAAATCAAATTTATTCTCATTAAACTCTTATTAAACTCCCATTGGAATAGCCTCACAACAAAACTATTTTCTTTTTGACTAATCAACAAATGAATTTAAATACAACAACTTACTATTATGACAACTATATCGAGTCTTTTAATAAAAAGAGACACCGACATTTCATTCGTTTATTCTAATTTAACTATGTACATTAGCTAATATAGAATAAAGATTAAGCAAAGAATGTAATAATATCTTAGATTCATTACAACGTTGACTATGTATTTTCCAGCAAGTTTAATTTGTCTCTTTTTTTTCCTATGAAATATCCAAAAATTTAGAAAATGATTATCTGAATTCGAATATGAAATACCGGATATCCAAAAATTTGGATAATTTTGCTTCGAGTTTTCGTTTATTCAAACCGGATAATCCGATACGGATATTTTTTAACACCTCTAGGTGTATGGGTGTTGGGTGGGGTGGGTCGAGTTGGTATGGATAGGAGTGGAAGTTATTTGATTTGGAACCGAAAAACCAAACCAAACCGAAACCGATTTCGGATAAAACGACAATCGAATTCGGTTTTTGGTTTGGTCTCAGACCAAACCGAATTTAGAATTTGGTTTATCCTCTAGTTTTTGGTCTCCCATGGTTCAAACAAAACCGAACCGAAAAATTGATTATTATACAATAAGTAATTTAAATATATATGTTATATTGTATAGTATTTACTTATTTACGTTTTTGTCCTTATTCATTTTGGAATTTTTTTTATTGCTTTTAAATTTTGGTTTCCTTGGCCTCAAACCAAACCAAACCGAATTCGAATTCGGTTTTCGGTTTGGTCTACGTTTACGGTTTGGCACAAAAAAAATTCAAATCGAGAAAAACCGAAAACCGAATCAATTTTCATCCTTAGGTATGGAAGGTGGATGTATGTGAGTGTTCAAATATGTTAAATATTGTATTATTTAAAATAACAAAAACTGTCAAATAAAAACCGATAGAAAATACAAATTCAAATACGTTTTCGGATTTCCTAAATTTTTTATTGAAAACTGAAAATGAATACTCATTTTATTTTGCTGAAAACAAAAAACAAGAAAAAGTTTTTTTAGCTATATGGAACCTAAATGATTTTATTTTTCACGTGTATATTATGTTTTGACAAATTGTTTGGGACAAAGTTTACGAGGATATAAGATCCAATATACATGTTTATTTCTTTCAATAATGACTAGTCGTTATTTCTTTCAATAATGACTAGTATAGGTCAAAAGTCGATCAACATGTTTTATCACTCATTATAGTTGGTTTTTTTATCTTTACCGAATCGTTGTAATTTAGATCTCAATAATATAATGATTTTACTTCTAACATTAATATAAGTGTTAGAAAACTTCAAAAAGACCAAAATTACAAGTAAAAATGCTTCAAGATCAATCTTTAAAAAGTCAACTACAAATCGAATTTACAATGTATTGTGTTTGGGAGACTTGATAATTAATACCAAAGTTAGACATATAAGACAACATATAAAAGATTACACAAAACCCTTTTTCTTCAAAACTTCAACAAAACTTCATATTTTCATGCCATATATAAATATAGTTTTTATAATAATCATGTTTCAGATTAGAGTTTAACATATATCAAGTTATGACACTATGTTTAGTCAAAATCCATAAATATTTTCAAATTGAAGGACATCTAGACTCAAAATCATTTATCCAAGGTCCACCCAACAAATAATAGATACATGAAGTGCAACCTTGATGTGGGTCAATTCTAATATATATCAAGTATGAATACACATGGTTTTGCTGGGCTAGCCCACTTGGCTAACAAAGTGATATACTAACAAGAAGGTCATGGGTTCAAAACCCTGACACTAACATAACAAGGAGTAGTTTATGAGTAGGAGTATGATAGATTTGTCGTTCAAAAAAAAAAAAAATCCTGAGATAAGTCAAACTCATGCATGTCACCAAGCATCACATTAGTTCTACCTTATAATCGTTTTATAGCCATGACCAATTATAGATTAAAGAGACTCTTATTACTTTCATGGAAAAAATATGCACATAAAGCACAATAATAGTTGAAGAAGATAATGCATCAAGTCAATTGAAATTGGCTCGATAGTCATCAGAATTGAAATTGGCAAATATATTGCTTGACTGAACTTTGAAATCTAGAATCGAATCGACTTCATCTGGAGAAAACGATATTGCATCTTGGGTTGAGGCCATTTTAGCAAATTAGGGTTTAGAAGTTTGTTGAGAATAGAGAAGAGGGGAATATGAGGAGGTTTGAGGGTGATAAAGTTTAAATTTGACTGGGAAAGGACGCATTTATATGGATTTTGAAACAATAGCACTCGTTTGAAGAGAAAATGAGCATTAAATGCATGTTTGTCATAGTCTAATGAAAGCTATACACGTCATCAGCTCCGCCTCATACTATGTCGTTTATTTGTCTTTATCAGCCACATATGCATAACCGTTCTAACCATTATGCACTTTTTTCAGTTGTCCAATCAAAATATAAGATAAAGCTTGTTAAGTAATATTGCTTCTAAAAGATAAGACATATTTTGAAAAGTGAAAATTTCTTCGAAACATAAATTATTTGAGTTGCTTCGGAACAAGAAAGATAGAAGCAACTTCAAATCAGTTCCGTACCAAGAGTATCACATACCAAGAATAAGACAACTTCCATAGAAGAATAATTTGGAAATTTCAGAATAGAGAAGAAATAAAAAATAATTATTCTTTTTAGGAAGGAAATAAAAAAACTAATATATATATATATATATATATATATATATATATATATATATATATATATATATATATATATATATATATATATATATATATATATATATGTGTGTGTGTGTGTGTGTGTTTAAGATATTGAAAGAAAACAAAAATAAACAAAATAAATCAAGAATAGAAAAAAAAGTTAGAAATCTAAACGAATTGAATTCAATTTTAGGAATCGTGCATGAGAAATTTTAACAACACTTCATACTCTTGTACTTCAGAAATTTGAACCTTTTAGAAGAGATTTAGCATATTATCAAGTAGAAAGATTGAATAATTTTTGGACGTCCGGTATGTTTAAAACATAATGCTTTGAGACTACTTACAAGTAAAAGATTTTTCTATACCTTGAGAAAAGCTTTCGCAAATTGCAAAATATAAAATAAAGCAGAACAAAAATTCAATTGAGTAATTTCATTACTTTCCATGAGATTAACAAAATGAATTTCCTTAACCAAAATGTTAATGCTTATATACTAGCCAACCCAAACATCAACGAACATTAGATTCTTTTTGTTACAAGCAACCACCTCTTGGGACTGTCCTATAATGAATTCGTATTTATAAGCATAAATCCATAAGATCCCACATAGTTGTATATAAAGATATATGGTACACGAGCTGAATATTAGTATCTCGCAAAACTTTTTTAAGATGGACAACAATGGGTTATTGTTGTAGCTCGAAATCCTCACCTTATATAGTTCTCCTGATCCTTATATTAAAGAGATCGACATTTTGATTTAGAACTTTCAATTCATAACTAATCAAGAAAAATCTTGGAATTTTAGTTAATGGGAATCACTTTTGGATTCGAATTAGTGAATGATTAAACCAAATTAAAGAACCACATGATATTTGAAAATCGGTTCACCATAAAAGGCTTCATCAAAGCAAACAATATAACAAGCACATCAGCCTTAGCCTCATAGTTCTATGTTTAAATAATTATTACCAGAGGTTTCAAGGCGCGCCTTAATATCTCAATTTGAAGTAACAATAAGACATGCAGAGAGATACTAAAATCGAATTATTGGTATAATTCTTCAATTAAGTTCCATAATTCCAGACAAAATATATTTAAATGAATTTGATATGAAAATTTTTCAGATGATAAGTTCTGAACATTAAAGAAGTGAACAAAGTTCCTTGAGATTTCCGAAAAAATGATTCAAATGATTTCAAATAAGCAGCAAACAATTAAGAATATAAAATGTTTTTGTTGCATTTCATATTTCCAATGTAAAAGATTGAAAACATAATGAAAATATGAATTAGAGCATCCAATTAGCAAATTTTTTGAAATTCAAATGGTTCTGAAGCTTCGGGAATGAACAGTAAAAATTCGGATAATGATGCCTTCAGTAGTATGTCTTTAGAATGAATGAAATCATAAGAACAAAGATAGGCATCGAAGCAATCTGAACCATCATACGTGATTAGTAACTTTTCGGATAATCAAGATATGCAACAAAAGAAAGTTTCATTTTAAGATCACAAAAATGTTTTCAGAAGCATACCGAAACATGATTATGCATATGAAATGAATAGTAACAATTCAGAAATATGTCATATTCTCAGGAAAGCAATAAACTTCGTTCAGAAGCAATTGAAATAATTTAAGCTTTTAAAGGATGAACACCTATTTGATAAAGGAACTGAGTTTGAGTCCATCATGC
Organism: Cichorium intybus; assembly: GCA_023525715.1. NCBI lineage: Eukaryota > Viridiplantae > Streptophyta > Magnoliopsida > Asterales > Asteraceae > Cichorium > Cichorium intybus. The sequence continues at coordinate 5,151,782 of CM042011.1, read as the reverse complement.
TAGGACCATTTAGAATCCTTAGAATATATTTTTCATCAAGGGCTTTCGTGAATGCCAACTAATTGGTCTTGAGTATGAACAAAGTGGACTTCAATATTTCCTTCTTTGACATGATACTTGATGAAGTGATAATGAAGAGAAATATGTTTTGCTTTAGAATGCTGCAAGGATTACGGAAAATTCAGATTGTACTTTGTAAATCACAGAAGATTGGGAATTCGCTTCATGTTTATGGCATAATCCCTTAGTTGACTTTGAATCTAGATTATTTGAGAAGTGCAAGCAGCAACAACAACATATTCAGCCTCAACAATAGATATGTAAACACTTGTTTTCGTCTTGGACTGCTAACTAACAAGTTTTCCATTTAGAAACCGAGACTCACCGGTTGTACGTTTTCGATCCAATTGATAACCTCTCAGGTCCGCATCCGATTAAGCTTGTATAAAGAAGCATGTGTTTGCTGGATACCATAGACCAAGTGATGGTGTTTTATGAAGATATCGAAAAATGTTCTTCACTGTAGTAAGATGTGTTTCTATTGGGTTCCCTCGATGCCTAGCCCAGTTACAAACAACAAACATAATATCAGGTCGAATCACAGTAATATATAACAAGGAACCTATCATGCTTCGATATGTTTTGAGATTTACTGCTGGTTTATATAATGAAGGACTTAATTTGGTTTCGAAGGCCATGTGAACTTTTGCATCTGAATAGTTTTCCATCCTGAAACAAGTAAGCAAGCTCTTCATATATGATTCCGAAATTATAAAGATGCTTTCCTTGCTTTGTTTAATGTTCAATCCAACAAAAAAATTAATTTTCTCAATCATGCTCATTTCGAATTAACCCTTCATTGTTCTTCAAATTCTTTTGTTAATGTTGGATCTGTTGAACAAAAAATGATGTCATCGACATAGATATGCACTAGCATTAGATGATCAACAACTTTTTTCAGAAATAGTGTAGGGTCAACAAAACCTTTTTTGGATTTTGAAAGTTTCATAAAACGAGTTAAAGTTACGTACCAAGATCTTGGTGCTTGTTTTAACCCCCTAAACCGCTTTATCTAAAAGATAACAATGATTTGGAAATCTATCATTTACGAAACCAAGAGGTTGTTCAACATAAAAAGTTTCTTCAAAATATCCATTTAAAATGCATGCTTAACATTCATTTGAATAAAACTTCGCAATTTTTGTGTGCGACATAAGCCAAAAAAAATAAAAAAATCTAAACAGCTTCGAGAGGCACTCCCTATGAAGATAACTGATAACACAACTTTGAAATGTCTGAGTCTACAAATTAATAGACAATAATTCGTAACAATGTTAATGGAATTGTAAGCGCAAACAAACAATTGTTCTATAAAAAGGTATCTTAACATGCATCCAAGAGTGAAAAAAAAACTCAAAAATGTCGTTAACATCTTTCTGTGGGTAACGCCTTTTAGATTGGGTATTTCAAGATAATAACAATAAAGAGGGAGGTTGTCAAAGCTTTTTTTTTTCGTGAACTTGATTTGATGAACTCCAATTTAGCTGTTTGCATTTGTAATAATAAAAATGGTGAATCTGAAAACCATTTCGAAGTGGGTGTCCGGAATGTGAGTACGGAACACACCATGTAGGTCCAGAATATACGAAATTCGGTCCAAAATGCATATCCTCTCTTGCATACCAAATTCTGGAATGCGTTTATGTTACATTTTAACAAGATCACTGCCGCTTTGGAACGAACATTAACATTGTGAACATGATATTCCGAAATAAGTGGTTATTTTGCAAAAGGGTAAATTGCATAAAAGTCACTAAGTTTTCCAATTTTCTCGATTTTGACACTGCATTTTTAGTTTTTGCAATTAAGTCATTATGTTTTCAGAAAAGTTGCAATTAAGTCATTATGTTTTCCAAAAAGTTGCAAAAATGACCATATGACCGGATGGTAACAGGTTACCAGGTCATATGGTCAGATTTGCAATTTTTCAGAAAACCTAATGACTTAATAGCAAAAATAAAACATAGTGTCAAAATCAAGAAATCTGAAAAGCTTAGCGACTTTTAGGGTTTATTTCATAAAAAACCCTAAATTTTCAACTTTTTTTCTGCTTAAACCTAAAACTTTATTTTTTTTTCAAAAAAAAAACCTAAATTTTGGAGAAACTTTTTAATTTATCCCCTTAACCGGTTTTACAGGTTATACATATTTTTTTTTCAGAAAAAACCCTAATTTCTTTTTTTTTCGGGAAAAAACCCTCAATTTCAATGATTTTTTCAACAAAAAAATGTTTCTTCGTTTTTGTAATTGACATAACTTTCATATACGATGTCCAAATTTTACGAACTTTATATCCATGGAAAGGTCGTAAGTAATACTACAACTTTGCTTTACTGACTTTTGTTTGAATATGTTCAGATATTTCGCTACACTGGCTTGTTTTCTTATAATAGCTGTATATTTTGCATACGAGCTTTGTTTAGGGTTTTTTCTGAAAAAAAGTATATATAACCTGTAAAACCGGTTAGGGGGATAAATTAAAAAGTTTCTCCAAAATTTAGGTTTTTTTGGAAAAAAAATAAAGTTTTAGGTTTAAACAGAAAAAAGTTGAAAATTTAGGGTTTTTTATGAAATAAACCCTAAAAGTCGCTAACTTTATCAGATTTCTTGATTTTGACACTATGTTTTATTTTTGCTATTAAGTCATTAGGTTTTTTGAAAAATTGCAAATCTGACCATATGACCTGGTAACCTGTTACCATCCGGTTATATGGTCATTTTTGTAACTTTTTGGAAAACATAATGACTTAATTGCAACTTTTCTGAAAACATAATGACTTAATTGCAAAAGCTAAAAATGCAGTGTCAAAATCGAGAAAATTGGAAAACTTAATGACTTTTATGCAATTTACCCTTTGCAAAACTGACAAAAAGTTGGTCATTTTTGTTAATTGCTTCAATCCAATGGCTATTTTTGCTAATGTCCCCATATGAAAGGATCGAAAGTGCAAAATCTAATTTTGGTGGTAACGACGTTAGGTATCAATGTTGGTTGGTCACGCCGTCTAACAATAATAAACCCATAATTAATTAATTAATATCCACAATTAACTATAATTAAACTAAATTAAAGTCTTTTTGTCCTGATCTGATTACATCATCTTTGGATTCCTTTTCCCTATTTTTATCAAAATTCAATAAATTCAAAATTTGTCTTTTTCCATATCCACCGGCTTTTAGTTTTTGTTAAGGATCGATAACTTTTTTGACTACCCTAATTAGTTAATAAATAAATAGGCAGATGCAATATAAGTATGTAATAGCTTATCAAAATCGAGCGACTTATATTTTATTTTTAGTTGGTCAAAATATATGTTTTTTAAGCTAAGCTAAAATTAAACGGATGAGAAATATGTTTGGCAGAGAATTTTTAAGCATGTTTAGCTTTTAGTTGTTCAAAAAAAAAAAAAAAAAAAAAAATCAAACAGAAAAAAGCCTTATTCAATAATTCTATCATCCAAAAGATATTTCAAATTAAAAGTTTTTAAGTTTTAGTTTTTCTGTAGTTTCACATATTTAAAAGTTACAACTACTTTTTTTTTAATATTTTTAGACAAATAAAATGTTAGAGTTTTCAACTACCAATTAATTTTGTTAAACATGTCTATAAGTTTTTAGGAGATTGCAATATATAGTTTTCAAGACTCGAATTAAAGAAAAAACCGTGTTGGGAAGTACTAGCATAAACCTATAATTTTAAACAAAAAACTTTTAATCAAAAATCTACTCTAAGTTGCTTTGAATGACTTTTAGCTTTTAGTTTTGATTTAATTTTCATATTTTAAAAAATTTGCAACTATTTTTATCAAACACATCTATACAGATGAAACATCTAGCTTCCATCTTCCAATTTCTAGTTATCACTAGCGGCTGACATGTTTGGTTTACCTATTTCAAATGTATAAGGAGGAATTGTAATTGCAAATTCCAATGAAAATTATGTTTAAATGACAAATTCAAATCAATTAAATTTCTTTAAATTTCAATAAATTCTTATTTAGAGTAATTGTTTATTTTGCAGGTAAGTGCAAAGGAAAAAATAGTTACTCATATCCAATTTAATTTAGTCATCGTTCATCAAATCAAAACATTGTAACGTTGTGTATATGTTTGACAAAACTAGTTGTTAGCTGATAGCTAGAAACTGAAAGCTATAAGTCTTTTATTTGTACAGAAACATTTGACAAAAGTAGCTGTTATATTTTTAATATGTAAAATTATATAAAAGACATACCTAAAACCTCCAAAAAGTTGAAAGCTCCTAAAAACTATTTGAAGTAGTTTTAGATTAAGAGCTTTTGTTTAAAATAAAAACTAAAAGCTCCTACAGCTGAACAAAGTATTTTTTTTCCTGAAAATTAAAATCTCTCAAAAGCTTCCTGCCGAACATGACCGTATCTTTCAACAACTAACAATTATCTCTTCAACAGTTACCATCATCCCTTCTTCGATTTATATTGTTCCAATCGAATATTTCACGTGATTACGTCTCTGTTCGTCACACTTCTATTATAATTTTCTATGATTTGATGCTGTCTTGTATCACCTTCTTTAATAGGCAACATCGGTAATTTCCGATAGAAATTTTTTAAAGTTATGCAGCTAATAAGAGGAGCCTACTAACTCGAAATTTGTTGTAATTTTCTATATAAACCTTTCAATTTTTGAAGTGTTTATACATTAGTAAAAGAAATTTCCATGGGTTTGGGATCGCCAAAAGTCACGATACATACTTATATTTTAATTTATGGAGATGTCCACACTCCACAGATCCACACCATTTGGAAACGTCTCCGCATTTCATTTTTCAAGCAAATTACTATAGCTATTTTAATTCCACAGAATTCCAATAATTAGAATTGTATGAATAGAATTCTTACCATAACAACTCAGAGAATTGCACAAATATGTATATTTCAATATGGATGGCAATCTTAGCTTTTGTTTGAACCGTGGGGGTGTCTTTAAACCAATGTCTATCAACATTTAATTAAATTTCTTTATGATTCACTTGATCTTCTCCCACTTGTATCAACTGTTATACCCTAACGAAATTCCTTTTTGCATATTGCTTTACCTCACTAAAAGTTTATCTCAAAATTCCATAGTGGTCAGCACAGTTACTATTTTGATACAATATGTTGCATGTTACATAATCTAGGTACTTCATCAATCCACATATTCACAAAGTTCAGTCATTGAGCTTGATAGACTTCCAAATTTAACAAACATCCCAAACTCACTCTGACCAGGCAATTCAAGAATTATTTCTGGTTTCAATCCTCCACCTATTGAGGTAGTCATATTATATTATCAAAAAAATTGATAACAATTTAAAAAGTACCATTTGAAGTAGCATCCTCCTGCATATCTAAAAACATCAAAAAATCTAAGTTATAATATAATACTAGAAAATTGCAATGGAGCATATTTAGTAGTTGTTAATTATTTATCATCTACATTTTTATTAGCTGTTTATGACTACAAAATTTGTTAACGCTTCTTACTCTTTAATACATTTTTAAGTGGCTATCAAATTACGTATGTGATTTTATTGAGAAATTTCTTGTCAATTTGCAATAGATTCAATTTATTTGAGTTTTCCGAATAATAAAAAGGGTAATACCCGATATCGAAACTGGTTGGAAGGCCGTATCGGTCCAAAACCGTTATAAAAATTGATGACAGTTTTTCGGGCCAAGATATTGAAAGCGCAGCCCAAGTAACTAAAAATGACGCAGGACTACAGGAGTATTATCTCAACATCTGGAATCTAGGCCATGAGAAAAAGTTTCAAAACATTCACTTCCAACCTTGATTTTCATATAGATCCGATTTCAGTCCTACCAATTTTCATTTTCTCACGCCGTGGTCGCTTAAGGTATCTCCGCAACCATGGCGACTTGTCTGAAACGGAGAACGAGTAATCTTCTATCGCAGAAGCCTCGGATCTTCTCATCCTTCTTCGCCGTAAGTTATTTGTCATTTTACCAATATTTACTAAATCTGCTTACTCTCAGAAAACAAAAAATCGGATTTTTGCGTGGGTTCCGATCGGAAGTTTATAGATTTCTGGAGTTTTGTTGTCCGTCAAAACTCGAAGATTAAGCGACCTTGTCTCTTTGTAGTTTTTTGTATTGCCGCTGTGGTTTAGTTCGTTAATTTCTTCGTAGATTATTCCTAAACCCTGTAAATTGCAGCTGTAAGTACTTAGGGTTTTAGAAACTAAACTAGAAAATTCATCTGGATACGAAAGCAAATAATCAATTCCACGACATTCCATTCTTCTTATAAGAAACATTATCTAATTCAATGCTGTGTATTTGCCTGTTTTCAACTTAATCTGTTATTTAAACTTGATATCTAATCATGCATTCGAATGGCAGATTTCCCTAATTTTTGTGATTACTTGAAGCTATCTGTTGGTTGATTTATGTTGTTCTTTCATTTATGTCATGTAGATGTTCTCTCTGTCATCTGCAGGAGAGATGGTTTGGTATATTGTCTTATCAAGACCATTTGACACATAAGCCCAATACTTCCATTTTCAGAGACCTTGCTTCTATAACAGATGGGTTAAGGGCTTCTTTTTCAACATGTTCTGAGTCAATTAATGAACCAGTGGTAAGGTTTACCGTTCTTCTACAAGTGCTTGATAGAAAAACTAATAAAGTTTTCTTGTAATGTGATATTCATCTGTTTTTCAAGAGTTTATATGTGTTTAAATGCATATTTTAACACTATACTTCTGATTTTCTGTTTGAACTACCATTTAGACATAGAAATTAGATATCACTGTCATCATGGAAAGAAGATTTAATGTTATTAAAATAAAAACTGCCCTCACAGAAACAAGTTGTCAATTTTAGAAAAAGATGCTATCAATAGAAACGAGTCATGTTTTGTAATTTATGGTCCTAGAAGAATGATGACATTGTAAAAATAATTGTCACAATGAAAACATATATTTCGAAAATTTAGTGTCAGAAACCGTATTCACGATGAAAAAAATGGTCAAACGTAGATTTTCAAATATAGAATCCATCTTATTGATGTTATAGATTTTCATTAAAGATATGTTCTAAAACTTGACCTGCTACTCTAGGTTAGCCGGTCATTTGGTATTATGAGTTTTGATACGGTAACATTGTTCTCGATTTGTACACATTTAGTCCCTAATGTTTTTGTACACATATATTCCTTTTATATACATTTTCTAAATATGGTTTTTACATATACATTTTTATATACGCATTTTATACATTTATATACGTTTTCTTATATACATTTTTTATGAAAAACGCATACAAAAAACGTTTTTTATATACGTTTTGAAATATGTTTTCAAATACGTTTTGAAATATACCTTTTGGAAGTATAATTATGTATTTTTTTTTGGAAGTATGAATACATGTATTTATTTCCAGAAATCGTAAAAAATGTGTGTATGTGCATTTATATGTCTAAAAATATATATTTATATTCTTAAAATACAGTTATTTATATACACGTAAAGAACTTATGTAAAAACGTATTTCAAAACATATACAAAAAAAACATTTTTTATATACATTCTATATAAAAAAACATATATAAATCTATAATTAATAAAATACGTATATATTAAAACACGTATATAAAAAACCATATTTAAAAAACGTATATAAAATGACTATATGTGTACAAAACATTAGGGACTAAATGTGTACAAATCGAGAACAATGTTACCCTATCAAAACTCGTAATACGCAGGTCAAAAGGACTATTTGTGTACAAAAACAAGAAGTTCAATGGTGTATTTTGCAGAAAATACATTAAGGACTAAATGTGTACAAATAAAAAAACAATGGTATAGTCATTTTCTCTTTTAACTTTTAAAAGAAACTGTTTTTTATGACGTAATAAAAGCAAATGACTTTCTACAATTTGTTGTCAAAAAACTAACTTCTTGCATGTCTATTTCCATAAAACTGTCCACACAACTTTCTTTCTTGCTGTACTTTCAGTCCAAACTGGTTGCTTCTCAAATTGAAACTCAAGTGGGGCTTCATTAAGAAAACCGACAAGATTTTTATTCGTAATTTAAAACTAAAAAAAAGAGCATCTTATAAAGATTGATGTGTTTATCAAAATCGATCTTGATAATGCTAAAAATAATCCAACAGATTAAGTGCTTTCAATCAAATTGGGTTTTATCAAAAAATCTTACAATTACCAAAATTTATCTCAAAAACTAAAAAAAAGGTGTTTATCAAGATTGACATTTCTATTGAAAATTCAAGAATCCTTCTTGATTTTGAAGCTAAAAGTTAGACTATTTCACATCACTTATCTAAGTCTTGTATTTTCTCCAGGTGACAGATGCACCCTCCAACATTCCCGATGAGAAACAAATCCCCCTCCAAGATCAGGTCTCAATTTCAACTTCTTTAACCAATTTTCAACATTCAGAGTAAATTACATTTTTGGTCCCTAAGTATTAATGATTTTTGCAATCATGGTCCGAAATTGTTTCTCTTACAATTTTGGTATCCATTTGAGGCTTGTAACAATTTCAGTCCCTTTTTATTTCAATCATGGACCAAAATTGAGAAAATCAGTTACACTCAAGGACCAAAAATGTAATTCACTCTTTATATCTATAAATCCTTAACCTCTCTTCCATTTCCCTTTTTCCTCCAAGAGTATCAGTTACCACCAAAGACCTGTTTCGATTTATTCATAAATTGGGGCTGCAACCACCACGAAACGACTCAAATCTTCGATCGAATGCCATCGCTTCACAAATCCAAACTCGATAAACTCCAATCCAAATTAAAAGTTCTTCAAGACCTCGGATTCACATCCTCCGATTTAGTCAAAATCGTCAGCTGTAGGCCCCGCTTTTTACGGTCAAGGCTCAACAACTGTCTCGACGAACGCGTCCACTACCTCGAAAACGTATTCGGTTCAAAACTCACCCTCCAAAAAGCCATTCTACGAAACCCTTCGATTCTCACTTACGATTTAAAAAAAATGATAAAACCAACAATCGAATTGTACAAATCAATGGGGATAACCGGGGACGATTTAACCCTAATGCTACTCTCCCGCCCCACCATAATCCCACGCACCTCATTAACACCCGAAAAATTGGACTGCATTCGAAGAACGGGTGCTTCGAAAGACTCCAAAATGTATAAATACGTTGTTACTTTAATAGCGATTTCACGAATTGAAACGATTCGTGAAAAAATAGCGAATTTGGAGAAATTTGGGTTTTTGGAGGATGAGGTTTTTCGTCTTTTTGGTAGTTCGCCGCTTGTGTTGACTTTATCGGTTGATAAGGTTCAGAGGAATATGACTTTTGTGGTGGCGAGTATGAAATTGTCGGCGAAAGTTGTGCTGAGTCATCCGTTTTTGTTGTTTAATAATTTGGAGACGGTTATGAAACCTCGTATGATTGTGGCGGCGAAGATTGAGGATTTGGGATTGGTTCCGAGGATTGAGGGGGCGAGGGTTTTTACGGCATTGAGGATGACGGAACGGCGGTTTGTGAAGGCGTTTATTGATTGTCATCCATTGGAGGTTTCGAAGGTGTTGATGGAGTGTTATTCGGATGCGAAGCATGTTAGAAGATTAGCGCAAGAGTCGAAGAAGGTTTTGCATAAAGGGTTTCCTTTTTGAGGTTTTATTTATTTATTTATTTTGTATGAGATCACATGTTTTTGTGTGAAATTATTATCTTGTAACTTGCGATTAGAAAATGCGAATGAATCATGGAGATAGTTTTACTTGGCGACGATTTAGAAGTCTCCAAGGGTCAATGTATTTAAATAACCGAGTTGAGATTTTTTTGACCCAACGTCACCTGTTTATCTAAGTTCCATGTTGAATTGTTTACTTTGTTTCAAGCTTATCTGTTAGATAAATTATTAACCTGGCTTGATCTAATCCAAATATCAAATTTTATATACGAGGATAATATGTTAGACTTGGTTAAATAAGTTATAAAACCCGACTTACTGTTCAAAGTTAAAAAGAAACATGACCCTAATAGATAAGGGTTTACATTTGTAAACATGGTGATTTTAGGTCAAAGATCCTAAAAGTAATCCAACCTATTTGGTTAGTTAGATGTATTAATCAAAGCTGAATGAGTGAAAATTCTCAAACCCAATATGCTAATTTTGAGTTCGTTTTACGTGGGATTCGTGGGTTAGGTTAGGTCGATTTTTGGCTGTTCTATTTGCTTATTAAGAGAATATGATAGCCTGTATAATGTTTTGACATGTATTAGATTGGAACCGATGTTCATAAGATATAGAATTTAACTTTTTATCTCATTGAGACATGAGCTCACGTTCGATTTTTCATTTGTGTAGAAGACATAAACCCTCAATTCATCATAGAAATAGTCTCAAAAAAGATTGTCCAAGTCTCGCGTAACAAATGCACTACTTGTTTCCATCATCGTATATAACCTTAAAAGACTCATCAATTCCCCTGTAATCTATGCACATTCAATAACAATGCAATAACGGAGTGCGACAACAGTAAACTTTTTTTACTGGTATTTTGTAGCGATATTATGATGCCATTACCATAATCTGGTTTGTCACCGAAATGATTGCTTAGCATGTAACAAATGCAACCAAAAGGAACATTAACAACAGAGACTCAAGAGCCCTAACAAATACAAAAAACAAGACAAAGTCAACAGGAAGCAATATATGTGTATGGTTTCTTTTCGATCATTTCTGAAAAAATTCTACTTACCAAATACAAGTTATTAGATCCTCTAACCCTAACACAGATGACAACCTTAAACAAAAGAAAACATCCTTAAAGAAATCTTTAATGTCAAGTAAAAATCTGTTTCTTTTCCTCATGAACAATTAAAAATGATAAAAGTAAAAAATAAAAAATAAAAAACAAAATAAAAAAGATTAAAACTTCTGTCGAAATAAAAACCAAAACCACCACCTCCATTCAGCACCCCATCACCGCACAATTGTAAACAAAGTTACTACTCTGTTTCCTCCCAAGCATCGTCCACCGTGGCGGCCCGTCTCGCGGGACCCACGAATTCACTTCAATAAACCCGGTCCCACTACTCCTGGGCCCACCAATCACAACAACGCGGTCCCCACATCCCCTAAACGCAATCCCCCACCCGTTCATCGAGTCTGCCCGTTCGGGCAACCGCCCGACCGTCTCCCATTCTTTCTTTTCTTTATCGTACTTTCTAACTTCCATATCTACACAGTCAGCAGCATACAGCTCATTATCAACAACCGCAACAAGTGGCGGCGCCTCCGTGGTGGTCGCTGACGTGGCGGTCCTCACCGGCGACATATTCGGGATTTCCCGCCAAACCCGCGTAACCAAATCATACTCTTCACCGCAACTCAACGGCTTCATGTCAACCCCACCTACCCCACCAATTACATAAAATTTATTATCCATAAATACCCCCGAACACATCTTTCTTGGTTTTAACATGTTTGGAAGCGTCTCCCATGAGCCTGTCTCGCTGTCGTACAGCTCAGCAGAGTTGACGATTTTCCCGTTCGGGTCGGACCCGCCCGCCACAATCGCGATCTGACCGAGACTTGCTGACCCGAATAAACATCTGGGCGCGATCATTAGCTGCCCGAATGACCATGAATTTGTTAGCAAACTGTACTTGTATATTACATGATCAAGAACTTCTTTTCCTAACACGAGTAATTCCGTGCCAACTGCTAAAGATTCTTTATCGGAAAATTGGAAGCATGTGTTTGATGACATTGTCGGGAGATTCATCCAGTGTTTATTAATCGGGTCGAAAGCTTCCCATTGGACCAGGTGGCAAGAAAAGTAAACCCAGTGTTCGATGATGTTGTTTTTTCGTCTTAATCTGTACAGTTCTCCGGTTCTGATTAAGTCACGGAAGGTCCGGTTTAGCGATGCTAAAGCACCGTAATCGGACCGAGAGCATCGGAGGAGACAACTGATTGAGTTGTCTCGTCCGATTGCGTGGATTAGGGAACTGGAATCGGAGTCGGAATCGGAATTGGGATTGGAATTGGAATCGGAATGGTTGTTGGATTGGTCGATGGCGAGATCGTGAAACCCTAATCCGAGTTCGAGGTTTTCGTATTTGGAGATTTTTCTGGCGTGAATGGGCTGTTCTTCGTCTTCGATTTCTAATGGTCTTTTTTCTTGGATGTTTTTGATGGTGAAATTACTCATAAAACCCCAGGTGTTGTTGCTTCTGGTGTTGAAGGTTCTTGAAACCAAAAAGGGTTGATCCTCCAACATGCCGTCTTGAACCAAACCCTAAATGGATGGGAGACTTTTGGGTGTCTCTGAAGAACCCTAATCAAGATTCTTGAATTCTTCTTCTTTTTCTTCCCCTTTGATCACCAAGTAAGAGACTTTTTCAACTGAAATCGCATATAGAAATATAATTATGATATTTCCATGAAGTTACGAATCATATAGCAATCCTTATTCGCAAAATTGATGTATCGGGGAACTAATTGAATCAAGATCTACATGAATCAAGTAGCTGAAGTAATCGGATTGCTGGTAATCTATAAATGGCAATAATAATCCATAACGCAGAGCATAGCAGAAGATACAATAATAATAAATTGATATTGAAAATAACTAGATCTATTAATCTCGATGTCAAATAGAATTTAACAACGTTTATCAATCCAATCGAACGATAGTTTTAAAACCTAAATCCATTTATTGAAATTGAAAGCTCCGGCACTTTTCCCGCAATCAAAAAGTTAATTAGATCTACTTGATTGGAGATTACACTAATTAGAAAAGGGGTACTTGACTTACCGGCTGGATAAGAAGAATTTACACAGGAGTGCGTCCTTTGTATCGAATTATGCCAGAAATTACAAAAACTTCTTCTTTCTCCACATGAATCTGTTAGTTCATCAGTACTTTCTTTCTTTCTCTATCTCTGCATACAGGCATCTGTGAGCTTCAGTTATTGACGTTTCACAAACAAAATAAACTCGCTTTTGGGTATTTTCTCTCTCTCTCTCTCTCTCTCTCTCTCTCTAGAAATCTGGAAAGCAAAAACCTGGAAAGCAAAAACCTTTTAAGGGTTAAATTTTGTTGGGGGTAAGAGAAATTAGGGAATAACAATAGGTTCGTTATTGTTGTTTTTATTGCTTAATTTCTAATACAAATTCGGAAGCTTTTTTTGTGAAATCTATCTCTAATATACATATACATACATATAGATATATACATAGATTGACATATATTTATCTATATATAGAGAGAGAAGAGAGAGGTATGGAGGGAGGTCGGATGAAGGAGAAAGAGGACGGCGGTCGACGGTGGCGTATGGGACCCACAACCAGCTGGGTTCTTTTTCTAACTTTGCGTCGAGTCGCCGCCGTGTTCGACTCTTCTTAAGGGGTTGAGGAGATGACCGGTAACCGGCATTAGCCGGTCTTGACACGTGTTTTGTTAATCTTGATATTATATTTTAATTTAATAAATCGGCCACCCCCTTTTCTCTGTGATTGTTTTTCATTTTCTATTTCTCGCGATACACGATATTTTTGGGTTTTATTCGTGTACGTCTCTACTCCCTAAAGCCGTATATAGTTCCAATATTTGGAAGAACTCTTTTACTTGTATACATCATGAGACAATAAAAGATTAATTATATGTTTTATATAGAAATAGTTTTTGGTTGACTGGAAATTATGGTCCAGTCCAACTTTTGTTTTATGGCAATATGACCTCTAAATTTGAGTTTTGTTTCAAAAGTAGTCCATCACTTGTGTGAATGACTATTATGTCCGTAAAGATTTGTTTATAATGTTTTTATTATTAATTTCTTTTCTTAATATCAAGAGACTTTTTCACGCTCCTTCATCGTAGTCGGAACCTCTAGTATCTGATCAATTAGCGATGTCATTGTAAATTTATGGTATCAGATCATGAAAGCATCTAAGGGATCAAGGTCTTACACTACAAGGCAACTTCATTGTCAAACTCCACTTTGAAGGTCAAACTCTTAAGGGGATTTAGATGTGTTTTAAAGAATTTGCATTTAGATGGATTTGTAATTAGATGAATTTAAATGTTGTTGTTTGTTTGGTTGGTAATTTTTTAATAAAATCAAAATCCATTATTTTACAATCATGTTTGTTTGCAAAGGGTTCGTAATGTGTTTATGCGTAATACCATAAATGCTATTTTTCGAATAAATAAAATATTTTTTAAAATTATTTTAATAAAAAACAAACAATAATCATAATTTACTCACACGTTACATAAAATCACCAAATAACAAGTTTCAAAAAAACTAAAAAATGTTACTAATAACCAAACTCAATAACGTTTACTATTTAATTAATCATTAAATAATTTCACTCTTCTAAAACCCATTTTATGAAAACTTATCTATTAGCCTCTTGCATATTCTAAAAAGCATTGGCCAATGTGTCCTCTCTATCTTTCTAATTGTTTTAATTTTTTTTTGATTGAGTAAATGACTATATTTTTGAATATCGAAACTAATCATTGCACATTTGTTATGAAGATCTGCTTCTTGTTCAAGACCTTTACTAATTGTATTTGATATTATCTCCAGGCATGCAGTTGCATCACTAAACCCCTTAACACAATTGTTGGAGTTTCTTGAGATTGCACATTGTGATTATTATATGGAAATTGGTTAGAAGTCATAATGCCATCTAAATCTTCATCCAAATTTTGTGTTCGATCTTCATTATTTGTAAACACCCCATCTTTTATTCATTCTAATTTGTGTATTGTTTTATAAAAAATATTGTGAAGTAAAATTTCGCTCTCTTAAAAACTTTTCTCATGTCATTAAATCATATCATAAAAACTTTTGTCCCCAACTAACAAATGAGTTTTAGAAAATGTTTAACAACCTTGTAGGTTACAAAATCATATCAACAAGACCACATTAAAGCAATAGAACATTTAAGAGCTAATGTCCCGAAAATAATCTAACATTTCTACCAAAATTTCAGCATGACCTCTGGGCTATTTATATAAAATTTCATACTGACCCGACTCAAGTAAAAATAGCCTAATAAAAACTTGGGACATAGCCAAAACATCACAATACATCTACATGGGTTATTATACTGTAAACAAAGTCTCTCAATATATAAATCACTATTATACCGTTTATAAAATAAAACTATCTTACAGTCGTCGATTCTATCTACGAATCCACAATTAGCTTCTAAGTGCTTCATTTCTTTGATCCACTGTTAATCAATCTGTTCTTGGGATACATAACATTAAAACAATGATACGTAAAACAAATTGTCTCGTGAAATACATGAGTTTTAGACCCAACATGATATTTGAGTAAATTGGTCACTTGAAAAGTGTATTGCTTTACTAAATTTCATATAATCTGGTACTCGGAAATCGTATGGAAGATTTATTCACATAATCATTTGGAAATCATGGTAAAAATTATATCACCATTACATGGGTTTAGACCCAAACAACATATTAAAAGTAGTTTCTAATAAAGTCTTTCATTTACATAATCATATTGTAAAACCATTTCTTACACTTAATACTTATGATTCAAGCGTTATACTTTAGAAGTTCAATACGCTTTAAGTGGTGAACATTACTATTAATACCGACACCCTCATATCGATCTCCCATCCATAAGACGGAACACATTCGTCTCATGAGGTTGTGCTTGCGTATAGGTCATTTATAAAATCATATCGTAAAACCATTACTCATACTTAGTATTATAATTTAAACATTTCACTTTAGACTTCAAACATTTTAGTCGTTAACATGATACGGGCGCCCCCAATATCGGCCTCCCCTCCATAAGACAAAACATATTCATCTCGTGAGGCTGTGCTTGCGTATGGTCTCCCTTTCATAGGATGTACACACCAGTACTATAAGGTTGTGCTTAGGTTCTCCCCTTTATAGGATGGAACACACCACTCCTATAAGGTTGTGCTTGAGACTTTTACTTTGCGACGGGAGGTGTCATCCCAATAAATATTTTATGTGACCTTTGTGACAACTAAAGATTTGTCATACGTAAGATAACAATTTATGCAAGTATTCAATGTAAAGAGTTTGATACTTAAATGAACTCAGCGTGTTATGAAAATGCAAAATGGTCCAAGAATGTGAAATTACGGGAAGGTTATTGTTAATATCATTATTTAATTCATGATATGATGATTATTTCAATTAGAATTTTTGTTTTAGCGACCCAAGAGCAAAAGGGAGAACAAATGACTAAAAGTGAAATTTTTATTGTCAAATCTTTAGAAATTGATATCCCAAAATTAAAAAGGTATTGAGAAAAAGTCATCAAGATGACTTTGGTAGTATTTGAGATAACAAAAGTATAGGAAAAAGATTCAGGCCATTTGGAGTTAGAATAAAAGAGTTATGAAGGTTTTAAAATGACCCAAAAGTGACAAAAATGACCAATGAGTCATTTTCAAGGGTTGATAACGGAAAATTGGTTAAAATACAGACGAAAGGCAATAGAAGAAAGTTGTAGAGCTCATTCTCAGCTTTCTAGAAGTATAAAGTATGTAACATTTGGACACCATATGAAAGATTTGTGAATAAACGAAAATCAGGAAAATAATAGAACAAAAAAATTTTTTCTAAGTCATTCTAGTAGGGGTATTTTTGGAATTTTTCTAAATCTGGCCCAAGTGAAAACCAGAACCCGGTTTTGGGTAATGTTGTGTGCGTATTCCTTTTCCCCTTTCCCAGAAATCGATAAAACACAAACACGCAATTATGATTACATAAATCGGGAATGGGACAACTTTTCAAAACTCGTTCAAATCTCTCACACACACACACCGTCTGCATGTGTGTGTATGAATCTGAGAGAGAGTGAGAGGCTGGATCGCGATCGTGAATCAGGAGACAAGAGAGAAGCCAAAAATCGAATGAGGAAAGCAAGATCGAGGCCCACTCGGACTCTTTGGTTCGCGATTTTAGTAGAAGAAAGGAAACCGGAGTTTGCAGAGCTGCTAGCCGTCGACGGTGGAACTATGGGTTGAGAATAAAGACGAAATCAAAGAGAAAATTGGTGGAGACCATCTTTGGTCCTCGTGGTTGCGATTCAGGAGGGACGGGAAGGGCTAGAACTGAATGGCGGTTCTGGTTGGTCTGTTTTCTGGCGACAATGGCTTAGGTGGGTCGTGATTTCCAACAGAAGGGAAGCAAGTACAGAGAGACTGAGAAAAGAAATCAAATGCGATTCGGGAGAAGCAAGAAGGAAAATGAAATCGATTTTTGTCCATCTGGTTCGTGAGTTCTAGCAGCAAGTCGACCGGTGGTGGTCTACTATCGGAAATCCGACAGCAGCGGTGACCTTGGAGGCCGGCTATGGTCTGACTCAGGGTCGGGGACGAACCAGATACATCTGTTTTTCGTGATTCTTCAACCTAAAACACCTCATTTCTATGATTGTTCAGATTTGAAGGTAAAAATCTTTTAGCCATAGCAATGTTATTTGAACACTAAATAAATGCAAACTAGAATTCGAAACTTAGTTGTTCATAACCATGTGCAAGAAGCTCGAGAACATCGGATTGTCAAACATTTGTACTTAATGGATTAAGTAGTTCTTAGTTGAGTTATCGGATACACAAGTCCAATATTTGATACTATCGAATGTGTTTTTACAACAGGTTTAAGGATTTGACATGTTGTTTGAATCATGGGATAACAATCTCGATGGGGGCTGCTGGTTTTGTTTGGATGGCAAAACGACCACCGTGGATGGCCGGTGGTTTTGATGGTAATGTCAGCAAGATCCCTTGATGTTGGTAGTTCTATGTGGTTCAATTTATCAAGTAAAATAGCTACGAAAGTTCATAAATTTTCAGCTAGAGATCAGTTGAAAGGTGAGGTTTAAATCTGCTTAAATTGTTATGAGGTTCAAAGATTTATTATTGAAAGTAGGAAATTGTCTTAAAAGTTTGTTGAGAAATCTTTGAATGTATGTGGGATATGACTTCATAAGTGGCTAGGGACAAGTTTTATGAATATGTAATTCGTTATTGATAGTATTTGATTTGCTAGCATAAAAGCGGGACAAAACGTGCTTGTTGATCTTATTAAGCAAACGTTAAGATCGAATTGAAATTATGAATTCCACCATTTAATGAAAAAGGAATAAATTTAATACTTTCATGTTTAGGTGGATCATATTATTGATAAATTGAAGGAAAGTATCAAGATTTTGACAGTTTCTATTTTGAGAAACTTTATTCGTTAAATTTTGCCAAAACGGCATAAATGAGTAAAATGAAAGATCTTTTGACATCTAAGCATTGACTTAAGCTTATAAAGATGTAAAAATTTGAAAGTTTGCTAAAATAACATTGTAAAACCCGAAAATACCCTTTTTGGTCAAAATGGGACAAAAGGGTAAAAATGTTCAAAATTTGGTTATTGTACCTTAGGAGTCACACTTGGACATTGGAATAGAACTAAATGATGACTAGAAGTAGTTCAATATTGATTAGATGATTATTATATGTTTAGTCGTCTAATAAGTTCTAATGTTCTATTAGATTAATAGAGATTGAAGGACGCTTGGAAGCAACGAATGACTAGAGTTACGTGGATTAGTGTAGCTAGACGTACCTAGCTACTAAGGTGAGTACATGTGGCTTTTTCCCACTATGGGGTACATGGCAAAATACTAATATAGCTTTTATGTGACTTTTGAATATCAAATGATATGTAAATCGTTCTACGATGTTACGATAATAAAAGTTTTTATGATGAACTGAAAGTATGTTTTGGCGTTAAGCCTACTCTGTTACTGAAAGATTGTTTTGGCTTCAAGCCTACTATGCCCGTGAAAGAATATTTTTACTATGTCTTCATGTTATGAATCTTTTGGCTTCAAGCTTTTATGTGACTTTTGAATATTTTTCAAAGGAAGAATGTCTAAGTTATTGCACATGCATCTCATGGCACTTCATGATTTCTCGTACAAAAGATAAGTAGTGCTTTTATGCATGCATAGAGTGTGATTGCATGAGTCAGCGAGGTCCGGACACGTCCCCGTAACGGGACAACAGACTCTACTAGGATGGTACCTCCCGTCGCGAAGTAGAAGTCTTTTAGATACCATTATAGGAAGACTTGTTCTCTTATTTTGGTAAGCCTTGGTCTTTATAGACCTCTAGACGTGGTATATAACCGCGAGCTTCTGTCACGAATTTGACCTGGTCTTTTAGACCTCAGACGCAGGTGCGGAACCCGCGAGCTTTGCATTGGTGTGCGAAACTTGCATTGCATGTGCATCTATTTTGTATTAATCGTGTTGAACTTATTATATTGTTTAAGTTTCAAAACTTCTATAAGTTGTTTTCGCAAAGAATTTAAGAAGTAAATGTCATTTATATGACTCAGATTGTAAAGACGTTTTTGAAAAGAAAAGGTCAGTCATATGACTTATTTTGCAAATGATTTTAAAAAGAAATATATCAAATATATGATATTGATTATAAAACATTTTCAATGATGTTTTGAGTCTAAAACCCATGTAGCTCACGAGACGTTTTCGTCTTACGTATTTTATTTTATGCCATGTATCCCAGGTTTTAGACACGAGACATAGAAGCAAGTAGATGACCCGATGTGATTGCGATTTTAGATGGAGCAAGCATTGGCTAATATCCTGGTTTGTAATCCTAACTTGCTTTCTATGGTTTAGTTTGATATGAAGTTGTAACCCCCCGAAGTTGTTCAAATATCGTTACAACTAAATGGTTTTGTTGGGACCGAAGTTTTAAGACGTGACTTTATGTCATAAATAAAGTTTTTAAAGGTTTACATTTTGTCACATAATATTTTAAAATAAGTGGTAGCACTATTGTGCTTTTAACGTTAATGTGTTTTTAACGTTAATGCGCTTTTAGCGCTATTGTGCTTTAAAGTTTATGCACTTTTGGCGCTACTGTGTTTTAAAGTTTATGCGCTTTTGGCGTTATTATGTTTTTCAAAAAAAAAAAAAAAATTTACGAAAAACGGGGTGTACAACCTTCCCTTCTCGGGTAGCTCTAGTGCGAACTTTCACTTTCAATTTTGCATGCATTTAGCTTACACGTTAAGACATTATCATTATCAACATTCTATACACATTTCATAGCTTAACCTTAATTCAAGGTTTCAATAATCATGATTAGTACCCTGCTGCCAGGTGTGCGTGGGCTCCGAGGTTGCTTCATCAGGGTCATCCAAAGGATGGGTCGGGTGGGGTCCTTGGTTATCAAAAAAAAATAATAATAAATAAATAATCATGATTAGCCATGTTCACAATGAAACATTTACATGTACACGTGCATGATATGCTTGTACGTTGACATGGAAACTCGTCATTGCTCATCTATGGTTTATCGAGCTAGAAGAACTTCGAGTGGGTTGTTGCTCATGTTCGCTGAAGTCTCGCTGCTCCATGTCGGTAGTGACTAGGCCGCGGTCATCTTTTGCCTAGTGAAACCTTGATGTAGTTGTTGCTCCATCTCGATATGAGAGCTTCTGCTCCATCCCGGAAGCGACTAGCAGCTAAAATTGCTCCATCTTGGAAATGGCAATGTCGAAATCACTACTCATTCTCGATGAGGGAGCTGCTCATTCTCAATGAAAACATGGTCGTAGACGCTGCTACTTGGGAAACGTTAAACCGGTCAAAGTGAGCCAAGCACTGGCGGATTCAATATAGAGCATCGGGGGCGGTGCACCTGCTAAAAATCGTGTACGGAGTGAATTTTTTTTTTTTTTTATTTATTTTCTATTAGGTGCAACGGTACGAAAAAAATTGTGCACCCGCTTAAATAATAAAATGTCACCCACCCACTATTGTGCACCCGCTACTGATAAATCCTGTATCCGCCCCTGGAGCCAAGGTTGATCCTTATGTGGATCCATATTATAATTTCATCAAATTGTCGCTAATAGTCCCTTGAATAGCTTCCTTTGAATACTTTTGGTCCGTTAAATGACAATTAACAAAAATGGTCCCTTAAATGATTTTTCTTGTACACTTTTGGTTCTTGGTTGATTTTTATTGAATTTATTCTGTATTTTCAGCCACTTGGAAACGTTAGTCCCTTGTTAAGTTTTCTTGAATATAAAAATGAACAACAAAACAATAATTTTGAGACATCGTGTGTTTTTCTGTTTGCTGAATTTCTCAAAACCTAATACGTCTGATAATATTTGTTATGCTTTTTAAATATATTTCATCTTATTTCAATGAGGATCACATACAAAAATATTTCCAACAATTCTTCTTATGTGATAGTTCCTGATATAATGACAAATAAAAACGAAACAAGTTAAGCAGATCATATGGATTCATGGATAGTCACATATAATATTTTTCAACATATCTTTGACACCCAAATAGTTGCTTCCAGACATCATGAATGTGATCTATGTGTTTGCTTGGTTATTTTATGTGGATGTGACCGTTTTGCAACTTCTGGATGTAATTTCAATTTAATTAGATTAAATTTGCGGCTTGAATGTTATTTCTATTTTTATTTCTAAAGTTTGATTAGAATATGTTTATTTTTATTGTAATTTTATTCAAAGAAGAAAATGGTGAAATTGATCAGAGGAGGGGGAAGAAAATGAAGGGATAGTTAAAAATGCTATTCAAGAAGAAGTTTGGGCATTTGTAGGCTTGAATGCTAAAATGTATTGTTGTAATAAGGCATTCAGGCTATCCTATATGAAAATGATCAAACTAAAATTTCATGGCTCATAGGATTAGTGTAGATCCTACATACCAAAGTTTGTCATTATGGTTGTTTCTATTCGTTTTTATTTTATCGCTGATATTATAACTGTCTGTGATGTATTAGATGCAAAAACAAAACAACAAAACTTGGAAAAATATTTTTAATTAAAGCCCACAAATTAAAAGTGTTTAATTACTTATTTTTTAATTTATAAATCTAAGCTATTTATTTTAGAAAAGAAGGGTTTCTTGAAAACTTAAAAGAATTTTAGTTTTTCGAATTGATAGAAAGTGTTTAAATTTTATAATCAATGCATGCCTTTTAGATTCATTTTAATTGACAAAACGAAAAACCTCATCATTTACTTCCAGGAATTACCAAAGTAGGAAGACATTATTGGCCACGATTTACATTCAAATGAAATCAAATTCTAAAACATCCAGAAATGGATCATACGAACGTTTGGGGTTATAACCATAAAAAACCATGGAACAGAAAACAAGTTCTACATCTATGTTTACATAACAAAAGTATAAACTAGTCTTTGTCTCCTTCCTGCTAATCCCAAAAGTCAATCTACAAAGATAAGGTAATGCACTACTTTACACTTAAGCCTAGGCTGCATGGCAAAGAGAATACTAATACTTAATACACAATGTCTCATGAGATAGATAAGTTTCACATGACATATACTTTTCAATCATAGTATAAACAATTTGTTATAAACATTTGTCATAAATGTAATCTCATACATGATCACACCACTACAAGAGTTGGGAAGTCTATATCACTAATAACTTAGGAACTTATTCCATTTTTATACATAAGGCCTAATCATATTAATGATACCCCATGTCCAATTATAAAGTTGGAATAACATATCAACCTACTATGGCTCCTTTCCTTAAGACTTTCATTTCACGAAGGGAGGTACTTTTCCAATAGTCTATGGTATCCTATATGATTGAGATATCAAGTGTCTAGATTATCTACCTATTAATTGTAAAAATTACATTCGAGGTATGCATGAGCATACCACAAGCATTCTTTTCTTTCATTTTTCCATAATTGTAAATCAATGCATGATATAGATGCTAGATATGATGTTTATGGAGCTTATTCAAGTCTTACCAATCTCCAATCTGAGCATGAAATAATAACTTACACATTTTAAAATTTTCATCTAACCCTAATCCACATAATTTATTCCAAATGGAAAATAGATTATGAACCTTTAATTTAATTCCAAGTTTAATTCTTGCTTATCTTATTAAGAGAGCTTGAATTCACCTTCTTCCGGTTGCAAAGCCATCCGAAGCTCATGACTCCTGATCCGTCTGGAGCTAAACTCCGTCTGGACTCCTAATTTATCCGGGGTGAAGACTTGCCATATCTGACTGAATTAGCCATTGACTCTTTGGTCCACTCAGGATCGCTAATCGGTCTAGTTTGCCAAAACATCTAAAGCTACTAATCCATCTGAGTTGCATCAGATTGCTAATCTACTTCGATTATCCAATTAGACTTCACACTTCAACAACCTCGTCCCTTGTTTGTTTTTGTTTTTTGATATGTATTGTTGACGATGTATCCACGCTTATTTATTTATGATTACTCGGATGTACTTTCATTTTTTCTGTCCCTTTTACATGTTTCTTTTGGCACATATTGTTGGCATATATGCGACACGGTTGGTTTTTCCCTATGGATGTATGATTATCGACATCTATCTTTTCTAGCGCATTCTGATTCCTGAATCCGTTGTGGTTGTTGTAAAAAAATTATTCCGATAGCTTCAAATCTAGCTTTAACTTAAAATACGGATTGAAAATCTTGTGTTTGACTATCTAGCTTTTCTCTCGGATAACATTTGCTTTCTTCTAAAAAGGATTTTGAAGAAAAATAATGAAGAAAACATTTTTAGATCAAACCTAATTCAACATGACCCATATTGAGCATACCAAAAAAGTTTATCTGTTTAAAATTGTTATCTGATCTGTAATTTTCTTCTCCTTTTCATCTTTTCTACTTTTATAAGAAATACTGCTATATATTTTTGGGGTCAAAATAAACAGAAAAAGCAACTAAAATCCAAATTTGTTTTGATCACCTATTATGATTACGCTAATTGACCCTTTAATGTGATCGTGCTTTTAATCACTTTTGTTTGTATTAGGCAACCTCCCTTAAGCAGCTCATAATAATTTATCTCCTTCAAATGACATTTTTAGCCTTTATGATCCACAACTTTTGGTGACTTTGAAGGGGCAATTATGTCCTTTTGGCTATAACCAACGTTTCGGAATGACAAGGACTTAGACCGACCAAAATTCTCATGATCATAACATACAATAAAGTAACATATCCCCTTTTGAGCCTCGCATTGTATCAAATACTAAAATAAAACAAATTATTATTTGTATTGAGTTTTAAATAAATATAGTATTTTTTAAAACTAATGTTAGGTCTTTTTGTAAGTACTCTATTTAAAATTACGACTTACCATTAATTAGTTATTACAAAATAAGACATAATACATATTATACATATTAGAGTAAATTACATAATTAGACTTTATGCCTATGGTCGATATAAGATAGTGTTTTCGGTTCAAAAGTATGGTTAGTCACAATAATGTCTTTTAATTTGGAGTTTGTTGTGGTTTTAGTCGGTGGCTAATGCGATCGACATTCTTATCCTTTCTAACTTTTTTTTATATTTTAATTTTATAACATTTAATTTATTATAATTTAAAATAGATTTATTAACTACACTTTCTATCTTTCTATAATTTATTTTATTTCTATATATTTTAATTTATTAAATTTAATTTAAACTTTTCAAAAAGATTTACAATTTACCAACAATGACAAAATTGCAGCCCTAAAATATAGATATTACAGTAACAAAAGATGATATTAAGGAGTCTATTTTATCCAAGAGTTTGGTATGGTGAAATTGCACCCCTAAATTACTGAAATCGTCTGTGAGTTTGGTCAAAATTACGTGATCCGTCCCTAACATTTTGTTTGCACTCGGATCGTCCCTGTGTTATTCTTTTGTTACGACTTTTATCTCTGTCAAAAATGAAAATAATATATTACCCTTATATAGATTTTCTTTTATCTTTTTAATTATTTTAAATAGTTATTTACTTATTTTCTCCATCCCCTCATCTTTTATCCTCTAACCTTAAAGTCTTTAGCTCTAGATCCCGTCTCCTTCACTTGACGTGAATCTAGGCACCACCCCTATCGCCTTACAGAGATCCCGATCAGCACCACTTCCATCGACATTACTGAAATCGGAGGTGTGACCACCACCTTCTCCACCTTTCTATTCTGTTTCTCTAAACACGTATCACAGCAAAAAAAAAAAAAAAAAAAAAAAAAAAAAAACGCAAAGTCGACAGGGTAATCAAGCCAACCTCCGTCTAAATCTAGATTTTGAGCCACCACCCACTTCCTATCCCTTCACACTTATCACTTCCACTGATTTTGGGGGAATCAACTTTGTGGAACTTTCGATTTTGGGATCTGGAAGGAGACGATGAAGTCGATGGCCATGACTCATGAGGTTGCAATGATGGTTTCATGATTTGTTATGCATTTGTATTTCAGGTTTTGGTTTGCACTTAGGTTTTAGGTTTTAATTTCAGTTTTAAGTTTTGATTTGAGGTTAGGATTTGAGTTGCAAGTTAGGTTTTGAGTATAAGGATTTGGTTTTGATTTAATGTTAGAATTTGGTTATTAGTTTCATGCTTTGATTTTAGTTTCAAGTTTTGATTTCAATTCCACAGCTTCAAATTTCAGTTCCAGGTTTTGATTTCAATTGCAGTGGTGGTTGATGGCAGACAAAATTGGTTCGGTTCCAATGTTTTTTTGCTCACTTAAGATGAGCTTGGTTAAGGAACCAAATAACCAAAATCGATAATGGATTTTTAAAAAACCAAGAACCAAACCGTCACATATAATTAGTTTCGTTTCCATTGAAACGAAAAATAAACTGTTACATTTATTACTAAAATAATTGAAACTAAATTGTTGCATTTACTTTTAGAAGCTAGAAAATAATCACTAACTTAATAGTATTGACAAAATAATTAAAAATTATGTTTTTCAAGAAACCGATGACCAAACAGTTATATATAATCGGTTCCGATTTGGTTCGGTTCTAACGATATTTTGCTCACTTAAGATAAGTTTGGATAAGGAATCAAAATAACTGAAACCGATAATGGATTAAAAAAACAAGAATCAAACCGTCACACATAGGTTTGGGTTCGTTAGAAAGAAAAAAAATCGTAACAATTATTACTAATATAATCCAAAATAAACCGTTACATTTGATTATTATAAATATTCAAATTATAACTTATATCTCACCATTTCGACAAAACAAATAATTATTGTTATTTTATTTATTTTTCTATTTCTCATCAATTAAATATTTTAAAATGTTTATAATTATTTATTTGTTATTTAAAAAAAAAACATTAAGTTTTTAGAAAATTTCGGTTTTGATACCATGTTATTGTTTTTTTCAGTTAAGTCACTAAGTTTTTAATTTTCCAATTAAGTTACCATGTTTTCAATTTTGACACATTGGTGCCACATCAACATGTCATGTCAGCGTCAGATTATCAAGACTGACAAGTCAGCTGAGAACCAGTTTAACCGATCAAGTGGTCAAAATTGAAATATAGTAATAGTGGGAGGATTCTCATTTTCATTCCAATTATTATTCAAATGATTTTTTCAAGTGAATGGTATTTGGGATTTTGACGAAGTCGTTTAAGAGCTAAAATTGTGAGAAAGAGCTTTTCCAAGGGAGACCTTTTATGACTAGTGTTTTATAGTTTTCAATCCTACAAACTTGTGTAAACGCCTGATGTACATGACTTGTTAAATTGTCCATTGACTCACTATTCACTAACATCGTTAAAAAGACTCCGATCATTAAATCCTGATGTATATGACTTGTCTATAAGATGTCGAATATTATTTTCATGTTATCAACCCTCAAAAGTTGGTTCCAATAATTAAATCCTGCATTTGCTAATATATTTTATAATTATTAGGTTTAAATAATCTACATCTAAAACAATATATTTTTGTCGAACGTCAGGATTATATTAAATTAAAATAGCCAAAAACTAGTTTACATAACAAGTACAATAAACAAAAAAATTGAAACAAGAAAAACAACACACATTTTCTATTTGTTTCGCGTAAACCAACAATTTTGGGTAACTAGTTTTTCCATTGCTTTACTTTCTAGAGTAGGAAGTAGGATAAAATGCATAGATGTATCATCTTTATTAAATATGGTCGATTTTCAATTAAATTTCATTAGTTTATTGTCAAAGTCTATTCCGAACCGTAGGATCATAGATAAGATATCTAAGCAAAAACTAAATTTTTTTTAGCGACATTATCATTTTCGTTGAAGATCATGGTAATTAGTCGTATTTCTTAGGGTTATTGTTACTGTAGCACATTCAACTTTGAAATTTACCCGATTTAGTCTTTAAAGTATTTATTTTGTACAATAAGCCATTAAACTTTATAATAATGTATCAATTACACCAAAAATTACAATTTTCCCTGGTTTAGCCGGTTGATGACATGGAACTGGTTTTTAATCATATTAATCTCGAAATGTCACGTAATTTAGGTGTATATAATAAGTGGAACGAAGGAAATTGTTAACCCCTTTTCATCAGTGGAACGAACATAAAACCATCGAAGGAAAAACTAGGGTTTTGGAATACATTCGCGATCAACCGGAAGGAGCAGAAGCTGAATACATGTTAACTTCCAACCCTAAGCCGCAGGGGTTATACGCGATTGTGGAGCTCAACTATCAAGAGTTTTTGTACAATGTCCTTTCTCTTACGATGGTAGAACATTCACTTTTACAAAACATGATTTTTCTAATATGACCTATTCCGAATGTGTTACTTTCTTGGAAAAATTCATGCATGAAGATTGTAAGAAACTTTATTATTGTGAGCCCGACCAACCCCTTCATAAAGGTCTTTGACCTATTTCAAATGATATTGATTACGCAGCTTTTATTTTTGATGATTACGGTACTAATGGGAAAATATCGATGTATGTAGATCATATTAGTGATGAATTAGATGATTGGTGTGATTATGAGAAAGAAATTGAAGAACATGATTCATGTATTATGGGTGGGGAAAATGAAGATGACACAACCAATCTTAGGGATGTTGCCTTCGATTATACAGACGAACCAATCAGTATGAACAGAACATCAAGTGATGTGTTCCTTAGTAAACTATGTACTCACGATAAGGAGGACAACAATAATGGTGAAGATGATGAGGGGGAAATTGAAGTAACAATCCAAGAGCATGCCATTTTTAATGAATCTTTACACTGGAAAAAGCAAAAACCCATACATGGTATAAGATTTAAGAACCCTGCCCAACTAAAAAACCATGTTGTGCAACTATGTTGTGGCCAATGGGTACCAATTATGGTTTGAAAAAAATGATACCAATAGGCTGTTGGTCAGGTGTTGTAAGGGTGAATGCACATTCAGGTTATGGGCCTCTTGGATGAGTGAAGAGGAAACTTTCCATATAAAGTCTTTGAAGGCGGACCACAATTGTGCAAGAAATTTTAAGTTGGGTCACCAGTAACATATGCATGGATAGGGAGTCACTATACCAAGAAGATTATACATAGGCAGAAGATGAGTGTAAGAAAATTGAGACTTGAAGTTATGAAGAAATTTGGTATTCATGTTAGTCTTGGACAATGCAGAAGAGCCAAAACTTATGCACTGCAACTTATAGAAGGAAATCTTGTTAAACACTATGCGAAGCTATGGTTATATGGTGAGGAGATAAGAAGATCAAATCTGGGGTCTAATGTGAAGATTAATGTGAACTGCATGCCAGATGGAAAGAACTACTTCAGTAAGTTCTATGTGTGTTTTGATGGACTGAAGAAGGGGTGGATAGAAGGTTGTAGAAGAGTGATTGGTCTTGATGCTTGTTTTTTAAAGGGTATTTGTAAAGGAGAATTGTTAAGTGTTATGGGCAGGGATGCTAATAACAAGTTGTTCCCTATTGCATGGGCTGATGTAAATGTAGAGAACAAAGAAAATTGGAAATGGTTTCTAGAGAATCTAATTGATGATCTTGATTTACGTTTAGGATATAACCTTGCCTTAATTTCAGATCAACACAAGGTACTCATTTTACTTCAATGTCATCTTTTCTTTGTAATGTTATATATACTTTCTAATATTATATCTTATCAGGGTTTAATTGAGGCAGTTAAAGAGATGTTGCCATATGCAGAGCACAGACAATGTGCTAGGCATATTTGTGCAAACCTGAAGAAGAGATATAATGGAGCACACTATGAAAGATTGTTTTGGAGAGCTGCCAAATCTTCTACTAAACAAGCCTTTAATGCTATCTTGAAAGAGCTTCATTAGTTGAACCCAAATGCCCATAAGTACCTTATGGATGGAGACCCAAAGTCTTGGTGTAAAGCATATTTCCAACCAGGTAGATGTTGTCATTTTATTGAGAATGAGATCTCTGAGAGCTTCAATGCTATACTCGTGGAAGCTAGGAAGAAGCCAATAATCACAATGCCGGAGAAGATAAGGTTGTACATGATGGATAAACTATATAACTTGAAGCTTAAGGGACATGCATAGGGTAATCATCAGAGGCATTGGCATGTTTTACGTAGTGGTTTAAACCAGTTTGAGGTTAGAGGTATATCTGATGCATTTGAGGTTGATCTTGAAAGGAAAACATGTTCTTACAGAATTTGGCAACTTAATGGATATGGGTGTGTCCATTCTATAACTTGTATTTGTTACTTTAATAGGGATGTGGAATATTATGTGGACAAAAATTTTACAAGCATGACATACATGAAATCGTACAAGTATAGAATTAAAGGGATGAATGGAAGTAACTGTTGGATTAGGTGTCTAAGCCATGACTTTATATTTATATTTATCTTGTTAATTGAAGCAAAGTCCATTTGGGTTGCCCTCATAGCTGGAGGTCAGGATAGAGTTCAGTAGAGTAAAAGGTTGATTTATTAATTGTGTAATAAATCAATAGAATTAATTAAATGGTTTATTAATATATTTAAGTGTTAATATATTAATTAGAAACTATAATAATTAATTGAGATTTAATCTAGAATTAATTGGATTTAATTTAGTGATTAAATTAATTAATTAAAAGTGTGAGGACTGGTTTGTATTTATTCAATAGTTGAATAACTGGCAAAGAGAAGTCCAGGGGCCAAAAGTGGCGCCACCCTTGGAGGCTTCTCTAGGGTTGGCGAAAACCCTAATTAGGGTTTAGGGATCTGGTCCAAGTGGTCAACAGGCTTGCCCACTTGGAGGCTCCTTAGGGTTTCAGGTGTAACCCTATGAGGCTATAAAAGGAACCCTCTGGCTCCCCATTATTCACGCCATTTTATCACCAAGATTACTCTGCTGGACTGTCTTCTCCATTGCTGTGGGTATGACTTGCATCTGAGGCAGGATATTTTTGCTGCTAGCTTCAAGAACAATATTTAAAGGTTGGTTCTTCTGATTTAAACTTTAGAATTAATTGTTGGCCTTTAGGTTTTAGTTTATTATATTCATAGAAGAAAACATAGATCTTTCTAGGGTTGCATGTGAACCATAAGAGTTTTTTGTGTTCATTGTTTGCTAGAAAACCCTTCAGTGGTATCAGAGCATAGGTTGTTTTTCTTGTGTTTGATATAAACTGCTTATTCTATGTTTGCCTTGAGGTTTTGTGCGAAAAATACCTCTTGGATGAGGCTTTGGTCGAAATTTAGGCTAGGGTTTCCTAACCCTAGCCGCCACCCCTTGGATCCCCTTGATTTGCTTGCCTTTTATAAGTAGGGTGTTATTTATGGTAATTATTGGATAATTAAATAACTGGATCCCCTTATCTTTGCATGCTGATTTCGTGATCTAGGGATAAGGGTTAGGAAATTAATTTGATTAATTTTTGTGATTCCCTTAATAGATTTAATTAGTTTAATTAAATTGTTTAATTAAAAGATCAATTAAATCAGCTTAAAGAATTAATTAAATTTTCAAAAAATTCCTTAAAATTTGCGAAAATTAAGAAATAATTAATTCTAAAATATTTTAATAAGATTAAAATATATCTTATATATTTATGATTAAAAGTTAATTATTTATATATAAGAAAATTGGTTAGTCTTACCGCAAGTAGGCTTCATTCACAAAACTGTCCTATAAAGAGGGTATAAGGCGACTGACTATAAAATGTTAGTCTAATGGGTATCCACTCTTACCCACCGCTCTCCTGGTCAGCCGAGTGTCGTTAGCCGAACGGGTTTGATAGAACCGCTAAGCCTCTTAAAAGTATAATGCTATAACTGAAAGTACTAGAACCTCAAACAAATCCCAATCTAGTTACTTTAGGTTAAAAATGTGAATTGGTGCTAATCCATGGAATTGCACATTGCACTTTGTGGAACGTTGGTGGATCATGTGTGGTTTACCGGCACGCCAACAGGGGTCCGCAAAGAGTTGCAATGGGTTTCTCAATTTTGTCATTATTAACGGAGCGTGTGTGGTTAACCGGCACGTTAATTAGAGATGACAATTGACTTCGAGAGTACCAAGCAAATTTGCATGGTTATTCACACCCGGTTTGTGATCCTCGGCATCCCAGTCACAAACAGTGGGGCACATCCGAGACTAAACATGCCATTGAACCGTTCAATGTGTCTCAACAGATCTAGGAATTTCATAAGATGAAATTGATAAGTGTATTATCTACCTTAATGACCATTATGTTGTGATTACGACATCCCTCTTCACACCATAGTTGGGGCATTTTGGGTCCTAGCATTAATAAATAATATATTGGGTAATTATTTAAAAGGAAATATTAAACTAATAAATTCTGTTTGTTGTAGATGTCTGAATCAAGTGTCTATTCTCCTCCCTCTCCTCCTTCACCCATTTCTGAGAGCATCAGAAAGCACCTGCTAAAT
Organism: Cichorium intybus; assembly: GCA_023525715.1. NCBI lineage: Eukaryota > Viridiplantae > Streptophyta > Magnoliopsida > Asterales > Asteraceae > Cichorium > Cichorium intybus. Next base: position 5,119,900 of record CM042011.1, on the reverse strand, counting down.
ATGGAAAGGCTGACTGGCCTTAACTGTAAGGAATGGCTTCGCAATTGGAGACTGGCTCTCGGCATTGCGGGCAAGCTTCATCTCACCGAGTATCCGATCCCGGTTCCACAGGAACAAGTAATCATAAATAGTTCTTATGATGAGGGTAACTTCTTAGTTGATGTATCCGAAGAAATTCGTGACCTCATGTTGTTGACCATTGACCCCAAATTCCGCAAGGATTTTGAATCCTTAGGGCCATATGAGTTAATGCAATTGGTTGAGGAAAGGTTCCGAAAACCGGTTGAAGAGGAACGAGCTAGGATCTTCAAAAGACTTGCAGAGTGTAAGTTAAAAGAAGGAAGTAGCATCGATTCGCATGTTCTTCAGATTGAAGCGTACATAGGAGAATTGTACAAACTTGGTTATTCCATGAGTCAGGAGTCGAGTGTTAACACTCTACTCACTTCACTGACTAGTAAGTACGATCTGTTCATTCAGACGTATAGAAAGGAAGACCAGAAAAAGTCCTTAATGGAAATGCGTCCACTGTTGACTTTTTACGAGTCACTCTTGGACAGGCATAGCTCCAATGGTTCAGCTACTTCTGGATTAAGTCTAGTGGAAAGACACATCAAGAAACGATCCAGATCGTCTGGATATGTCTTAAGCTGGGAATCCACAAAATAGGATACAGTCGCAGAAAGATTGGAAGACGCTCCAAGGTCAAAAACCTTGAAAGCTCAGGTATATCTAAAAACCTCAAAACTCCTGTTCCATAATTCCTTGATGCATAATGTGATAGTCACATTTTGGTTTGCATGCAGGGAATCAGTAAGGTACGGGACTCTGGCGCATAGGAGCACATTTGGATTGGATTTCCAGCTCATGCAGTTTTGAAGTTTAGTTAGATATTGAAATATTGTTATTAGTTTTTCAGACGCGTATGACATTGTCTATCATATTATACATTGTTCAAGGATTTTGTTTTAATAAAATTGTCGATTTTATTTTAACACATGTTGTTTGAAATATCCTTGAAATGTTGTATGATTATGTTGAATGCATAATTAGTAATAACTTGAATATTGAATGCATCCAAAATGTTTGGATTTAGGAATTGTGTTCCTTATGATTGTTAAAGTGAATATTATAAGAATCAATTCAACCAAAGGTCCAGTTGGACAGGACTTTGGAATCATTTGACTTAGAGTCACATGATGAATTGAGTTCTTAATGTGTTAAGAAATGAATCAACCAAAGATCCAGTTGGACAGGACTTTGGAATCATCTGACTTAAAGTCAGATGATGATTAAGTTCTTTATAAAACACATGTAGCAAGAAATGAATCACCCAAAGATCCAAAGGATAGGATTTTGGAATCAGTTGACTTAGAGTCAACTGAAGATTGCAAGTCTTGAACAGAATTAACAAAGTCATAAGTTTACATAGAGATGTAAAAGACATTGAGATTAGGAGCAACAGACACATCAGTTTATGTGTATTGCTCGAATCTCCGAATAGAACACAATTGTTTGTACTTCACGATATTTGTCAGTCGGTATGACGAATATGACCTCGCTTATCAGAATAAGCGATTGGATTGAATCCTTGAACAGTTCAAGGACTTCAAAGGAAGTACGAGATCCACAGAACCTGAGTGACAGCATAAACTGGGGAAAATGTTTCACAGTTTATTCTCTTCCAAGAACATTAATAGTTATAATGTGTCTTAGGGAAGATGATGGAGCGTTGGTCGAAAGAGTTCGATCCTCAATGTATGAGATACATTGCCAATTAGTTTCCCGTAAATCAAACACTAAACCAGTCAGACCATATTAACCATATTCCAACCACATCTACGACTAAGTAGGTTTGCAGACACTGTCTGAAATGTAAAGCCGGGATTGTCCCACTTGTACATTAAAGGTCCAGGGTCTTGTAGTGTTCGTCCGAACCTCACGACTGGCCTGAACCTAATCAGAAATGTCATTTCACTAGCTATCCAGCTGTACCTGGAAAAGAAAGAGCTCTTTTAGAAAGAACTCATATTCTAAGGAGACAGTGGGAGTTTGGGACAGTCCTGAATGAGTTCAGGATTAGCCAAGTGAAATAACCTTTAGTCATCGCTAGGCTTAGAGCAGAAATCAGATTTCTGTTTTAATACTGACATAACCTTCTCTTGACCAGTAGTACTGATCACCGTCATAAGTAGTTATGATCCGGGTGACATACCGAATAGTGGTAAAACACTATAGTCAGTACGGATTTTCAATCCGACTACTTGGAAGCATTGGTGAGCCCGGTTGCTGCCAATTAAGAGAACTTTAGGACGAGATACAGTCTATGTGACAATTTGATTGATTTTACAACTGGTCTTAAAACCAGTGGGAGTAATCATCAAAAGAAACCAACATGGACAGAAACGTACCTTCAGAACATCTGGTTGAGTGAGACGATACTCAGAGTCAAGTGATTGACTCCGAGAGAAGTACTGTCAATAGAAGATGAAATCTGAAAAGATACTGCATAATGTAAGTCATTAGTGGAGCGCGTGTGGATCACCGACACACTAATGAGGACTCACAAAGAATATGCCAGTATAGAGGTACATGGCCCCGGGATTTCCCTGCGGGCATCTCTCAAGAAAGGATATTCAGATTCTCAAAATATGCCAAAGGATTGGATTTTGAGAAGGGGCTGAAAGATATCCATTAAGATGTCAGAAAGGTTTGGATTCTCAAAATGTGCCATAAGCTCTGGATTTTGTGAATAGTCTATAACCGTGTTGAAGCCAGTGGGAGTGTTGCTGTTATCTATCTCAATATGTGTGTTACATAATGTTTCTAGGAAATGTCTCTTTTCATTACAAAGTGTAATGACTTGGTGATAAGAGACGGATCGCTATGAAAGACTTAATAAGAGATACGGCATACTCAGGTGGTTATAAACGTCTATGAGATAGATCAAAACTCTGCCAAGATGATCTTGATGAGACTCAAGACGCATAGCTCAGGAAAATAGTTTCCTATCATTGCAAGGTGTAATGATTTGGCATACAAAGAAGGTGCAGCATACTCACATAATCCATAGACATCTATCAGATAGATGTTGTCATCAGTATGGACCTAGCCATGGTAAGCATGATCTTGATAAGATTCAAGATGCATGGAAAAGGTCTCCGAAAGGTTATAGTTATTAAAAGTCGTGACACAAGGATTATAAGTAATCCCAAGATTCCAAAAGGGTTTGGAATAGGACTAGATCGAATCCAACAAGATTCTTGGATCGATCAGAAGTGTCATGAACATGTCTTGATGACTTAATGCTTAGAGCATACTGAGTCAGATTCAGGATATGACCTGGCTGAGAATACTTAATGGATTTTGTACATACGTGAGAAATCATTGGAAAAATGATTAGGGGTGAATGTCGATAAGGACTTAATGGTTAAAGAATTTCGTTGGCATTCTGATGGAGCGCGTGTGGCTCACTGGCACATCGTAACACCTCGAAATAGTCTTAGGGTGCAGTCATGTGGACTAAAGATCCCGAGAACCATGGAAAGTCACGGTACATAGAATGGAGTTGTTAGTGAGAATGACGGTATGACCAAAATTGAAATATCATCGAAAAGATATCCGATCGGATAAAGTGTATGACATTTGAATACATAGAAAGAGTAAAAGGTCAAGTAGGCATAGATACATAACACGAATTAAATAGTTTAAAAGGAATCTAGAAACCGATAATAGTTTATGTAAAATCCGACTTGGTGATTACCTCGTGGAGACTTGGTAATTAGGAAATAGTAGCCACCAGTCAGATTTTAAGTTTCAATTTTGCATGTTTCACTTCCCGAATAATTTGATTATTCAAAAGGTCCATAGTCGCTCATACTTTTCGGGAGTAAGTATGAACAAAGACTGTCGTGAATTGGTTTGTAGATTGTCTAAGGAGTTAGACATTGCAGTAAGACTGCTACAACGTTCATGAGTACTTAGAAATAGAGATTTGAGTATTGGATAAACCCGCGCTCAATAGATTGCTTCATGGATTACATCACGAGCAATGTTGAGACGATAATATCGTATGACCTTGAAGCGGAGACATATGAGTTAAAATTTACGAATCGGTTGTGCATTGACATTGCGTAAATGCATCGGTAACTCGATGTTACAAACGCATTGTTGTGTACAATTTGATAAGTAAAAGACACAATCATATGAGTCGAAGCTTATTCGTTCCTTGACCCTGATGGGAAACAGATATCTGTAGGCCGCTCGATGATTTTGAAGTTGACTAAAGTGCTGGCCAGCCTGGACTAAATTGATGTGTTCAATTAGAAGTCCGAAAGTCATAAGCAGAATCGGAAATCGGGAAACAGAGTATTAGACAGAGATTGATCTCAATCCATGTCTCGTGTCTGGAAATATCTTGTTGAACAAAGGATCATATGACCACTTATCTATGGACAGAACTGACTGGGTCAGAGTTCGGCAGCAGTTTCTAGGAAGCTGCAGGTTGTTTATTAATCAGAAGATAAATTAAAGTCATAGACTTATCCAAGTGGGAGACTGTTGGATTAGGTGTCTAAGCCATGACTTTATATTTATATTTATCTTGTTAATTGTGTTGGATTAGGTGTCTAAGCCATGACTTGTAATTACACTTTTATCTTATGATTAAAAGCAAAGTCCATTTGGGTTGCCCTCATGGGTGGAGGAAAGATAGTTCAGTAGAGAGAATAGTTGATTTATTAATTGTATAATAAATCAATAGAAAATATATATATGGTTTATTAATATATTTAAGTACTAATATATTAATTAGAAACTATATTAATTAATTGAGATTTAATCTACAATTAATTAGATTTAATTTGGAGATTAAATTAATTAATTAAAAGGTGCAGAGACTGGTTTGGCATTTATTCAATAGTTGAATAACTGGCCAGGAAAACCAGGGACCAAAAGTGGCGCCAACTTGGAGGCTCCTCCAAGGGTTTGGCGAAACCCTAATTAGGGTTTTGTAAGCCGGGTCCAAGTGGTCAAAAGCCTTGTCCAGTTGGAGGCTCCTTAGGGTTTCAGGTGTAACCCTAGGAGGCTATAAAAGGAACCCCCTGGCACCTCATATTCACGCCATCTTCTCTCTGGATTCACTCTGCTGGACTGATTCTTCCATCCCCTGGGTGTGACTTTCATCTGAGGCAGGATACTTTTGCTGCTGCTTAAAAGGATCATAAGATCAAAGGTTGGTTTTTCTTAAATCTTCTTTAGAATTGAATTGTATCCTTTAGGTTCTTAGTTCTAATCTTCATAGAAGAAAACATAGACCATTATTAGGGTTGCATGTGAACCTTAGGCTATTTTGTGTTCATTGATTGCATAGAAACCCTTCAGTGGTATCAGAGCTAGCTTGTTTTCTTATGATTTGATTATGAACTGCTTGAATTGTTTTGTGCCTAAGGGTTATTGGCGAAAATTAACCCTTGGGAGGAGGCTAAAATCGATCTCAAGGCTAGGGTTTCCTAACCCTAGCCGCCACCCTCCTTGATCCCTTCCTTGATTGCTTGATTTGCTTGCCTTATTTGTGTGTTGTTATTTTTGGTAACCAAATAAACTAAAATAACTTGAACCCCTTTATTTGGCATGTAAATTTCGAAAATCAAAGGGATATTGTAGATAAATTAATTTGATTAATTTGGTAATATCTACATTAGATTTAATTAATTTAATTAATTGATTAATTAAAGACAAATTAAATCTGCTTTAAGAATTAATTAAAATTTTCAAGAAAATTAGAATAATTTGAGAAAATTAGAATTTAATTAATTCTAAAATATTTTAATGAGATTAAAATATATATCTTATATGTATTTATGATTAATAGTTAATTTAATACATATAAGAAAATTGGTTAGTCTACCGCTAGTAAGCCTCATTCACAAAACTGTCCTATAAAGAGGGTATAAGGCGACTGACTATAAAATGTTAGTCTAATGGGTATCTACTCTTACCCACCGCTCTCCTGGTCAGTCGAGTGTCGTTAGCTGAACGGGTATGATAGAACCGCTAAGCCTCTTAAAAGTATAATGCTATAATTGAAAGTACTAGAACCCTAAAACAAATCCCAATCTAGTTACTTTAGGTTAAAAATGTGAATTGGTGCTAATCCATGAAATTGCACATTGCACTTTGTGGAACGTTGGTGGAGCGTGTGTGGTTTACCGGCACGCCAACTGGGGTCCACAAAGAGTCGCAATGGGTTTCTTGATTTTGTCATTATTAACGGAGCGTGTGTGGGTTACCGGCACGTTAATTAGAGATGACAATTGACTTCAAGAGTACCAAGCAATTTGCATGGTTATTCACACCCGGTTTGTGATCCTCGGTATCCCAGTCACAAACAGCGGGGCATTCCCGAGATTAAAACATGCTATCGAACAGTTCGGTAAATCTCAAAGAAACTAGGAATTCCATTATAATATGATTATGTTTCCGCGGTGGAATTGGCTGAATCGTCATTCGCCTACCTTGTAAAATTTGCAATACTGATTACGGCATCCCTCTTTGGTATTGTAGATTGTTATTGTAGGATCCTAGCCTCATATTTATTCTTGGGTGAATATGAGGATTGCTTTTATTACTCTATCTAATTAAAACTACCTTCTTCTTGTTCAGATGTCTTCTGACCAATCCGTTCCCCACTCAAATCCCGGTAATGTCACCTCGATTCTGTCATTATGCTCAAAGGTGACGTTGGACGGCACCAATTACAATGACTGGATTCGCAACATCAAAATGGCTCTAAGGTTTGAACATAAAGAGTATGTTCTAGAAACCGAGCTTGTTGATGTGGACACTGAAACCGCTACTCCCGAGGAAATCGCTGCGTACACTAAACACTCTGATGATGCAACCAAAGTGGCCTGCATCATGATCGCTACTATGAACCCTGAACTGCAACGTATCTATGAGGACTATTGGCCCTACGAGATGTACAAGGAGCTCGCGGAAAGGTTCCGCAAGCAAGAGCGCATCGAGAGGCGTGAGGTTGTAAAAGCTTTCACTAACAGCAAGCCCAAAGAGGGCGAGTCCATCTGTGCGCATGTGCAGAGGATGCATGGTTACGTGGAAAGGCTTAGAAAGCTGGAAATGCCGGTCCATGAGGATTTAGCAGTTGACATAGTGCTGAACTCCTTACCCAGTTCTTATGACCAGTTCACACTGGCGTATCATTTGAACAACAACCAGGCAAACCTAGCTGAGTTACACCGCATGCTGCGTACGGCTGAGGACGGGATGAAGGGAAAAGCTATGCTCCCTGTCAACCCGCCTGTCCTGGCTATTGGCTCCGGAAAGGGAAAGAAACGGAAAGGCCCTCCCAAGCAGAACTGGAGGGAAAAGACTCACGTCGGGTCATCTAGCGGTGCCCCGAAAGGTAAGTCTTCCGGAATTCCACATGTTCGGAACCCCAAAGAGGCCGACTGCTTTTACTGCAAGCAGAAGGGTCATTGGAAGAGGAGCTGCCCTTCGTATCTGCAGGATGTCAAGGACGGTAAAGTGAAACCGTCACAGGCAGGTACATATTCTATATCTAATAACTCATCTTTTTCCCGTTCATGGGTCCTTGATACAGGATGTGGTTTTCACATCTGTTCTGATTTGCAGGGCCTAGAGGAAAGTAGGGAACTGGAGCATGGCAGACTGAACCTGGTCATGGGCAATAGGCGAACGTCACCTGTTACCAAGATTGGTGTTTATGGACTGATGCTGAGCATTGGAGTTAGATTAGATTTACATAATTGTTGCTATGCGCCAGATATGGCAAAGAACATAATTTCTTTTCATGCACTATTTAGACAAGGCTTTTATTATGAGTTTAATAAATTGAATGGTTCAATTTCCGTTTTCAAAAATGATGTCTTTATTTTTAATGCTATGCCTTGTGATGGTGTTTATGAATCTATTATGTGTGTTGATAATTATGGTAAAAATGTGTTAACTATTGATGCTTCAAGCGGTATAGAAAAGGCATGTCTGTGGCATTGTCGCCTTGGCCATATAAACAAGAAACGCATCGCCCAACTCCAAAAGGATGGAGTGTTGGAATCATTCAACCTCGGGTCAGATGATGTGTGCGAATCTTGCTTACTTGGCAAGATGACAAAATCACCATTCAAAGGTTCCTTTGAAAGAGGTGAAGGTCTGTTGGATATCATACACACTGATGTGTGTGGTCCCTTCAGAACAACCACTAGAGATGGCACGCGGTTCTATGTGACCTTTACCGACGATTTTAGTAGATATGGATATGTCTACTTAATCAAGAATAAGTCGGACACCTTTGAAAAGTTCAAAGAGTTTAAGAATGAAGCAGAAAATCAATTGGGCAGAAAAATAAAGATGCTTAGATCCGACAGAGGCGGTGAGTATCTTAGTATCGAGTTTCTCGATTACCTCAAGGAATGTGGAATTGTTTCACAGTTGTCGCCTCCAAGAACACCTCAGCTAAATGGTGTTGCAGAGAGACGAAACCGAACCTTGTTGGACATGGTTCGTTCCATGATGAGTCGAGCCTCACTTCCAATCCATTTCTGGGGGTATGCCTTAGAGACTGCCGCCCACATCCTAAATCTTGTCCCGACCAAGAAGGTTGCGAAAACACCGCACGAGATGTGGACAGGGAAAGTTCCCTCGTTGGCACACATCAAAGTCTGGGGCTGTGAAGCATTCGTGAGACGAGATACTTCAGATAAGCTCGCAGAAAGAAGTGAGAGGTGTTACTTCATCGGATACCCGAAACAGTCTTTTGGATACTTGTTCTACAGACCAAGCGAGGACGTGGTCTTTGTAGCAAGACGGGGGTTCTTTCGAGAGAGAGAACTCATATCCAAAGAGGACAGTGGGAGTACGATCGATCTTGAAGAAATTCAGGAGACGCCCGATGAAACAACCTTAGAAGAAACTAGCAACCAACATGAGGAAGAAGTTCCTGTTGGACCTACTGACATTTCGTTGCCCTTAAGGCGTTCAGGTAGAGTTAGCGTACCGCCCGAGTTCTATGGTTTCCATATTACTTCGGACGGAGACACGTTAGTCAGTGATCGTACATTGACTAATTTGGATGAGCCAGCTAGCTACCGTGAAGCAGTGGCAGGCCCCGAGTCTGCAAAATGGAAAGAGGCAATGGACAGCGAGATAAAGTCCATGTATGACAATCAAGTTTGGAACTTGGTTGACAATGTACCGGGTCGAAAGACAGTCGGATGCAAGTGGATCTTCAAAAAGAAGACTGACATGGATGGAAAAGTGCATACTTATAAAGCTCGGCTGGTTGCGAAGGGATTCACTCAAACCCCGGGGGTTGACTATGATGAAACCTTCTCACCAGTAGCCAAGATTAAGTCAATCAGGATAATGCTTGCCATAGCTGCATTTCATGATTATGAAATCTGGCAGATGGATGTCAAAACCGCTTTCCTTAACGGGAAACTGACTGAAGATGTTTACATGAGTCAGCCAGAGGGTTTTGTAGACACTAAGCACCCTGATAAAGTATGTAAGCTTGAAAGATCAATCTACGGGTTGAAGCAAGCATCTCGCAGTTGGAATCTTTGCTTCCATGAGAAGGTCAAAGAGTTTGGCTTCTCTAGGAGTGAAGATGAGTCCTGTGTATATGTCAAGGCTAGTGGGAGTATAGTCACTTTCCTTGTGCTGTATGTTGATGACATACTGCTCATGGGAAACGATATTCCGACCTTGCAGAATGTTAAGGCTTGGCTCGGGAAGTGTTTCGCCATGAAAGACCTAGGGGAAGCTGCTTATATTCTCGGGATAAGAATACTTAGAGATAGAAAGAGGAAATTGATAGGCCTAAGCCAGTGTACATATTTGGAAAAGGTGTTAAAGAGGTTTAACATGGAAAGTTCCAAAAAGGGAGAGCTACCAATCCTAAGTGGTGTAAAATTGAGTAAGACTCAAAGTCCGAGTACCGATCAGGAAATAGCTGAAATGAGTCGAGTACCTTATGCTTCGGCTGTAGGGTCGATCATGTATGCTATGACATGTACTCGTCCCGACGTATCCTATGCACTAAGCTTGGTTAGTCGGTACCAGGGTAATCTTGGAAAAGCACATTGGATTGCAGTCAAGAACATACTCAAGTATCTGCGAAGGACAAAGAATATGGTATTGGTCCTTGGTGGCAGTGATGAGTTAAAAGTGAGTGGATATACAGATGCCAGTTTCCAGACAGATAGGGACAGTGGACGGTCCCAGTCGGGCTGGGTATTTCTTTTGAACGGTGGAGCGGTCACTTGGAAAAGTTCCAAGCAGGAAACGGTGGCTGATTCAACGTGCGAATCAGAGTACATCGCAGCAAGTGAAGCGTCTAAGGAGGCGGCTTGGCTAAAGAATTTCATCGGGGATCTTGGAGTTGTCCCGAGCATTCAGGAGCCGGTGGAACTTTTCTGCGATAATGAAGGAGCGGTCGCCTTGGCAAAGGAACCGCGAGACCATGGAAAGTCCAGGCATATCGAAAGAAAGTACCACTACATTCGACATCAGATAGAAGAAGGGCACTTACTGGTTAAGCGAGTATCATCCGAGGACAATCCTGCAGATCCCTTGACTAAGGCTCTGAATAGGATTAAGCACAATCAACATGCTCGGAGCATTGGATTGAAGGATGATGTTAGTTTTAGTAATTAGATAGATTAGAAACTTGTAACAGTATAAATGTAATTGACTCGGTGATTTTATAATAGAGATTTATAAATGAGTATTGTTACTGCCTTTGTCAATTGTTTATTTCTGTGTTTCTATATTTGCATGTTTAACTTCCTTAATAATTGGATTATTTAAAACTCCACAGTCAATCATACTGTTAGGAAGTAAGTATGAATTAAGACTGTCATGAAATGGTTGCAGACTGTCTAAAGAGTTAGACATTGCAGTAAGACTGCTGCAACGTTCATGAGTACTTAGAAATAGAGATTTGAGTATTGGATAAACCCGCGCTTAACAGATTGCTTCATGGATTATATCACGAGCAATGTTAAGACGATAATATCCGATGATCTTTAAGTGGAGAGATATGATCTGTTATTTGTGATACATGTACTTATTGACAATACGAAACCACGCCAGTAACTCGGTGCTATAAAACGCATTGTTGTATGTACTTGGACCCGCAAAAGTTACGGACATATGAGTCGAAACTTATCCGTCCCATGACCCGATGGGAAACAGATATCTGTAGGCCTCTCGATGATTTAGAAGTTGACTGAAAGTGTTGGCCAACCGGGACTTGATTGATGTGTTCAATTAGTAGTCTCTAAAGTCATATGCAAATCAGAAATCGAGGAACAGAGTGTCAGACAAAGATTGATGTTAGTCCATGTCTTGAGTCTGAAAATATCTTGTTGGACGGAGGATCATCAGATCACTTATCTTTGGACAGAACTGACTGGGTCAGAGTTCAGATAATTAAAGTCATAGACTTATCCAAGTGGGAGACTGTTGGATTAGGTGTCTAAGCCATGACTTGTAATTACACTTTTATCTTATGATTAAAAGCAAAGTCCATTTGGGTTGCCCTCATGGGTAGAGGAAAGATAGTTCAGTAGAGAGAATAGTTGATTTATTAATTGTATAATAAATCAATAGAAAATATATATATGGTTTATTAATATATTTAAGTACTAATATATTAATTAGAAACTATATTAATTAATTGAGATTTAATCTAGAATTAATTAGATTTAATTTGGAGATTAAATTAATTAATTAAAAGGTGCAGGGACTGGTTTGGCATTTATTCAATAGTTGAATAACTGGCCAGGAAAACCAGGGACCAAAAGTGGCGCCAACTTGGAGGCTCCTCCAAGGGTTTGGCGAAACCCTAATTAGGGTTTGGTAAGCCTGGTCCAAGTTGTCAAAAGCCTTGTCCAGTTGGAGGCTCCTTAGGGTTTCAGGTGTAACCCTAGGAGGCTATAAAAGGAACCCCCTGGCACCTCATATTCACGCCATCTTCTCTCTGGATTCACTCTGCTGGACTGATTCTTCCATCCCCTGGGTGTGACTTTCATCTGAGGCATGATACTTTTGCTGCTGCTTAAAAGGATCATAAGATCAAAGGTTGGTTTTTCTTAAATCTTCTTTAGAATTGAATTGTATCCTTTAGGTTCTTAGTTCTAATCTTCATAGAAGAAAACATAGATCATTATTAGGGTTGCATGTGAACCTTAGGCTATTTTGTGTTCATTGATTGCATAGAAACCCTTCAAATTGAAGCAAAGTCCATTTGGGTTGCCCTCATAGCTGGAGGTCAGGATAGAGTTTAGTAGAGTAAAAGGTTGATTTATTAATTGTGTAATAAATCAATAGAATTAATTAAATGGTTTATTAATATATTTAAGTGTTAATATATTAATTAGAAACTATAATAATTAATTGAGATTTAATATAGAATTAATTGGATTTAATTTAGTGATTAAATTAATTAATTAAAAGTGTGAGGACTAGTTTGTATTTATTCAATAGTTGAATAATTGGCAAAGAGAAGTTCAGGGGCCAAAAGTGGCGCCACCCTTGGAGGCTTCTCTAGGGTTGGCGAAAACCCTAATTAGGGTTTAGGGATCTGGTCCAAGTGGTCAACAGGCTTGCCCACTTGGAGGCTCCTTAGGGTTTCAGGTGTAACCCTAGGAGGCTATAAAAGGAACCCTCTGGCTCCCCATTATTCATGCCATTTTATCACCAAGATTACTCTGCTGGACTGTCTTCTCCATTGTTGTGGGTATGACTTGCATCTGAGGCAGGATACTTTTGCTGCTAGCTTCAAGAACAAGATTTAAAGGTTGGTTCTTCTGATTTAAACTTTAGAATTAATTGTTGGCCTTTAGGTTTTAGTTTATTATCTTCATAGAAGAAAACATAGATCTTTCTAGGGTTGCATGTGAACCATAAGAGTTTTTTGTGTTCATTGTTTGCTAGAAAACCCTTCAGTAACATGTAGCCTGAGACATCATATATACCACCTTTACCACCTGTGGCTAGATGGATGCCTGGAAAACCAACTACAAAACGTAAGAGAGATGCTACAGAAGACCAAAGTAGGAACACCGTGTCTAAAATATTTTTCAATTTAACATCTAAATATCATATATATCAATTACAAGCTTCTAAATATCATACTCGTTCAAACCTAATAAATATTATATATTACCATTTACAATTTTTAAAATATCATATTTGTCCAATTTTTTTTAAATATTTTTAAACATTTCTATAATTATTTTTTGTAATTTAAATTCATTATAAATATAAGGAAAATCTGGAATGACCAAAATACCTTTAATTTTATTTTGTTGAAATACTTTCAATCTTTCAATCAGACTTCTCACACAAACATGTCGCTAGAAAGTGGAAACACAAATGATGCAACCTAGGGGAAGACGACTCTGTCATTGTCGTCGTTCATAGTCATTGTCTAGTATCCACCGTCCGTAGTCGTCGTCTGTCGTACTTAGTCATCATCGATAATCATCTTCAACACTAATTTCTATCTTCAATGATAAGCATCTACACTTATTACTGTCGTCCATCGTTCTTAGCTGCCATCTACTAGGGGTGAGCATGAGTAAGTTTGGGTCAGTTTTGACCTAAAACCAAACCCACACTCAAAACTCAAATCGTTGGGTTCGATTTCTCGGTTTTCTTTGGTTCAATTTGAGTTTAAACCCGAACCCAATCCTAAACCAACTTTATAAGAAATGATATGCTTATATAGAGGCCATGAATATTGAAAGTTTCTTTGGAAATCCGATGTGAGACTTTTTATAGAGGTTTAG